>VXBQ01014072.1:109179-229529 GCA_013400175.1 Phainopepla nitens | reverse complement strand
AAGCCAAATAAACCAAACATGGATAGTAAGACATATTTTAGGCTATACTAAACTATTCTATAATAGTGAAGTCAAGTTATTCTTGACATCTGAAATTTCCAAGTTGTCAAAATCTTTGCAAGTGTGTTTCTTCATATTGCTAGCCCTCTTTGAAAGTACTTGGTAATATGATCACAGAAATTCAACAGATGTACAGGAAAAAACCACTTTACTCACCGGCTAAAACCACAGGCAAAAAATAAGGTTTGACCTAAGACTTATTCATATTGATAAAGTAATTTTTATGAAATCTGCTGGATTCTGACTGAAGTTATTTAAGAGCACAGAAGGCAGAGCATTACGTTTTCCTGTGAAATACTGCTGTTCTGCTATGTATACTTTAAATACAACACGCACAGCAACAAACACATAATGTAATATACTACAATACACAATATAATACAAGCACAACTTGTAATATAAACATATTTTTAAGTAGCTACCTACTTAGTCATAAATAAAATAAACTTCCTAGTAATGCTGGTATTTATAATACTAGATTATTATTACAAAATTCTTTATAATAATTGTTAGTATGCAATTCATTAGATTCTAACAATTTCCTGCAAAGAATTAAAAAAAAAATTCTAGTCTTCTGCAGTGAAGTATTGCTTTGACCGATTTTTTACATAGTGAAAAAAGAAAAAACAAAACAGGAAAAAGAAAAAAATAAGATGAAAATAGAAATAATAAGGAGAGTTCATCTGGTTCTTAAAATCTGGAGAAAGCCATTTTGGCCCTGCTCCAGTTGACAGAAACCTTCATGGCCTTTATGCTGACTAATAAAAGTTTAACATTTATTGCTCATTCATGCTTCCCAATAGTGAATATTTTACTAATTATATAGACTAAAAATGTATTATATTACATCCACCTTACACAACAGGATGTAGGTGTGCTTCGGTCTAACGCAAATATCCCTATATTTTTCCATACATATATATATGTATGTATGTATGTATATATATCTATATCTCAAGGTACCATTTTAAGCATAAGAATGCTCTCCTTTAAGAGGAAAAGCAATGAAAGCAGCTGTTGTTATTCAGAGCTGAATGAAAATGCATCATTGAGATGTTTTATCAGTGGTTGTTTTTGCATCTGTGGGTTTTGCATTTTCACAAGGTTTCTTCCTGTCAAGCTGAAGTGGAGAAACTGTGAATTCCCTCAGCAAGGGGTGAGACTGGGAAAAAATATTCAGGAAATTAAATGGAGGAGGAAAGGGTTTCTCCTTTTTGCAAAGTTTTTATTAGTTGTTTCGTCAGCTTCTAGTTAAAAATTGCGTCCAAATCAGTTCTGACACTGACTTTTTTACACTGAGTGCTGTAATTCACAAAGAAGAAGAAATGTTGCCAGGAACTACAAATGGCATGGTTTGTTAAAAAAAACACAGGACCCAAAGGAAACAGCTAACGCACCAAACTGTTTTCAGCCACTGGTTAATCTGTGCTATTCCATAGCAACAAATATCATTGGCAAAGTACTGAATCTCCCTATTTAAACTAAACAGTTTGCAGGCAAGAATGTGAGTAGTTTGCTTCTTTTTAAACTCAAATATCACAAAAATAAAACCATTAAATGCTTAAAATCCAGTGCATGCAAAATCAGGGCACTTTGGAAAAGAAAACACATCCATGACAAAATTAAAACCCCATTTACTCCTGGAGCTGCTCATCTCTAAAAACAAGGATTTCACAAGAACAGGATTTCTCACCCTACTAAATTGATAACAAACCCAAATACCAGGACAAGTGAAGAGAACAAATAAAACTGAACTCACTCCTGCAAAGACCTATAAAGTCATGCTGCAATATGGCTTTGACATTTTTTATAAATGGGAACTCCTAAGTAATCCATCTCAAAACATTTTTGGGAACACACTACAATACCTTAGTCAATTCTGTGTAGTGGAACCCCAACATAAAATCACAGCAGTCTTTTCTCCTTAGAATGAAATAAATAGCATTTCCATAGCCCCCAGGGAAAATTATAATTACACTCATCCAGAGCACACATTTCTTGTATAAAAATGCAAAAGAATAAGAAAAAAAAATCAATTCAACAATTGAGTCCACTGGCTGTGAGCAGGGGAAAAGGTAGAGAAATAAGTGCCCATTTTCTGCTGACTTTTAATAGAGAAGTGCCTATTTCTACACATGCCTTTGAAAAATGTTTCCTGCAGATAATTTACAAAATCATACTAAATCAGTTCTGAAATTGGAAATAAATGGCAGTAAAAATGTCTCAAACATTTAATAATATACCTAATGGATGACAATATAGCCATCTCTCAGATGGTGTGAAATACAAAAATGTACACTCAACAACATTATTTTCAGGTCTGGATTCCAAAAATATGTGCATTTATTTTAAAAAGTTGATTCTTTTCCAGTGCACAGCTCAGATTAAATGCCAGGGAAAACTCAAGAACTCAAATGCCTTGTGAACATATGAACAGTTGCACTGCCAGGCATAATTGCTTTGTGATGCATAGCTGGCTGCCATTTAGCACGTGCCCTGGTAGAAAAGGTCACTACTTACAGAAACTAAATTCCTCACATGTTCCATTAAAGCAGGCAGCCTGCATGCCAGGCAGCACAGCAACACAACAATGTATTAATACATTATTTTTCGAAGCAGGTTGCCTTCAGTTTCACCATGCAGAGTTGTCCTTAAAATGTGACCATAGTAATTAACCAGAGCATGAGTGACAAGGAAACCAACACCAGAATGAACAGGTTCAAGTTATTTCTGAACATTAATCAACCATGTCTTTACTCAATTTCAGTCGTAGCTGATCAAGTAAACATGCCAATTTACAAGATAACAACCTGTTTCCCTGGATACCTTTGAAAATTTTGATGGGCTGGCATTAATTTTGATTTGGTACTACAAAGTGTGACAAGTTTAGGAAGAGGTTATAGGTTGCCAAAAAACAAAAAGTTGAGTGAGCATCACCTCAGCTTATTGTCACACAACTGCCTTGGATGAGTGAAAACTCAGCACTAGCTACAACTATGGTGTTTAGACACTTATCACAAAGGCTTTTGACACAGAGACAAATATAAAATATAAGATTGGCATGAAAAAAAATCTTTACTGAGGGGTGGAAGGAAGGTTTTAACCTCATTGAAGTGAGAAGATATTTACTAAGCAATCAAGTGAGAGAGAGAGCTCCTGGTGAAATAAAGCAGCGCTCACACATTTACAGAAGGGAAACAACCTGTACTTTAGGACAGAGAGAGTCACTGTCTTGTCTCTGCAAGGACAGAGCTTGAAGGACTCAGGTATGAAAAATTAATTTTACCTGTGCCCAAGCCTGCTTGTAGTTTTGTCCAGAACTTTGTTTTGTGTCAGTTAAGTTACCATCCCTGGTTTTTTTGAAAACCTTGGTATGCTGGAGCCATCATTTAAAAGCAGTAGGTTACTGTGTTTTTGCTCTTCTGCTGAGAATGCTCCAGCCACATGCAAAATTTTTAGGTTTTGCCTCCCAGAGCATTCTGTTTGCTACAACCCAGAGTTTAGCCCATATCACTGGCATTTATCACTCCTGTCAGCAGATAATTGACTGACTATATGATTATATCTTTAATATAGCTCTTAGATAATCCCAGTATTCAGTACAATCTCAGGGTCAAGGGCACATCTGTGCTCTTCTTCTCCACAAGATATGCAATAATCTTTTGAGACTCTTCTTAAAAGCAAAGATAAAATAACTTCCTATAAAACCTGTATAAAAAAAGCTTTGAACTAGCACAGTCCCACTTTTGGTTTTCTTCCCCTTTCCTTTGTTTTCTGTGACCTTTTCTGAAGTCTTCCCAAATTCATTCTTGTCCAACGCTCCTGACACCATGTGATGTTCATCACTTTCCTTAATGACCAAACAGAGATGAGAAGAATAGCAATGTGCTTAATGTTCAGCAGAAATTTATAACTACACCATCAAGTCAGTCATGACCTTACAAAATTCCATCAGGAGCTCCCTGGGACTAGCAAAAGAATTCATATTCAAATACATTGTCTATTACGTTGTCTCCTTCAAATATTATGCTACCCTTGCTTGGCTGCTGAATTTTACTGTTATTTAAGAAGCAAGTAAAAGACTACGAAGTTCAATATTGATTTAAAATAGAAGACAAAAATATTATTATTGCTGGGTTTTGTGGATATAATTTAGTAACACCACAGCCTTCAAACACTACATCATACTTGTATTATTTGGAGATGACATTTCCATATGATAGAGACTCTCAATTGCTTCAGTCAAAGCAGAACACAAGTGAATATGACAAAGGTCTTCTCTTTTCTTTATGCCTGAGCAGAAGAATCTGGTACAAAGCAGAGTAGTCCTGAGTCCATCAGAATCAGGAGACAGCCAAAGAACAGCTAATTTCAGTCACAGCACAGGGGATCTTCCACATCCCTCTTCCCATTTCAACAAGACAGCCAGGAAAGTTCCTCTAAATCAAGGAGTCAGACTTCACTTCCCAAAAAGCAGGACTGAGCCCCATTCCCCTTCCCATTAAAAATCTTATCAATATACTGCCCTAAACATCAGCCACCCTGTGTATGATGCCTGACAGGTTTACTGAATTTGTGAATTAAATCTAGCTGCAAACAGAAAAGTTGAGATCTATGGACAGATAAATGCACTCTCCATAGCTGATTGCTGTGATGTAAATGGAGCAATTCTGCTCTAAAAAAGAAAGAAAAAAAGAAGCTATACAAGGTCTCATTTCTCTCTTCCTCCCTTCCATCTCTGAAATCATTTCACCTGCCCAAAAGCATAGCAGACTGACCAGCAGTCCACGACTTCACATTGCCTAATTGGTTTGTTTCAATATCCATGCTCCAGAGGAAGATCGCAGTTTATTTCAAACAATTTAACTGTCATGTTGTGTGCTGGAGGGCTGAACCCTTTTTATCCTTTGCCCTGAGTGACCTTGTGCATATGGTTCAACTTGAAACCTTTTCCTTTCTAAGGCTTTCAGAGCACTTCCTACATTAAAATGCATCAGGCCTCCTTCCTCCAAGGGAGCAGCTGTCTTTGTTTTGCTTCCCCTAACTCAGAGTCACCATGAGCAAAACTTCTGCTTTCTCCAGCAGCAGCCAGAAGTGTTTCCTCTCTGTGCATCAGTCCAGGGGGACAGGCAGGCACTGTGAGGCAATGGCAAAGGGACATCCCCAATGTCCCCCTGTGACAAGGGGGCACAGGCCGCGGGTGTTTCTACCTCTTTGCGTTATATCTTCAGAGTTTTTATGGTATTTTCTCAGGAAGAAATCCTGCTGTGAGTAATCTGCAATTAGGCATGGGTAGTCAAATAGAGCTCCTTCCATGTGAGTGGAGTGGAGCTCCCCTGAGCCCATCCTGGCAGAGTAGAGATTAGGAAATCCAAGACATGCTCCGACAGCAGTAGGCACAGTACCCTCAGCTGAGGGCAGCGCACGACACACAGTCACAGTGACCAAATGTGTCACCAGGGAACTGCCACACTCACTGCAGGAGTATTGTCTGTCTGCCAGAGGAACTGACTGTTCTTGGATACCTGTGACAGCCTCTGCCAAGCAGGATCTGGCCTTCACATGACAAGATTTTCTTCCAGCTCTGCAGAGCTTGCTGATGAAATGCACCCCTGTGACTGCCTTGGACTTATTTATTCACTAAGAGTTATTAACAACTTCTTTTTATTCTATTAAGATGAAAAGTAGGTAATTTTGCCAGTTAACACTGGTTTAAAAAAATAAAGCATGCTCCAAACACCATTCCTCTATCACCCATCTCCCCATCTCATATCAATTAATCTTTTAGACTTATCTTTTCAAATTTAAAATCTTTCTCAAATTTTGGGGAGCTCATGATTGAAATTTTAGGCATTCTCATCTCAAACACCTGTCCTGTTACCTGTTTCTCCTAAGATAGTTTTGAACAGGAAAGGGAGTTTCCCTTGAAACTACTCTTCAATTACAACTTAAATTAGAGTGTCTGTCCCTACTCTTCTGCAATGAAATTAGGTGCGTGTGGTCTGCAGGCTCCAGACAACGCCTATCAGGATTTTGTTACAAATATATATAAGACAAAATTGATTCCCTCCTATCAGGCAAAAGGACACCTTTCTTCCCCACTCTCTGTGTCCTTTGGATGCTCTGTTTACCATGATAATGTACTCCTGCCTCAGGCATTTCCTCTTCCTGTCCCAAGTCATTTTAATAGGATAACATGAAGTTTATAAATGTCTTCTGTCCTAATAACCCATGATTACACATTTCTTTTAGTCACAGGACATAAAAAGACACAAAAACGATAAAAACTTTTCCTCACCAATCTGTAGAGCCTAAAATGAACAAAAAACCAAGTCCAGAAAGTGTTGTCATTGCTGGGTGACATTTAGTGCTGGAGAACCCCTTTGGGGTATCCCTTTTATCTCATCAAATTTCTGTCACTTTATCATTATTCCACTGCAATAAAACGCCCACAGTCATATACTCCAGCCTTTCAAGAGAAATGCACTGTATTATATAAAAGACTCATCTAGCAAAAAAATTACACTGAACACCACCCTCCCTCCTCAAAATAGAACTCTTCTGAATCCTCCCTATGTATTCAATCTAGAAGTAAAGCAGACAATTCTAACAAGTGTCCTTTTTCATGACAGAGATAATTTAGAATTGTTATCGAGAAACTTGATATTTCATTAATGGTCTTTAATGAGGTTTTTTAAACTGCAGTATCAAATATTTTATGGAAGATAATCAGGTAATAAATATATCGTCCCTTCCATTATTTCCCCTTTACAGAAAAATAGTTTGGTCACTTTGGCAAATGGGCTTTGTTAGGAAATTTCTGGTGCCCATAAATTTGTTGCTCAAAAAAATCCAAGCAGAAGAAAATTATCTCATTTCAAGAAACAAGAACAAGAAAGAATCTTTCTAGAGCAACTATCCTATTGTTTTCTAGGATACCCTCTTTACTTTGAAGTGTATGTGTCAACAATCTAAACGTGGAGTTTGCTACTCACACTGTGTGACTTCCACTGAGCATTCGCAAGAAGAAGGGGAGATCACAGAGCAGCAGTCACATAATGTCTAAAAGGCAGATTACAGGGAGGCACTGAATGGAATTTTTTCCGTACCATTAGGGTTATCCAGTCAAAAAGCAGCAGGAAGGAATCAAAGGAACCAAAAGGAAGAAACCAAAAAGCTCACAGTACTTCAAAGTTTCTTGGCAGTGCAAAAGGAAATTCACAGTAACCACAGAGCAAGTGACTCAATGTGTGAAGTGGCTCAGTAGGATGAAGAGTGAAGGCTGAAGGGGAAAGGATGCTAGCAAGTTGAGAATAGGGGTTTCCCCATTCCTTCATTGTCCAGAGGTTTTGCTGCTTTCATGGACCACAGCAGCCTTTTCCAGTCCAGCTTCCTCCTCAAGGATCCAGTGCAGCTGCCTCTACCTCCTCCTCACCTTCCAAATTCCCCTGGCCTGCTTATGGAAAAAGGTGCTATAAATCTGGGAAAAGGGATCACATCTAATCAAGTTCTGACACTTTGCATGATGTTGACTTAAAATGATCCAGCAAGACAATCTTTATCAAGTTCCTGAAAAAAGTTTCTAGATTTTTAACATCAAACAACACAGAATATATTTTGACTTTTAGCTGACATAAAAAAGTTAAAAGGCTTATCTGGAACCATGGTTTTAATTTTTGTTCCAGAAAGCTTTTATTTGAAGTAGCCCATTTGTCCTATTTCTAACATGAGCAGTGTCCAAAATGCTCAATTTTTCATCTCATTTCACCTCAAGCACTCTTTAGAGACAATGGAGAAAGGATACAAGGATGACAAATTACAAGAAACTAGGTCCTCCCTTTGGTCCTGCTAAAATATTAGTGAACATCCACTGATTCAAGCTCAGAAAGGCATAATTTTAAGATGTTCAAAACTAATGAAGTTTCACTGCTCCACCTTCAAACAGCTTCAACTGGTTTTCATTGTATTTCTCATGTTATCAGCAGTTTCCATCAGTGAATATCATCCACTTTGCACGTTTTAATTGAGGTTCAACACACATTTGAGGAGAGTGAGCTTCATTATTCTCACAGAGCAAGCAGGAAAACTGAAATACAACCACCAATCTGGCCATTTCCTGCTCAGTCCTGGAGTCCTGGGGCTGTGCCAAGCAGCACTGACAGCCAGGAAATGCAGCTGAATTCTCTGCCTGTTGGCACTGGGAAATCACTCTCAGACAGAGCATAAAAATCCTCTTCCCACTTCTATCATTCTGAAAGTTTTTCTAACTCTTCCAGACCAGGTGACAGAACCACAATTAGGTATGAAACTCCTGAAGGGGAAAAGAAAAAGCAAACTCCAGTAGTAGAATATTAAATTTTGCGGTTAAAGAAATTTGAATTTAGGTGAATGTGACTGAACCACCACGCATATGTCACATTATCACCTAACTCCTTCCACAAAGTCCGATTTTACAGTTATTTTTTCTATCACCGAGCAGCAGTTTTACAGCATACTTGACTTCATGGCACTGCAAAAAAATTGAGTTTCTGCACCTTAACAGTGAAGTGGTGTTGATCCAGTGATGTATTACTGAAAATGTGCAGCCTGCTGAGGGAGTCGACAGGGAACCTGTGCTGTTTAAATTAGGTTTTTTCAGCTTGTAAAGACTGACAGTATCAACACCTTCTAACTGAGGGTAGGCTTGGTGTATTTTACTAACAAAATGAATGTTACTTTCAGAATCCATGCCATGGTGGCAGTTTGAGCCTGAGGCATCCAGTTACCTTCTCCTGTGCCCTACATTCATTCCCTCCCTTAATTAACTACAGACATTTGGTAACACTACAGATTTGGGGGTTTGTTTTAGATATTTTCATCACTGATATGCGTTTACAAAATGGCCCCTTAAAAAATAAACAGAAAGGAATTGATAAATATGATACAAAAACAAATACATTAAAATAGTCTGAACTTTTTATAAGTAAGGATGCACCCAAGTTTCAAGTCAGTCACTTCATAACTCTGAAAAATAATTACTGCCATTCATGAATTTTTATTGTCAGAGCATCTCAAGATGGTGTTTAATTCACATAAACTTACAGCTATTCAATATCAAAATTCATTAGAAAAGTTAGGAAAATCTCTGGCTGCTCAAGAAACACAACCAACAAGAGAACTGTCCCCTCCATCCCATCTGGAAAGCAGCAAGCCCCTGTGCCTTAGAAAAACACTTGCTGAGGCACCAAATAAAAATTCTTCAGAGCATGTTCCAGTCATTACCAAAAAAAAAAAAAAAAAAAAATTAGTTTTAGCTCTTCCTTGATCTTTATTTCCCTCCCCTCTCAATCTTCCATGGTAGTCCATGGGCTAGAATAGGGTGAGACCAAGGTGTTCATGAAATTTGGGGGTTTTGGGCACAGATGGTTTATCTTGCTCTCATTCATAGACAAATGAATCATTATTAAGAAGATCATGCCATAACTTGTTCCCAGGCTGGGAACAGGTATAGGTGGGGTGTTTTCCTGCTTTCCACAGAAACCCAAAGTTTCTGAGGTCCACAAGGTTTGTCTGGGCTTCCTCTTACTCCCTAAGACCCCTACTGGGGTTTGCCAGACACTCAGAAGCTAAATCTTCCAAAATCCAGAAAATTTTGCTTGGATTTGTACACACTATCTCTTAAAAATTTATAAACACCCTTTTTGGAGGAATTAAAAGATCTAATGTATTTTGGGACCTCAAATGTAATCCCAAAGTTCTGAAATGCCTCTCCTCTCTCTGTCATTGGAAGCAAATCAGAGAGTTTTGTCCAGCCTTCTGCTGCGAGATATTCTGTGCTGAAAAAAGGGATGGGGGATGTGGAATAATCAAGAGAGATGGATCTTAATTTAAATGTAAACAATGGAAGCACATGCATTATACACACACCTACTTAGAGTAAGAATGAGAACCCATTTGTAAAACCCAAATCCAGCTTGTCAGGTCGAGATGGAGCAGCCCTTTCAAATCACTCTGTCTCCCAGAAAGAATGACAGTGTGGCAGGAGGAAACGATTCCTGCCGTCTGACTGCAGAAATAATTAATAATCTGCTCCAAGTCGGGTTTTTTTGCATTATTTATACTCAATACACTGTCTTTGTAAGGATGATTAGTGCACCATTTGCCTGGACCACAAACAGGCATAAAGGAGACAACCTCCTGATTAAAATCTCATTTCTTTTAAACAGAGAATATGAACCCACTATTCTTTCTGGACGTGTAGACCTCCAGTCTCCTAATTAATCTGCATCAGTCATTGGGTATAGACAGCCTGGCCAGACCTCAAATTATTTAAATGCATCACTGAGCTAAAATATAATAGATCCAAGCTACAAATATGAAGCTACTTATCCTCTGCAACACTGTGTGCAAGATTCTGTGTCTCATTAGGGCAAAGCGTCAGAATTAATCAGGAGCTCTGAAGAGTGTTTCTAATTCTTATTATCACGAGCCTCTGACTAACCCTGGGATTCATCTGATAGAAGGAATGTCTGCCTCAGAGCTGGCCACCTCAGCTTCTTCAGCAGAGACATCTTCAACAAAGACTCAATAGCATCTCAGGGGCAGTTTGTCAAACATCAGGATTAAAAAGGGACACAAATGAGTTTCTGCCTAAACAGGACTGACTACCTGTCTCGAGAGAATACAAAGGAACTGGGAGTGATCCCTCTAAAAATAAACATACATGCTTTTGAAGCCTAAATTAGGTTAATTTCAGCATCTTGGCACACAATACCATTACAAGGGCTGAGGTTACAGGAAATTCATAATTTCTATTAAATCTATAATGAACAGTACCAAAAAATATTGAAGTTCGGAAAATTTATTTTAATTCACAGTTTTCAGTTATAATTAATAAGCATATCCTTGTCCTTACCCCTTCATTGCTTTCTGTCTTTTTTTTGTATCATCATTCTGCCCTGCTCCAACATTTGCAAGTGCTTGAGTTAAAATCATTGTGCCAAAAGTGTCTATCCAGCCCAGGATCAGAGTATTTGATGTAATAGCCACTAAAACACACACACACACATAGACACACACACACATCACCACCTTTATTTTTGCAGCACAAATTAAGGGCATTTTTGTGTGTCCAAAAACTCATGTGAGAACCACCTTGAGATTTTCTGTCCTGAAAAAACCATGCATTTGTCATTACCGTATTCATAAACTAGCAAAAATTCAAAACCACTGTATAGATCCATATAACAAATGAAAACAGTCTTTATGGGAAATGTAGAAATAATATATTTCCTTAGGGGTCTCCAAAGTATTTGACAAACATTTGTTACATTTCAGATTCTCCCTGTGGGTGAGCTTTATTTGCAGAGTGCACTTTATAAACTGATCATCCAAGGCATAAACTAAGGCAAATCTCACAGTTTTGAATTGAGAGAGTTTAAGAATTCGTGTGCTGAGATTTGTCTACTACTGAAACCTCCTTCAGCTGTCAATAAGAGCAAGTCTAATAAATTCATAGATTTATAGACTAACTTATGTTGGAATAACCTCTGGTTCATCCACAGGATGGGTACATTTCTTCCTAAGCCTTTCCTCTTCTCTAAGATTTTCTAACAACTATTCTGTGTTTTTGTTATACCCATCCTTGCTGCTTACACGTTAAGTTCTCATTAAAAAAAAACTAAGCATTAATATTTTCCAGGCAAAATACACAGTTGACATAATTGCAAATGATAACAGTTTTTAATGCTGGCACTCAAGAGAATTTCTGAAGTCGTCAGGGTGAATTACACAGCAATATAACATTTATAAACAATAACATAAACGCTTCCTTTCCTTCCCCTCTCTCAAGTATTAGGACACCCAGCTCTGGTTAACATGCACACTGGCACTCAGAGACCAAGGTGATGCTCGAGGAAGTGGGAGCATGAATAAAGAAAGAGAAATTGCCTGTTTCATGGAGAAAGAATGAAATTGTATACTTGCTTTCATTTTTAACTAAAAAAAAAAAAAAAACATGCTGAGAAAAGAACTTTGAATTTACAGCAGAACAGAACACAAAATGGCTTGAGGTGCTGTGTTCATTCTCTTTTTCTCCCCAGAGGAACAATGTGAGCACAGGGTATCACAGTGGCTGCTCAAAACATTACTAACAACAGAAACCTTGCCCATGGAATTGCGGATCACTCGGAATAATGACTGAAAAAGAAACTGCATCAGCTGAACGATTCAGCATGTTCTGATAGGCAAATGCAGGCACATTTGGCCAAGATTTGTGGACAGAAACCAGGAACATAATTCAGAATATGTTTTATTTAACTGCTGACTGGCTGGGAAACCTTTGGCAAGTCAGTTAATACCCATGTCTGCTCTCTTTCCATCCTTCACTAGCTAAGAACGCAAAAAAGAAATACTTCCTGTAGAGGAAGGACCCAAAGCAACAAAATGGACTCTTAACTCAAATCTACAAGCTCTATTAAAATAAAAATCAGCAGTATAATTATCATTATTATCATTGGATAGTTATCTGCAGACCTAAACAGAGAAGCTTTAATAGGACTAGTTTAAAAGAAATACAGTTTCTATTGTATTTTTATTTTCCACTTCTCCTCTATTTTATAATAAGATTGGAAACTGTACTCAGTGTCAAGCTCCCAAGTTTCAGGTCTCAAAACAGTTTTTTCTTATTTATAGATTTCCCTTTATATGATGGAACTACTGGAAAAATAACTCTCCTCCATCCTTAAGAAAATCATTGTAGAATTTGCTTTTGTGAGGAATATTTTGCAACTTTTAGTTTCCCATTTGGAAGAAGTTCTCCAAATATCTTGAATATTCGGAAATTTCCATCCTTTGTGCATCTACACATTTGGCCAGATCTACATTTTCGACCACTGGCTATTTGCCTGCATCTGCAAAGCAAACTTTTCTCATTCCACTTTAAAAAAACACTGTAGCATCTAATAATGCAGTCTGTATACTCTCAGGAAAGGAAAAAGATTTTTGCAAATCAAAAAAAGCCGCAGTATAAAATCCATCACATCATACTGCATACATAAATAAGATGAAGAAACTTAATCCTGAGTCAAGAAAAATTCTATTACACAATCTACACTTTTTTGGATGCACACAAAAAATACCAGAGCTGTAACTTGGTTTTGCTGCTCACAAAGCTACAGGTGTTATTCTCTTTTCTAGAAACAAGGGTATTTAAGGCATTTACTCTTTCTGTTTCTGAATTTGGATAATGTGGAGAGACAACTACTGTTTAGAAATTCAGTTTCTTCCAAATGTCAGCAATATATTTATGATATATTTGTATTTTTTTAACAGAGAGATCCTTAAGGTCCCTTCTAAACCAATCCATTCTATGATTCTATTAAATTAGGCAAATTTGAGCTTTGATTTTACCTACAATCATGAGAATTCAATTGAAGCAAATAAAAGCAGTCAATACACAAACCATACCACGATTATTTGCCCAATTTTGAAACAGTACCAAAGAACTTAAATTTAAGAGAATTACACATGTACTCAGCATTCCACTTTACAATCTGTTAAAACTAGAAATTAAAATCAAGATTTCTAAGTTCTTAACTACTATTTAAATTCTAAACCTAAGCTCTCTTACAAAACAGGAGTAGGGCAGAACAGAAAATAAGTTTTTTATTTGTACTATATGAAGTATTGGAGTTTTTTATTTGTACTAGATGAGCTATTAAACCCTAAGTATTAGATGTATTTAAAGGATTCCAATATACCAGTGAGAATTGTGTCCATAGCTGGAGGCCTCAAAGTTTTATGAATATTTCTGAAGCACTTTGTGTTGTTTTATGAACTACTATCAAGTCAAATAAAATATAAATAAACAGTCTCTCCTGGAGACAAATGCATCAGCTCCCAGGAGAAAGAAGAACAGCAGTCACTAAAGAATAACAACCAATGAAAAGATAAATTCAAGCACGTGTTCCCTGTTTGGGCAGCATTAAGCATAAAATTCTGTTTCCCTTCTCTATTTCCAGTCCTACTTGGAAATTGATTCTCTGCTTGCATTAGGACAGTGCAATGTAACATTCGAGGTGCTGGACAGCTTGTCCCTGTTACTGTTCCATTTTAGCAGACAAGATTTATTTGCCACAGATGATAAATCATTCCTCCATTGCATCTTCCAACAAAACCAGCTCTGATCTCACCTAACCAAGACATTTCTCACACGCCAATGTTACATGGAAAAGAACCTTCAGCAAATTTGGGGCACAACCCTCTTTCCATTCCATGTACAGACTCACAACCCTCTTTTCATTCCATGTACAGATTCACAACCCTCTTTCCATTCCATGTACAGACTCACTAGCACTGTGACAAGCCAGTTTTGGTAGGGGCATATCATTATACTGGAACAAGCAAGTTTTAACACTATTATCATTACAATATTTCTCTAAGAAAAGGAAATTTTCAAACACAGCGTTAGACCTACTGTGGTAGAAGTATGCAGAAAATAATATTTTTAGCTAAAAATTCCATCTTGCTTTGTGAATAGTAAGCTATTGTTCAGTGCAGCACAGGTGATGCTTTAACCAGGTTATGGACACATAAATCTTGAAAGAAAATTAAAAAACCTCTACACACTTCAGTTACTTTGAGATGCCAAAGGAAAGAGAGAGAACACTAGCAAGCTGAAACAATTCCCCCTGACCTCTCTTAACAAGAAAAATTTCTTCTTCAGCTAGTTTAATCAAAATGTCCTATCATTTCCCTGAATAATTCTCTCTTGCTGCTTCAGCAGAATTTCCTTCTCCCTTTGCCCTTCAACACAATGCTCACAGGAGACCACGGCCACTTCTGCACTTTATCACCATCAAAATCCCCAGAAGGTTTGTTTTCCAGACCTTTGAAGGTTTTCCTGTCTGTTAAATTAGAAAATGATGCAGCACTATAATCCTCAAGTATATTTTAAGCTCACAGAAAGGACAGACCCCAGATGAGTGGCTCCTTCTCCAGAAGAGTGAGGACCTACTGAATTAAATAAAACTTACCAGGTAAGTAAGAATTAGCAGGATTTGAGAAACTTCTGGAGTTTTAACAAGCAGATATATACTGAAAAAACAGAGATGAAACTCAACCTATTAAATTAAAAAAAAAAATCACTAATGGCAGAACCATCAAGACAACATACAAAGGCAGCAAATATTTTTCATCTGAGTGAAATTATTACAGTAAAAGGTAATATTAAAAGTTTTCATTGTCTGTGAACAGGTGCTGTCATATTTTTATTCAACATTTCTATATATTGATGGATATCTGTCATAAGGACCAAATTTGCAACTCATATTCCCGATAATCCATGGGAAAACTTGTATAAACTTGCAACACATCTAAAGCTCTGCCCATTTCATCAAAGGAACACTCACAGAATTCAAATTTATCTCATGTAATGTGGGGCACATAAAAAAGTCCTACAGCACATAAGCACCCATTTTAAATTATTTGTATTTTTTATTATTTTTGGAGACTGTATTTTCTGTAAATATCTCATAGCTGATTTACAAATCTGTTACAACAGCAGAGA
This sequence comes from Phainopepla nitens, assembly GCA_013400175.1. Lineage (NCBI taxonomy): Eukaryota > Metazoa > Chordata > Aves > Passeriformes > Bombycillidae > Phainopepla > Phainopepla nitens. The sequence goes on along the minus strand of VXBQ01014072.1, from coordinate 213,922 downwards.
GCCTCTAAAAGCAGGCAGCATGGAAATTCAGAAACACAGAACCGAAGGATTAAAGATTGCACAAATTTTAAAACTCATTTTCTGGGCCCTGCAGGTTTTATCATATAAACAAATGAATATTTTCAAGGGAATAGGCAGCAAAAATAACTTCCACACTCTACAACAGCTTTAAAACCACATCTTAGGTTTTTTTCTAATGCTGTTATAGGTGTGATCAACTTCCAAAGCAAGGCCAGGAATTAGACAAGGCATTACTTCCTTCACAGTGGCTGAGAATCAGATGGGAGGGTGAAGGATGAAGATACAAGGAACAGTGATGCTCTCAGGGAATCTGTGCTCCAGCTGGAAATCCAGAGCCTGGTGGGCTTCTGGCAGGCATACAACTTGCCACAAATCAGGCAGAAAATGCCCAACAAACTTACCTGGCTGAAAGTTTAAAATTAAAGAAGAATAAAGACTTTGGACGTAACAATAAGGTTGTATATATTTAATTGTAAAAACTCAAAGTATTTCAAGAGAAAAGCATAGCAAGGCATAACATCTTGTATTAAAAAAACTTCAATCTCACTTCCATTGTTCTTTCTCAACGTTTTTTTAATTCCCTGAAAAGAACAAAGAAAAACAAGCAAAACATGTAATAGTTATCCATCACTTTTCTTCCAAATGGCAAATTACTGAAATTGGTAAATATTTCTGGCTGGGTTCAGTTGAAACCACAGTTTTCATATTCCCATCAAGAACAGAAAAATACCATTAAACCCTGCTTCCTGAAGAACCATACTGGGGCTAGGAGAGAGCAAAGAGAGCTTCTCTGGCTGAAGAACAATAGCCTCACTAAAAGAAAGTTCAATCTCTTCTCCTCACTGTCAATCTTTTGAAAGGATTTTTTCCCCCTCTTCTAAGTCAAACATTTTCCCTTCAAGTCCTTCCAGTGACAAACCCAACCCAGTGGCCTCTTAAATGAAACCTTCTGAAGACCTATCAGAGAGACAGAGTTCATGAAAATAAACGACAAGGATTTTCCTACTATTGCATTTTGGCCTAAAATTTCAGGAAGAATATTATGATGAATGTAACTTTTATTAGCATCTCTGAGAATACCTGTTTTTCATATTGCTAATGTTCTAAAACACAGAAGGCACTTGAGACTGCAGATGTTCCTCTCTAAAAGGCAGAGTCCATAAAATCTGTCTGTAAATAACAAGGAAGGAATGGACCATTAGGAAATGTTTCAGAGTGAAGGAACTGAGCCCCCAGACTGGCAGGGCTCCCCCTTTCTGTTCCAGAACCAGTTTTTTTCTACTGCCATCCAGCTGGATCTTCACAGGGATCAGGAGCCCTCAGGAGCAGGCTTGTGAAAGAAGGGGTTTTTTTAAGTGTAGGTAGCCTGGCCTGAAACTATAACTCATTGAATTTCTTTAAACACAAAGTGCAGTGGAAAAACTCCAGTGTAATACATTTTCATATCGGTATCTGACAGCTCTGCATTAAAAAATATTGCAATATTTAGATGTTCTTTGGAGCTCTTTAATTAAAGTTAATGGTAAATGTGCCAATATCTTTTTATCTTGCAATATGAATATTTAGTGCCCTGGCTCTAGGATCTTACATTACTTTATTGTATAAGAGTAAGAAGATTAAAAATTGTAGCAAGATATTAGACCAGGATATCTTGTTTTCCCTCCTCCTTGTGCATTTTACAAGATTACTGTGGCTCTATAACAGTAAAAATTGTCACTTAAATATCTGGAAAATTGGAGGGAATTATTACACAACTCAATGCAGATTGTATAATTAATTTTGGATTCTTCACAGGAATTGTAAACGTATGTATATTAGAATGGTCTCAGAACTTGTTTTCCTTATTTTATTTCTTTATTTCAGAAAACTCTGAAAAATACTATTGTGAAGTGAATCAAGTGCAAACAGAGTGAAAGAGAAACACTCAAGTGGATCACAATTATAACACTAAGGCAGAGTTAATCACAGAAGATTGTCACATTTTACACTGTCCTTCTGAAAATCAGACATTAACAGGCCATTACTTGACATTAGAAGCTGCACAACTGGATAATTAGCCACAAAAACAGAATAGCAGAAAAACTTGAAATTTTAAAGAAAGTGAAGAAATGTGGAGACAGACACTGTAGAGTGGCCACCCAGCAGTTTGAATACATTTCTCAGAGATTGTGGAGTAAAAAAATCATGTTAAATACCAGGAGAATATTCAAGGAATTATTTGCTGTACCCCCCAACTGAACACTTGAGACATTCCTTCTGCTGGTAGGCAGCAATTTTCCTTACTGCCAAAGTGTATTTTCCTGTAAATGATTCTTGTAAATGTTCAGAGCTCTTTCAAGCTGACTATACTTATCTAAATTGTCACAAGTAAGAAGGAAAGAAGGAAGAAAGGAGTGGCCTTAAGGAGGACTGCAACCAGTAAACCTCTAATGGTAAAAATTCTGAAGGCAGTTGATCAGAGGAAAAGAAAAGAATCACATTATCTGATGCAAATATGTTGTCCTTTCTTTAATCAACACCTAGAGTAGCTTTCACTATTTCTGCAGAAAAGTACAACAGTAACTCAGCTTCTCTTGGCTTCAATGTTTCATTTCTATCACAGAAGTCCATACCAGGCTGGAATTTTTAGGAAAATTATTACTTTCAAGGGTTTCTGTTCCAGCTTTCTACAGAACCTGCATTTTTGAAGCAATAGTTTAGTTCATTTACCACTAGCAATAACAATACCTGATCACACTCACAAACCTTCCAGGAAAATGATGACATTCATCCTGTAATTAATGGTGGACACCAAACAGGGGCCTGAAGATTTGCAGAAGCAAAACCATGTTCAAATAAATGGGCCAGATGATATGCTATTAAAAAAGAAGCAGCAAAGATGACTCCAAAGATAAAAATATTGAAGTGTTTGTACTGAGGGACCATTGCTGAGTCACAGCCACATCCATGATCCCTGATCCCCTCACTCTTATCTCATCCATAATTTTGGTACTGCTGCACCTTGGTGAGAATATGCAATGGTTTATTTCTTCACTCAGTATATTCTTTTAAACGCTTCATCATCAGTTTTACTTTCACAAGGACAAAAATGAATTCACTTTTTCTTGTAAACCAAGAAATTTCTGTTTCTTTCACAGTCTCTCTAAATATAATTTTTTTTTCTTTTTTCTTAAAACCACTTGGATTGATTTTCTTAAAATCTCTTGATAGCAATGCTGCTGCTTTTGACTCTTCCCACATTTTTGCCTCTCTCATGCCTCAAATCCTGGGGATGACTTTTTGCACTTCTACAAGGGTGCATTTCCATTGCAAATGTGAATGTCACTTGTAGTTGCAACAAAACCCTTCCAGCTTTAAACAAGCCAGGACTGATGACTGACCTCCAATATCCTTGACATCTTCTTTGTGCAAATAAAAACTACATACAACCTGTGCCACCTCCTATAACTGCTACAATACAATAGGTACTGCACCAGGACACTGCGCATTCTAAATTTTTCATATCACTGGTTCTCTTTGAAAGGAGTGAAAGGGAAGAAAAAAGCAAAATGTGGTGAATTTCCGTACTCATTCTTTTGCTAACTATTTGCAAGTCCCAGGTAAAAATGCAAAATCTGCATGTTTTTGGCAGTTTTTTCAGGTTTTTTGTTTTTGTTTTCTGGAAATGTGAAAAGGGAATGAGGGAATTACATAGATACTGTATTCAACCTTGCCAAAATTAGGTAGAAGTTATCTAATGCAGTAGGAAAAGCATTTTCTTCTGTGTAAAGTGGTGGGTTACTTTCCACTTCAGGAAACATAAGAATGCTTGGGAGGTGGGGGAGACAAATTCCCAGAAATCAAGCAGAGTCTTCATCATCTTCCTTCTAGTCCCTGGCAGCGTTAATTACTGAGTAACACCTCAGATCTGTGACATTAATGACAAAGATCTCACCAGCTCAACAGACCCTGTGCCAAAAAGGCATGGAAATGGGTCCCTACTCTCTCAATCTCCCTCCATGCATCTTTCCTGGGCCTGATATCCCTGGATGTATTAAAAAAAACGAGCCCTTGTTCTTCAGTAAATGAGACTGAGTACATGAACATGTGTTGCACAAAAACTATTCACTCTACTACTTCAGGTTTTCTTCTTTTTTCTTATAAATAATTGCAAAAAGAGGGAAATAAATCCTCTTTCCTTCTCCTAAAAGCTTTTTTTGCCTGTGTACAACAGATGTTGTTTCCACAAATTAGTTTCTAATTTCTTTCATAACTCAGTCAGAACAACCCTTCAATTCACAGTCAGGGAATAGATTTAGTGCTGCACATAATTCTTGTAATTATGCAAGAAAACTGCACTTTGCTAGGTGAAAACCTTGACTATCAATCATTTGGTTTAGTGTATGGGCAACTTAATCTTCTGTTACACCAGCTGTGCAGCCCACTGAGGATTCCTTACATTTCCGGAGTGGGAAGAAGAAATGATTCCTGGGATAGGGAATGGGTAAGGAGGAGCACTGGGCCAGCTTCAGTGCTGGACTGCAATACATGGAGTCATTAAGAATGCCACTGACACCTCCTCCCTCTTAGCAATCTGCAAACCCAGCGTTATTTAAATGTTTTCAGTCACCAAAAATGCAGTTAGCCACAATAAAGCAAATAAAATTCATCCCCTTGAAAAAAAAATTAAAAATTTAATAGAAAATTGAATAAAACTGCTTGCCTGGCTCAGGTGAGCAGTGTGGACACCTGGTGGATCCCAAACTTTGAAGTTCAGCACAAAAACTGCAAATGTAACAATAAAAACTGGCAGAATTACACCGTGCAAGAGACTGTTCACACAGTTGTAGCACTAGGAACAAAATTATTTTGAATAGCTTGCTGCTTTTTTTTTTTTAAAGAATATGCTTTACTTGTTAAATGAAAATCTATTTTCATTTTTATTTAAAAGCTGTTCCACTGCCAGCCACTAAAGCTGAAGTTGCTGACATGTTAATATGTGCAGAATACAGAACACACTGGAATTTCTGCAGGAGGCCATGTCCATGTACCTGAAGGCAAGTGACACTCCAGGGGTTACTGAGAGGGTTTTAAAGGAGCTGATTAGGCTGTCCTGCTTCCCCCATGGAACAAGCTCACTGCATGCCCTCAGTAATCCAGTGGGAATCATCATGCAGTCTCAGGACACGCTTAATGCAACTTTCATACAAAAAATGCTGCAGGGCTAAAGGGATTAGAATTTCTGAGAGAATGAGTACTTCAGAGGAAGTAGCAGAATAAAATCATAAAATTGTACAGTTTTCTCTCTCTTCCTTTTTTTTTTTTTTTTTTTGTGGGGAATGGGGTGAGAAAGTGGTTTGTCCAAGTTCTGTATGTGCAAAATATTTTTCTTTTGGGACCTTCTGTGGGTGTTTTGTAGGCATCGAGACTCCATCTTCAAGAAGAATCCAGAGAATTAAACCTGATTAATGTTTAGCAGAGGAAATTGGGCACAAAGCTTAAGCAGAATCATTTAAATGACTAAAAGCCCGAAGGTTTGGTGGATGTTCTTTTAGTTTTATAAAAAACAGGTTACAGTTAACTTGGACTGAACCTGTTTGTAGAAACAGGTTCTGATCCACCCCCTTGGCCTTCCCCACATTAGAAATGTTATATATGAATATTGTCAACTCTTACTCAGCAAAAGACAGCAGTTCTAAAATTTCTTAGAGAGTGTGTGCATTAGAATGCAATTATTCTGTGCTTTTGGCTATTTATTTTTCTTTCTTGTGGTGAACTACCTTCTCTTTCTCAACTCTGTTCATTACACATTCAAAAAAAACCCAAAAAACAGAAAGGGGAATTACATGAGACTTGCACTTCACGCTATGACCCTGAAGTCACGAATGGTGAAGTGTCAGTGGCTTTAATAAGCCTGCTGCCAATATTTTTTTTCACCCTAATGATTCACTGAATATTATGCTAATATTATGTCCCAGACCCCAAAACACAGGAGGAGGATTCTGGGTCTAACTAGGCAGAGAAGTTTGTTTAAAAATCCACATGACAGGAGAGGCTTCAGAAAAGGCAAGACATCCTCATATCCTTGCTAAGCCTCTGCCACAGGCTAAGGGAATGACTGGATTTTTCTTGTGCTAACCTAAAGGGGAAGATTATCTTAAAAATATCAGCAAGATTGAATAAAAACAATACAGAGGTGGAGACACTTTCAGCAGTGTAGGGAAAGTAAAAAGCCTGTTTTGAGAGCACCATTGTAAACCTGCTGTAATTTGAATGCACCGTGTGGTTTAGCAATACCAGATTCAAAATCTCAGAAGCAGCAAGAAATGCAATTTATCTTTATTAACAAGATAAAGAATCCTCAAGGAGAGATCAGGCGTGACAACCCATTCTTATGAAGTTTACCATTCTCTTCCAGGTATCAGGACTGAAACATAAAAGACAGGATTTCAGTGTTGGCTGTTAGACTTATTTGTTTTGCCACTAAAAACTAAAAGCATTAAAAAAATATTTCACCAGGGAAATTCCCTGCTGCTGCTGCTCAGGCATTTGGGGATTTTTCAACTAGTGCACACAGGAAGGCAATGTTCCCTCTTGCTCGCATACTTACTTTGTTGCTTTTTTTTCTTAAATAAATGTCTGTAATAAGGATGAAGGTCGGAATTAAGGAGAAAGGTCAGAATTAAGGAGAAAAAAAAAAAAAAAGCAGACAAGTTCTACATGAAAACCACACCATGCTGACGTGTGCACTTGGCTCATAGAGGTTTGACTTCTGTATTTCAAAAGGTGAAGGAACCAAGAGGGTTTGAGTCGAAGTCCAGGAACGAGAGACGACTTGGCATAGCAAAAAGCATTTCATTGCAGCCACTGAATGAGGTGCTAAGCAAGAATCACTCTGCTCAGTCCCTTGCCCTCCATGACTTAGTACTTGTAAGAAGAATCCCTCTTGAAATATCTTTTATAATCAACCTAGCTTCAGTCAGGAGGAAATTCAGTCTGCTGTTTGTTTCCTCATGGGTATTCTGTTTTTCCATTTAATTAATGACTATCCATATCTATGGGTTTATCGAAGTCTAATTACTTGATTGTTAAGAAAAAAACCAAAATACAGGGCACAATCGTCGTGTTTTCAAAATATCTCTCATAAGATACAAAACATTCAATATCTGATAGCAATGTAATGAATAAAATACATCTTTTTAATTATTGTTGACATACCAGGACTTATAAAATGGAATTACAATGGAACACTTGGATATTCAGAGGGTTTATAAAGCAACAGAGGAATGACTTACTAAGGAATATTATGTCTCAGAGATGAAGAAAATTACAAATAGAGCAAAAACAGCACATAGGCAGACTAAGTTATACACTGCATTAAAAATTAAGGCAAAAAGTTGTTCAGCCATAAAAAAAAATTAAAAATGGTAAGCAAAGGTGTACATGGATGAGGCAGCAATAATTAGAGATAAAGTATGGAAGCCACACAATAAAACACCCAGTCCACAGCAGATGATGGCGAACATGGAGTATAGAAATAAATAATCCCAAGATTGATATGCAAGTGAAACATTAAAACACAACACATTGACCAGATAATTCCAAACCCACAAATTTGGACAAAACAGCACACACCCATCAAAGCAGACACATTTACATAAAACCACAAGTTAAGAATGGTAAAAAAATCACACCTCATTTCAACAAGTCACAAATCAGTTCCTTTCAACAGTTACTCACTGTGTGTTGAAAAGATAAAGAAGCTGGGTTTGCTTTGCTGTCACAGCAATACCATTTTGGTTATATATTATGTTTTTCAAAACAGTGGTAAGATTTTTAATACTCTACAAAGACCCCCAAGTGAAGTTCAGCACCTGAATGAGCTAACAAGCTAACATGGATATGGGAATCAGAACAGCAAATTGTTACCCTTGCTTTTCAATAATGTGTCTAAATAATTCAATTTTCATCAAAAAGGCATTTTTACTCATGACAAAACAACAAAGAAAAATGTCTTTGTAAGAGACTTAAAAGAACATCATTACTATGGGCAAAATATTCAATCAAAGTTTAATTTATTTACTTCCAGCACAAATGAGTTTCTTGAACACACATCTTGACTGAAATGCCAGCTGTGGCATTGCAGGTCATTTTCCTGCATAGCTGAAATCAGTTTAGAACTAGAAATGAGCACAAATACTCAGTTCAATGTAGCAGCCCTTAGTTTTGGATTTTACTGTGCTATTTCATACTCAATTACTTTGCTTCTCCCCACAGCTTTTGCACATATCTGAGATTCCATAGTCTCCCCAACTCAATGGAAAATTGTAATAACAAAGCGCCACTGCACCAGCAAGGAAAAGGTTAAACTGCCTCCCTGTTCCCTCTTTTGTCTATGGTAATCCAGTCAGAGAAATATTGCAACTTTCAGCACAAGAAAGCCTATATTTTCAAGAGGCCAATGCAGGGGGTAAGGAGACAAATCAGCTGTGGATCTCAAATTTTGCACTGTACATATTCCCTGAAAGATGAAGCATCTCAGCCCAGTACTTATAAATTCATGGGCTCATATTTTGAATAGAAAAGCTCGACTAGAAAACTTTAATCATTAGCACAAAAAAGAGCGTGACAGTGAAAACTTCAATTAATAGTTTAAAATACAGGAAATTATTTTAACTTACAAAAAAAAAATTATGCCAACTCCTACAAGAAGTAAGGAAAAACAGCCTACAATCCAAACTATTTTATGGCAAGTTTTATTCCGCCTGCCACAGATATGCTGAGATATATAAATAACTAAACACTTCCCTGTGTCAGTCAGATGGATCTGTCGGCAAGAGTTAATTTCACCCAAATCAAAAATGAAACCCTTTATTCAATGTGGCTTTATGAGAATTCCAGAAATTTCACTTTCAACCAGTAATTTTTGTTTAACACTTTGAACAATATTAAAAGATTACCACAGAGACAAGGTCTTATCTGCCTGCTCAGATGACACTGTACTTACACCAAACCTTACAGCATACACGATTAGCCCTAAAAGGTCTCTTTGGTGATTTTCACTTTTAATGAACTGGTTGGAATTCATTATACACTAATTGTGAGGAGGTTTCACAGATAAGCCTCTGTCTTTAGGGGGTATGGTGCTGACAGACAGCAATTTTTCCTCAAAAGGAAAGAAAATCCACACATCTTCCCTGCTAAATGAAGCGTAGATATTAATCTGAAACTTTCTATGAGCAAGGGAAGACACAAACAGCAGAAAAAAAGTCCAGGACAAATAGGGTAATAGGTTTCATTCTACTTCAAATTCACACCATTTTTGCTCAGGTAAAACTGTCGATTTTCAGTGCTGACAAAAATTGCATTTGTCAAGACAAAAGTTCTGCACTTTTATTTTTGCACTGCAACTTTTGCGAAGTCCAGAGCCCAAGTATTTACATGCCAGGGAACAGGTGGTTGTGTAGGCTGTCCTCCTGCCTGGACAGGTACAAGATTTGGAAAGCAATCAGGTACTGGAATTCAGTTTTGATGCAACTGAACTCCAGCTGTTACCATAAAGAAAAAATTATAGATTTTTTTTGCCAGCAGGGTCTAAATCCAGTATTGTTGAGGCCTTTCAGCAGACTGCCTTGTTAATCAGTCTAGGAGAAAGGTGTGCCGCTGAGTTATTTCATCTTGGGAATTTCAATTGCTCAAGTTTTTCTCATAGGCAGATCTTCCTCTTGTACCCTCTGCATCATCTACAACTTGGCATTCCTAGGATGCAGCTGAAGGCCAGGAAAGTGCTCTCCCAGCTCTGTTAAGAACAAAAGAATGGTTGCACTGGCTCAGATACACAGCCCACCCCAACATCCTGTGCCTGCTGGCAGCCAACAACAAGTGTTTAAAAAATAAGTACATGGATATTTATATAATTTTATGTTTTTCCCGATCAAGAAATCCATAGTTTCAGGACTTGCTCTATCAGACGTTACATTGGCATTTCTAGGTTAGCTAACTCTGGATGGATTTTTTTCATCCAGGGGTCCACCAAACCACTTTTCACACTTTGCCATGCTTAAAACCACTAGAAGAATTTAAACTGTCCAGCTGATATGGGAAAGAAGAGAACACTTCTCTTACAGTGAGGAGAGTCATTTGAAAACCACCAGGGGAAGCCTTGCGGGCTTTCCCAGCTGCAGATCAGGTCGACACTGCTGTTTGAAAATTCCTGTCTACTTGCAAGCTACACATCCAGGGGCTTGGATTTTTTTATGCTTTCTCTTTTGCTCCTGAATACCTGAAAGGTGCACAGATATCTTCATTCTGGGACACCTGATGTATTTTTAAAAATACGTTTTCGCAAACACACTGAATTGCAAATAAGTCCCTCACTAACCTTCTTTTCTGTTGAAGTTCATCCCTATAGGGGTCCACAGCTTGAGCTGCAATATTTGGAAGGCAGAAGGCACAGGCTAAAGGTTCTTCTGTTTATCCTGCCTAACGCTCCAGTTCCCTTTTAGCTGGAGTGGCACAAGTGCTGCAGAGGAGATAAGAACTGCAATCTATTTCCCAGTTGCACCTGTCATCTAACAGGGCCAGCTTCCAAAACACTTTTGGCCTCCCCATCACTCCATGCGGCAGCTGCAAGTTTAGTCCTACTGCATTTGCTTTTAAGCTGCAAGAAGGTAAAATCACTGCATTAGGACTGCTGCCCAAGCAATGCACTCAGCACATGAGCCATCTCTAGGAGCACAAACACTCTCCAGATGAAGTCAAACTCGAGAGGACAGTGATGTGTGAGCAGATGTGTAATCCATAATTCCAAAATCAGAGATTAAAACCTATCCAGGCCTTCACTGACTTCATCTTTGAGACTGTTCTGTGAGGACTCAGCCCTGTTCTCCAGTCACAGGAAAAGAAGTTTTCTCTGCACTTTCAAGTACATGAAGTGTTTGTGGAAGCTGAAATCCACACATTTTTCTGGTAAGTGTAAGGGTAACTAGAGTTCAAGTTAAATTTGAGACTGAAGATATAACATCTTCATTAAGAAGTTCTAGTAATATATGCTTTATTCATCTATCAGAAAAAGTCCTCAAACCCCCTGCAGATTCTCCACATGCTGGTAAATGTGGGAAAATTTGCACTTGTCACAAATGTTTAAAATTTTAATCAAAGCATGTCAATGCTCATATAATGAGAGTTTTTTCCCCATGGTGAAATTGTCATAATGAAGGTTGCAAAAATACCATATACTTTCAGATGAACTGCAAACAGCCTCTGTCTTTTAGCTGTTACATATTACAGCATTCCTCCCCTTAAGCCCAGATCCATGACTAACTGCTTTCCAAAATATGTCAATCAGTATTTTCCGCAGACACAGGCTACAAAATGTTTATAACCATTGTTTTCTAATTTTCCTTCCCTTTCATCCCAGCTTGCCAAGCCAGAGGTGCAAGTCTGAGCAAGCAGCGCTGCAACCAAACCTTGGACAAGGCCAGATCCAGATGTTTGATGTCCACTGGCTCACCTCCACCTTTTTAAAAGCCTTTCTAGTATTCTGTATTCATAGAAGCTATAAAAACATATGCTTCACCCTTTAAAATAGTGAATTATTCTGGGAATAAAAACAGATTTTTCTCCTATTTCTCTTTAGAAACATGACACAGATTCAGAGAAGGTAGCTACAGTAGGACAAAATGGAAAGGGACAATATCTTGTGTCATTGACACCCAGATGGAAAGCAATATTTATATGATGACATCCACATATTGTGGATTAGCCCAACTGATAGATAGTTATATAAAGAAATTTTATATTTTATATGTATTTGTTATATATATATATATATATATATATATAATCCAAATATTTCAATATATATATCCAAATAGACATCTATCCAAAATCAAAATAACATATGTAAATTATACCCAAAGAGAAAGAAATCCATCCTTTCTTTGTATAACCATGCATCAAGCTTCCCAATTATTTGAGTTGTATGGTGAAAAATGCATTTGCTAATTATTGTGGAGGATGCATATCCACACACAAAAGCCCGTGGAAACAAAGCAAGACAAGAAAAAGCATAAGAAAGGTTTCCAAGCTGAATAATAACAAAGAAAGGGCATCTATGGCACAGATAAGCATAAAACTTGAGCCCTTCACTTATACCCCAGCCTCTGCAGAACTCAATCTGACTTTGGACATACGAAAAATAAAAATGCTCTGATCAGAAGTGAAAGCCGAGTTTCAAAATTAAAAATTGCTGCAGCCATGACAAACCTATTTAGGAATATTACACCATGCCATCCTTCATCCTGCTGTTTTTAAGCAATCAGTAAGGTTTAAAAAACTTGATTGGAAACCAACTCCACATTTCACAGACAGATGGTTTATAGTTTAAGTGCTTGAGTAAAACCTTCTCTTATCATTCTTTGTATACACTTGAAAGCCACTTAACTGAAATAAATCTGTGCAGAACAACAGCAAATGACCAGTAAAAAGCTTAATTATTTGGCTTTATATCTATGGTATGAAAGGGGGTTGGAAAGGAAAATAAATCTACTGATGAAGCTTGGTTTTAAACTAAGCGATGAGACACGATAACTGGGCATAGTTCCAGGCTTTAAACAGCACCTCGGGCTTTATGTGCTTTCATGCAGGTCAGGTTTTTATCAAAAAGCCAAGTGTTCTGAATCAGAATGTCCATGTCCTTTTGTCCAGCACAGAAGACCCTTGCTTTTACACAGCTCTAGCTTGGAAACTGAGCTGAGGAATCCTTGTACTGTGCAACCTGATCATCCCCTGAGAGACCAGCCCAGAACTGGAGGCACTGAGTGCAATGCCAGAGCTCTGCCTCAGGCTTTACTGGCCCCAGAACTCTTGAATTCAATCCAAAAGAGTGCAAAAAGGCACGGGGTGAATTCCCAGCTCACTGCTGTTTTCATCACTCAGCTACAAGTTCCTCTGCGTGAAGTAAGGAGTAATCTGTTTCTAGGTTGATTCATTTAAAGGAGGGGATGCAAATCAGGACTCAGCAGCTTTTTTATTCTCAAGCAGAAGCAGCATTTTTCAGCTGGAAATGGCTGCCATAGGTTCCATTTGATCCTACCAACCAGAAACATCAGAGGGGAAAAGCAGGTGGCGTGAACTGGTAACAAGAGAAGAGGCGGTAAGTGGTTTACTGCATTTTTAAAGGTGAACTTTAGGCTGTCAGCTTTACGGACATGCACATCTGGTTTAGAGTATGAAACTTTGACATTGAAAGTTCTGAAAAAGTAATTATGCACATGCAATATGCAAAAGAAGCACAGGTGCTGATTTTGCCATTAAAGTCATTATCCAGCACTCCATGTTCTATCTGGTGTTGGGTGAATTTTGTGATAAGGGGGCTTAGATAAAGTGCAGTCCAATATTTAAACATTTACAAATAAGATTAATAGATTAGCAACCAGACATCTTAGTACACACCCCCAAGGACAATAAGGATTATAAGGGAAATGTAAATTAATGTTTTAAACAAGCCTACACCTACAATAAGGGGTAAAGGACTGAGGCAAACCACATGACCCAAAACCAGCCTGACCTTTCTGAAAGCATTCCACTGGCACCAGCTGCCCAGGTCTCATGTACCGTCCCTTAAATAAGTGATTTTAGAGACTGGTGGTGCTCAAGATCTCCTGAAGCTGAGAAGGTTGTACCTGAATCTGTTACATTGGGTAACACTACCCTTCCCATGCTCTAAAAAAAACCCAGCCAGACAAATCATATGAGACAAAGTTATGTGTATGCTATGCAGAGATTCTTCTGTACTACTAAACTTCAGTTAAACTTTTCAGCAATGTAGTTTTGTTGGTGTTCTGAATATTTAAAAATGAAGACTGAAACTGAGCAAGTACAAGATATTAGGAAGTTCCAGAGTTTAAAATATTAAAACAACAAATGACAGACTTTACCAGAAATTGACAATATTTACAAAATAGCCTATAGATACTGCAAGAAGTTCAAACTAAAACAGAGAAGAAAACCAGCATAAAAACACACACAAACATGTCTATATGGATTCCTTTTTTTTAGTGATCAAACTCCTTGAAAGAGATTTTTCTTTCAGCAGCAGGGTGTCTGAATTAGAGAGTGGCAGTATCTGATCTTTTTTATGTACCTATCCATAAACAGAGCTTTGTTATAGCCACCATCAATCCTGTCCAATGCCTCCTCTGCAATTTACTATGTGTATTTATTACACCAAAACCTCATTATAATAAATTGAAACTATCCAGCACGTCCCTGGAAGTATTCCCTACAGAATGCTGTATATTCCAAAGCTCTGCTTTGACTTCCCAGCTCCCTTTCAGGATAAACATGGGCTACACGTAGCGAGCTTCGTGTTCAGAAATACCATGTATAAGAAATGTCATCTGTCAGTTTGCCTTCAGCAGCCAGCACCTCACATCCTCCAACCTAAATTATGTTCAGTCACGTTAGACAAAAGAACATATCTAACTTAAATACTTACACTTAATGGATAATTGAGAACTGATCCACTAAATGAGCACCTCTAATTGTACCTCCTAGGTGGGGGAGGGGGAATTTCTTATCTCTGGAGCTCTCATTTCCACAAACCCCACGTTTTTGTGAATTGAAGCGATGCCTATACATAATCATAGAATTCTCTTTGCAAATTAATATAGTTAAGGCTGAAAATCCAGTAATCAGAGGGTGTTTTTAACAGACAGAAATAGCACTATTCTCCCATTCTGAAGGCTATAGAACAACATACAAAATTTTACCAGTGTTAGGAGCACTAAGAAATGTTAAAATAGAGATAATCATTGCACATAGGGGTTTTGGAAAAGTAACCCTGGAATGATACAAGAAATGATGACAAGAAGGCCAGAAGAGGCAGTAGGGGCTTCCTTAGTTTTTGCTACTTATTTGTGTCTCCCCTGGAAACTAAATAAATGTCCCCCACATTTAAAGGATGTTGCAAAATAAAATGTCTATATTTCAAATGCATCAGTGGGCCATCACATGCTTTTAAATTACTTGCTGTCTTCATTCTTAGATATTTTGAAAAGTCACATCACATTGACTGGCAGAGAGCAGAGATCACACGTATCAAAAAAGTGTAAACCAGAACACACTGAACACAAAACCGAATTTGAACAACACCAGTAACTTTGTTCCTTTTCCCCTTTAAAGGGGAGGAAACCTTTTCCAGTACAGATGACCATCCAAAATCTTGCTCTTAGCCCAAAAGGAGGCAAGTCACTGTATCTCCTTTCCTCTGGCATTAGCTGACTTCCAGAACTAATCCCTTTATTTGGCAAACAATCAAATTTTTAATCTAAAACCACCTTATCTAGACCCCAAGATTTTTTTTCGTGTGTTTTTTCAGGGGGGAAGCTGCTTTCCTTCACTGAGATAATGCATCGCTGAATTATAAATTCTAAGCAGCTGTCACTTTTTGCCAAACATTCAGAAATATAAAGGAACTCTGACAAGTCATTTATCTGGTAATTCAGTGTCAAAGTGTAATAATATCACTGGGCTTTGTGCATTATCAGTGTTAAAGCAGAGCTGAAGTTAAAATGCAAATTGAAAGCACCTTTTGTATATCAGAATAAAAAGTACTACAGTTGGTGCCCATCCTGTTAATCCTTTAGATTCTCAATTAGGTAAGAATAAAAACGTGTGGATAAACCCAAATGTTACACTCATTAAACCAGGAATTAAATGCTTAATGAATGCACCTGTGGTTACCACACTGGTTTTAAGAATACCTGAAGGAATACCTGCAGTTTGCCATCCTCAATAACGGTTCAAATGACTGCATTTTGGAAATGAACCCACAGATTTTAGAACAGCAACAACAAAAAATATTTTTGCTTTAAATATTAACTGTGCTTGCAAGGTAATATATTAACACAAGGTATCACAAATCACAGTGCTGCACTA
This sequence comes from Phainopepla nitens, assembly GCA_013400175.1. NCBI lineage: Eukaryota > Metazoa > Chordata > Aves > Passeriformes > Bombycillidae > Phainopepla > Phainopepla nitens. The sequence goes on along the minus strand of VXBQ01014072.1, from coordinate 197,980 downwards.
GACTAGAGCAATACATGTCTAGACAAATAGTTGCAAGAAACATGGAATAAACTGTAGCTTGAATTTGACAAACCAAAATTCTATTTTGGTGAAAGACAAGCCTCAGGTAATATTTAGTAATCTAAAAATGTAACAGACTTTGCTACATAAAAAAAAAAAAAAAAAAAGCTGATGGTTAGTACCTTAAAGGGATGCAGGAGACCTAGGGCTGTAACATTTCCACAGGTCAGGTGCATCATGCAGGAATTTAGGTTCTCCCTTTCACTTCTGAGAAGCGCAAAAAGGCCGTTAACCCCTTAACCTCCTGTTTGCCATTAGGCTGCTGAGAAAGCAACCCAGCCCTGCCCTCTGTACTGACACTGGTGACAGGACCAAAGAGAAAGCAGAAGGCAGGTAAATACCAAAGTGCTTCTCTTGGTGCTGTTCAGTGGAACTGCCTATGTACCTGCATCAAACAGAAACAGAGGGATTAAAGGCAAAACCCAAGCAGGCAGCCAGAAAAAGGACTGAGAAAAGTCTTTCTACCTATTCCCCTCCTTCCACGACTTCCCTGAGGGAGAGCTTTGAATAAAAGTACTAAGGAGAAAAGAGTTTGGAGTTCCTGTTTGATGGTCCAGTGTTCAAGGGTGCTGTGAGAATTCCTTGCACATTCACCACTGCTAAGGCTTTGCCCTTCCAAAGGATTTACACCTCAGGCATCCATGACAGAAAAAGCCATGAGGGCAACATTATCTTCTCCTACCAAACAATTATTTATGCCTGATATTTCAAAATGCAGGCAGGTGTAATGCTAAAAGCTCTTCACCATTGGTCAAAACAGAAAAGCCACTCCACAAAGCACAGCGTTTTAAAGCTGTGGTCTCCAAAATGGCACATCAGAGAATTCTGTATCCTTTTAACACACTTTATTCCTTTTAAAACTAATAGGAGCTAAGCATGAGCCAAAAATTTAACACAGATTTGCCACTATGAATACAGATACTACATACAGGAAACAGCAGTCAGCTCCTAGATATGCTCCAGACTATAAATCTTCTCTGTTAGTATGCATAAGGCATAGCTAAATGGGTCTGCTCAAACAGAAAAGAACAGGCCTAATCAGAGAGAGACTGTTTCTCATAAAATGCAGGGGAGCCTTTGGATTTTGCCAGCTATCTCAGACTCAAGATTTTTCTAAAACAGGCTATAAGGATATAAGAATATTGTTGACAACACATGCAACTGTTATCACACTTTATCTTCACGGATTTAAAATTAAATAATAGGCTTTGGTTTTATCCTCACAAAACTTCTAAAAATAGTAACAGTTAGGATAGGAAAAACAAACAATATTATCTTCTAACTAGTTTGTTTGTTTGTTACACAGAAAAAGAATGTGGCAGTCTTCTCAAACATTAAAAAAGGTCAGGGATCATGGACATGTTTTCAAAATTATTTTCAAAGCATCATAGTGATTCTGAAACCCTCAATAACCCAACTTCAATTTATTTCCCACATCCTTAATCCTCTACTTTGGAGAATGGGTCTAAGTATGAGCAAAGGAAAGTGGGGCACAGCTTTGCTCCTCACAGTTCACACACATGTGGCTCTGCCCTCACTAGTTTGTGTTCATCTCCAGAGATAAGCACAGCCTGTGGCTCTTGCTCTCTGAAACATTTTGGGAAGTTTTGTTCAGCAGCTCAAGTTATGCAAGATAAAACTTTTTATTGCCTCACAGAGAGGCAATTCTTCACCTCTGAGAGGTCTATTACCTTGCCTGCACTCTGCTCATTAGTTCTGCTATGTTATTTTGACATGGATTCATATCTCCATTCCTTAAAAGTATTTGGGTTTCATTTCCTTCAGATGCTGTATCTTCTTCCTCAATCCTACCTATGGTTCTGTGATCCTTCCAGATCCACTTGGGACGTTTTTTGTTTAATCAAGTGCTGAGATCTAAATTTCACATAATTTCTTTGAGAGTAAATAATTTTTTCTTTGTGTCTAGCCTCCTTTAGTAGAAATTGATTGCTAGATTCAACAATTTTAATCATTTAAAGACTTCAGTCTAAGTGGTCTCAATTTGTTCACTATGAATTAAGGAGATTGGCTCAAAATCTCTAAAAGCAAATTAGTGCATAAATGCAGAAATTACTAGATTGTATTTTGAAGGAAATTTTTCTATCAGGGAAAGCTTTTAAAAACACATAAACATATTATACAGGAAGTATAGAGATGGTGAACTGGGAACCAGTGGATACCCTTTCTCACACTGCAGTTTCAGGGAATATTTTATGAATGTTAAGAAGTTAAAGCAGAGATTTTGATTTTCTCCTTTGTTCCTACCTGTGTAACATGTGCCCAACAACCACTTGCTGATTGTATTATAATTAATCCATTAAAAACTCCTAGTAAACCACATGAAAAAATGGACAAAACCTCTTTAAATAGAAAAAACGTTACAAACTTGGGCCATGAGAATGCCACTGGAAAAAAATGGAAGCTAAATGTATTACCATGATGATTTTTTACTGGTGTCCTGTTATCTCAGGGAACATGTTTGCACCATGCTTCAGCCTGCTAGGATTTGAATTGCTGAGAAATATAACCAGGCTAGATAATTAAAGCAACTATTAACCTTGCTTTTGAGCAAATCTCTGCTTCCAGTATCTTTTCTTGTCCTTGAGGAGATCATGGCATAGTGATTGAAATTCTTGATAACCTGGTCTGTTCTGTTTAAAAGTATCTGCCTACCTGCTACAATCCTACAACTCCAACCTGGGAATAAAATGCTGTGGATCTGGGCACTGAACACAGCCCGAATAACCATAAATGTTTTAAGGCTGATCAATTTTGCAAAAAATCACAGTCACAAGAATCATTTGTGAGCAGATCATGTGCAGGGTCCAGATTCCTTATTCATAACTCCGGGCTGAACAGCCAGTGACCAAGCAGACTCATCTGGAAATTTAACTGAGTGCTCAAAAGAATCCAACCACATGCTCTGAGTGAAAGAAAAAACTCAGCGTGAGGCTGATTCTCAAATCCATGCATGGATCTTTGTAATGAATAATTAAAATAGGAACTAACAAGAGAACAGGTTTCAAAACATTCTCCAAGCAAATGAAGGGACAGCACCACAATGACTTTACCAGGTGGGGAGCAACTTTGGATTCCCATCTGTACTGTCATTCAGCAAGAACTTGAAACATTAGACAATTAAATCAGGAGTTTGTAATGCAGTCTTGATTTTATTCCAAACTGAAATAGAATCTATGCGTGGGAAGGATTAATTTGTGGCACAGCACTTACCTGCTAATTAACAAAGGCAACTAAGCTGCAGGAAAGCCTTTATGCCCAGTTATGAAGATTTTGCCTATTTAAACTAAACCTTAAAATGGCCTTATTTTGCAATGCTATGTATTGTCTGGAAACTACCTGGAAGTCAGAAGTGATGGGCAGTAAAGACAGCTCAGGGAAGGGAAGGACAATGGATCAGACATATCCACCTCAGCATGTTGAACAACTTGCAGTAATGATCACATCACAGAGCTGGACCCACAAGGCATCTAACAGAGATAGGAGCACAGGACATGTACCCAAACTACTTATGCTCCTTTCCAATCACCCTTCTATTTCACTGTCATTTTCAGACAGAACCATGGAGTCCTTTTGCTCTCACGTGCCACTCTCTCCAACACTACCCATAAAAAAGTTTCTTTTCCATTTAACCCAAAAAGATTACTTCTTTGGCCACCTTAAAACACATACTAATAAGATTAACCAACCTCAGAACAGCCTCCACTCACTTTCAGGCTGTAAAATTTCCTCCCCAAGACATCTGCTTTGTGTGCAGAGTTCAGTGGCCTGAGCCCCAGCAGGTGCATAGCGTTCCAGGAACCAAAGTGAAGAGCTGGTGTAGAAGAAAGCTTGCTCCATAGAATTCCTAAGAGTCTGAAAAGCCAAAGTGCAAACGAAGGTTATCACAGAGGAGCGGAGTGCTGCAAGGACTAACAGCTATAAATAAAGCACAAAAGAAACTGTTTTACATTTCTTTGGTTTCTGAGCACACATAAGAGAGATGGATTAGAGCTTTTTCTTGTGCAACACATCAGATTAATTCAACAACCTCTTCGCCAAAGAATACTCTTATGGGAATGTGTGTTCCTCTCCTTCCAGGACTCTGGTTTCCTTTGTTCAAAATAAGACTATTTAACAACAGTTTGACTTCTGAGATCACACCTTTTGCTTCTGACCCTTGCTAAGTCTCTAGATGCTCTCTGAATCTTTGTTCTCTTTCAAAATCAACCCAAACCTTCTTTCTGCCCACTCCCTGTAGGGCTTCACTCAACAAGCCATTCCCTCCGGAGCACAACACACAACAGCTTCTCTCCCCTTTACTTTTCTATGCCCTTTCCTTGTCATTTCTTTCAGCAGATCTCTGCCCATGCTGTCCTTCAGAAAGAACAGGCAACCTTAAACCATCCCTGAATTTTAGCTTCACAACACCAAGCCTAACAATTTCATGAGCAAACCCACCACTTCCATAGGAAGGCAAACCATTTAAAAGCAACCCACTTAAATTGCAGCCCTGGCTGGAGTGCAAGGAAATGGGGGCCAAACCAGTGCCATTTTTTCAGAGGGAACAAGAGCAGCAGCCTCCTTGCTGACGGTGCTAGACATGCACCAACCATGACTTCAGCAAAGCGTGTGACCACCAGAAACCTGGGACACTGGATCCCTGCAGTTTGCTCTCCACACAACTCCATCCTTACACAAACCACCTCCACATGCTCCTGCCTACTCAAACAGTTTAAAACAAGCAATATGCAAACAGCTTTCTTCTTCCTTGCATATTATTAGTTGAACATTTTAATAGTCTCTGACCTGCAAGACCAGAAACTAATTCTGTTTCACTTCTCCAGTAACCCCTACCTGTCTTGTGGCAATGTTCCATTTTTAGGACATATCTTTTGCTCTTATTACCCAAGTAATAAAGCTCATCCATGGCAAAAACTTCCCAGAGAAAAGCAATATGTATGAGTGAAATCTAATGGCAGTGGATGCAGAATCCTGGCAGCAGGAACCAGCCACTTTTGCCAGTAATAGCAAAAGATTTTACCTACGCCACTTGCAGAAAGGAAAAATCCAGCAAAGTCTAGTCACACTAAGGTGTTTTCTGGGGTACAGGAAATGACAAGTGCTAGACCATGATCAAAATTATCAAAGTATTACCATAAGATTGAATTAAAATTTGGATTATATTAGAACACACAGTCTGCATACTGTTCGCTAGAGTGGCTATATCCAAAATTTGTGCATAAGACATATTGTTAGGGTTGCTAGAAACTTCTGCTAAAAACACTACCAGGCTAAGCTCAAAACCATGTTAAAAAATACCCACAATTTGCCCTTGTTTTTGAGATATCAGCTCTTACATTTGCAAATGTTAAACTCGAATATGTTCCACCTCACAAACCAACAGCCTTATGACTGTTTGTCTTCTGTTAAAGAGGAGGGAAAAAAAAAAATTTCCATATGCATATATTTTATCTGGATATCTTGTTATCCCAGCTGTCCATGAGAGGAGTGGAAAATCCTGGGAGCTTCTCATCAGACATCCCTGATCAGGAATCTGCCGGGGTGCCAGCAGTAGCCAAGGGGCCTGCATGATCTGCCCATATGCTCTCTCTTTACACAACAGATTGACGCCAAAGCAAAGCAGTTCAGATGTTTTCAATGCTCCTCCATCACGGCCAGCAATCTGCAAACAATCTGAAACTGCTTGATTTACTCACACTCTCCAAGTGCAGGGTTTAGCTGGAAGCATAAGCTCCCCATCCAGACATGAAGTGCCTTCACAGGGCTGAAAAATCCTCCCTGCTTTCAGGAAGTCTGGATGGGAATCTCCCACTGAGCTTCTCTGCAACGTTTCAGCTTTGAGGCTGAAAAACAGGTGGTGGGAAAGCTGTCTAAAAACCAAATAAAACTGCTGATTAGCTCTTATTTAGAGAAGATATGGATTAAATACTGTGTTTGTCATGATGGCGAGAAAGGATTGAATAGTCTCTGGGGATCCAAACTAGATCCTGGAACCAGTTATATAAAAACAGGCAGAAATGGGGAAAAATAAGGAAAAAGTGGGAAAATCATGGAGAAAATGGGGAAACACAGGGAAAATATGGGGGGGAGGGAATTGGTGAAAACCAGGGAGAAAACAGGAAAGGGGAAAATCAGGAGAGAACACGGAAAATGTAAAAAAAACTGGGAAAAATGAGAAAAAAATGGGGGGGGGAAAGGGAAAAAACACGGGAAAAAAAACTAGAAAATAACACAGAAAAATGCAGAAAAACCCATGGAAAAGCAGGGATTCTTTCGTATGATCCCATGGGATTTTCCCCACCTGCCAGCGTTGCAGGATGGGGGGAAATGGGGAAAAAACAGGAAGGAAAAGGAGAGGGGAAGGAAGTGGAAAAAGGGTATAAAAGGGGGGAAAAAATCAGGAAAAACCAGAAGAAAATAGAAAAAGGGGAAACAAAGGCAAAAAATAGGGAAAATGGAGAAAAATAAAACAGGAAATAAATGGGAAAAACAAGTAAATCGCAGGAAAAAATAAGGGGAGAAAGGGGAAAAAATAAAAGGAAGGAAAGGCAGTGGGGGGAAGAAAAAATGGGGGTAAAAGAGATAAAACACGTTAACAGGAAAAACCAGGGAAAAAAACAGGAAAGAAATGAGTAAAAAAACAGGAATCGGTTTGAATGATCCCTGGGGAAAACTCCCTACCCACCAAGGTCCTGGTGCATATATATATATATATATCTATATATATATCTATAGATCAAGTAGCATATGACATCTTGAGACTCCAGTTTCTGGTGTATATGCTGCAATCAAATGCCAGGCTCTTAGAAAAATTTTTAAAAAAATTAAAGCCCATTTCTGAATATAAAAACCTGCATAGAGAAATGTATACAATACTCAACAGTAGTAAAATGAAAGAAAAAGTGTAGCTGAAGAAAAAAGAAGAGCTCAACAAGGCTTCAAACTTCACAGCCTGACCTAACTTTTCTTTGTCAGAGAACTTCTAAGACATTTCTCAGGCTAAGGAAAACTTCCTTAATTCAAGATACAGTCTCCTTGTATCTCAGACCACTTCATCCAAAGTTTCATCACATCAAATACATCCCGTTTGGTTCTTTATATCCAACAAGCCGTATCTCAAACTTGCTCATGTTTGAAAAAATAGCTTTTTCTTCCAAACTGCAGGCAGGTAAGTGAAGTCAGCAAGACTGCTTTGAAAACTGGAAAATCCACTTGCCTACAAATCAATCAATCATCAAACAATCAATTTATGGCTTTTACCCCTACACCTCGACATTATTTCAGAAGTGGGATCCCAATATTATTCCAGTGTATAATAACATTATTTTGATGTCAGAAATGCGACCATAACATAGCAATCTAAGGAAATTTTAAATCACTGAAATATCCCCAATAGGAAAAATATTGCTGCCAGAAATAAGTGTGGTGATAGAAAGAACAATATAATCACAGTCAGTTATGAAGAATTTATATGACCTTATGTCCTATTTTGGCAATCTTCTGCTCAGCATGGAAGCAACCACTGATCTTGATCTACTTTTTGTTTAAAAAAAATAGTTAAAAAATACTGTCCTTCTTATTTGTGGTATTTGCAGTAACATTTTATCGTAGCTAAATGTTGGGAATTAAATTTTGCATAACAGAGTTGTTTTTCTGGTTTAAAAACTTATTTATTATTGATAATTGGCAATTGCTTCAGACTTCCTGAGGGCTGTATCACTTAGTGAGCCCTAAAAGATAATAAAGGAAAACCCTTCTAAATTGAAGAAGCTGAGTTCAAAGCAAGAAAATTTCCACAGAATACAGAAATTTTTGGTCCACATTGGAGTGGCCATTTCTCTATGAAACACTAGCTGAGTAGTCCTTTTTAATTTGATTTAGAATAAGCTGGGATGGCCTTACATAAATTTCCATGGGTTAGATTAAAAACCAAAATTATTGAAAACCAACAAAGCTGCAGTGGTTTTATTTGCCCCCCCAAATACAGTAAAGAACTATGCTACAGAATGTTTTTCCACAGCTGTTCTGGCAGCAACACACAAATCACAACTAGCAAATATAACTGATTGCAGAAATGAATGTATCAACTTCTACAAGATTTTTTCCATACAAGCCTTTCTGAAAACTTTTTGGTCCAAGAGACACGCTGTAATTAAAAAATCAGCAATGAAATCCCAAACAATATAAAGAATTATAGCACCAATTAATTACAGTGCTTTCAAGCTGAAAAAAAGCAATTTGCTACTGAAAACCACGATTGCTTAACAGTAGCATTAACAGAAAAAAAAATTGTTGCAATAAATCACTCTTCATAGACATGGGCTTATACTGGAAGTCTTCCTAATCCAAACGTGTTACACTCAGCAAATTAGCCAGAATGTTCACTCCTTCAGGATCCACTATCCATATCCAAAAAAAAAAAGTGACAAAAGCACAACAAATTGCTGAGGGTGGGAGGTGCTCTGCCACAAAGCCACACCTGAGAGGGGACAGCGGGCGCCTAAGGGCTCCCTGTCTTCCACTGGAGGGGAAAGGCCTGGGAACACTGGCTGAGCTCAGGATAATGGGGTTACAGCAGAAACAGCCCCACCACAGCTCCTGGAGAACAGGAGGAACCACAGGTTTGCCAGAGGGGCTGTGACCCTCCATTTCTGAAGGTGCTCAAGAACCACCTGCGTGCTCCTGAGGAGCGTCCTGGCTCCGAAGGCAAGGTTCCAGTGATTCTTTCCAACCCCACCCGTTCTGTGATTCCATGATCTGTATCTGGGGATAAATGGGTGAACAGTCAAAGTAAGCCTTGAAACAACTAAAAAGCCCAATCACATTTCACACGCTAAATCAGCAACACAAAAAAGCAGTTTATTGCTTGGCTACTCAGTATAAAGCAGAACACAGTGACACAATACAGGGATGTCCAGTTCCAGAAAATGCCAGATAAGGCACTGGAAGCATCAACACTTGACCATTCGTATCTTCTAGACACTGGCTAAAGATTATATCCTGGCTGGTCTAATATCCCATGGAGTAAAAACCACTCAAAGTAAATAAAATGTTATAAACAACACAAAGAGCTGCAATGAAAGAGCAGGTGTTTTTTTAGCGGAAAATTATACAGCTACATTTTACAAAATCTCAGGGCAAAAGAAGAAATCAGGTGTCTAGATGCCAAAAATCTATTAAAAAAAATTAGGTATAACCCCTTTTTAACTGAAAGCCACCTTGAAAGAACCCTGATGCACAAAATCCATTTCCTTCACACAGATGAGTTTGTGGGTTTGGTTTCAGGGAAGGGTTGAGGCAGTGCGTGTTCTGTGGAAAGAAATATACATTTAACATAAAACACAATTTAAACTATTCCCTTACACAGTAAAAAGTCCACAGATGGATCACTTAAAAGGCTTCAGCAGCAGAACACTCCTGCAGTTCAATCCTGATCTTGATCCTTTTTATTCAAGCATAAGCATGCATTGCTTTTATTACCTTCATTTACCCCTTATGCATTGATTTAATTTTGCCTCTTTTTTGTCTTCTATTTCCAAAGCAAATTTAAAAATTTCTGGAGCTCAAACAGTTCTAGTTCAGCCAGGCACATTTTGCATACATATCTTCACGGATTATTTCTCTATTCAAAGTTTTAGAAAATGGCTGAAATTCCTGTTTCTTCAGCTTTGTGAGGCTTTACCCAATAAAAAAATCAAAATCACTGCTGAGGAATGCCACAGTGGTTTCACCAGCCATGGAGTTTTTCTACATTAAAACATTAATCTGGGTGTCTTCAATATTTATCAACTGTTATTTCCTCAAAAACATGTTACAGATCCCTGAGACTGGATTCATGATGCAGATTAGAACATATTGTTTACAGCCCATAAACACTTTTTATTATAATTTCATCATAAGGTAATTCCATTCTGTGGGGTAAATTAACATATTTTCCAGGGCTCATTAATCCTCATTTAATCACTCAGTGAACATGAACCAAAACCATTAAAAGGAAAATCAAGACATGAACTCTAATTTAAGCCACTATTTAACTAATTGCATTTATCTTTAGGAAATCCTCATATATAATACTATAACTGCTTCCCTCTTCTTTATATTTAGTGTACAAAAAGCCCTTGGATATAAACCATCCTCTCTCTAAAAGCCCTGTTCTCCCTGATGCTCAATTGCCACCAGCAGCAGTGGATTTGTAGGAGTCAAATCAGGATTGCTCTGTGTCCATCGTGTTTACTTTCTCATGAAACATCCACAGGGTGTGAAAAAGGGTCTTTTTATGTGTTCAAAATATCCAAGCAATAAACAGGGCTCCATTGAGTGAGTTCCTTGTGCTGTGACAGACAAATCCCACCGAGAACTTCCAGGAGAATAAATGGACTTCGGGCACATGAAAGGAACTCAGTGGTGGAGTCACCAGAGCAGCACAAAGATGTCACAACTACTGACAGAATGTTCAGCCTTCAAAAGAAAGAAGGTTTAAGAGGAGCAGAGACTGGGGGGGAAAAAGAGAAGGAATGGGAAGATGAATTAGAAAGCAACCTGGAGCCCAGCACCTGAAGAGCTGAGCTCCCCAGCTAACCCTTTGGCTGATGGAGTTGTACTCTCCTCACTCTCACCTTTTCTTCAGGAACCATGACAGATCTGCAACCATTTTGAATTCAGCTGCCCCCAAAACCCAAACAAATGTAATTCCCTCTGTAATTTAAAGAGAAAACAGAGATGTTTGAGCATACCAGCTTGCCAGAGGCTCACACACCGCCTTTCACAAGCTCTGCCCAACCTGCTTCCATCACAATTCCACTTTAAACCTTTTTCCAGGCTTAAAGATGAAAACTTACAAGAAGCAATAAAGTAGTGCAAGGTACAAGAAGTACCTTGAAACCTGTACTGAGTAATACAAAAGAAATAGCAAATATTGTGGGACAGAGGACCAAATCTTTCCAGCATTTCCCAAGGTAAATAAACGATTCCACTTGAGAGCTGCAGGAGGGGACCACAGGCAACCCAAGATTTTCATTTATTTCAGTTGTGAACCCTTCCTTACATCTAAAAAACCCAGGATGGAGATCAAAGAGATTCAACCAGATCCCTCTGACTTTTCCAGCTGTCCCACTCATTTCAAACATCAACTTAATGGCCAGTGACGACACTACAGATTTTAAAAAGAAGTGTATAAAGAAACACAAAGTGTTTGCTGCAGAGGGCTGCTTATTCTGATAATTCATGAAAGACCTCAAACACACCAAATCTGCATGGGTAAGTGGCTGGCTTCATTTTAAACAAAAAGGAATCATTAACATCCAGAAATTGGGGATTGCAGCTATCAGTTAAAAAGCTGCATGCCTGAAGTATTTCTACAGCTCTACTAACTACAAATTAAAAGAAGAAAGAGAAAAAAAAAGGAAGGAAAAGCCACAAGCTGCTTCTGGACATTCTAGAAAACTAAAAAGAAAGTAAATTAATTAGTTTTTCACACACACTTAAAAAAATGTTTTAGTATTTAAGGTTTCTATGCTATTAAGAGGCCAGTACACAATGCAGAATGAGAAAATTAATTCACTCTCTTCTAGCCAAAGGCAAATATAAATAACTACCAAATAATATATTAAATGAGGTCTAAAATGGGATCTATAATTAAGGACATTTCTGCTGACCATTTCAGTGACAGTAGCTACTTTCACAGAATGTCAGCCTCTAAGATAAGATACATTAACTATGAAGTTAATTGCATGAGTATATAAATCCAGTAGCATTTCTTACCCACAGAAAGGAAGCAACTTCCAGACAAAAAAATCCTGAACTGCCTTTATTATGTGAGTGTTGTTCTTTCCCATGAGCGTAAGGAGCCAATTGCAAGCACTGTTATACAAATCTAGCAGATTTTTAGTTTAGAGTTAGATCTCTTTCCGACAGCATTTTCAAGCAACATTTGTCTGCTATTGATGGAAATTAAAGATCTCAAGGTGCTGACTGCCCTCAGCAAAAATGCATTTCCCCACCCAGAGAAATGAGTTTAATATGTAACACTGAATATAGCAGGCTACTAAACTCAAATCTGAAACATGAATCATTCAACACTTCCACTGAAACAGTAATTGGTAAGTTCTTTGTGGAAGAGATCAGCTCGTGGTTCAGTGTTTATATAACTTTCAACACACTGAACTTCTGATCCATAGCACTCTAATTTAAACAATAACAATCCCTTTAAAATGGGGGAAAGTGTGTACTCAGCTTATTTATGATTTAAAATACAGAAAAATGTCCACCTGAGGCTAATGTAAAACATTCTCCTCTGGTCTTGGGACTTGACACAAGCTATAATTTTGTTATATTTGGGTTGCATATCATGTATCTCAAAAAGAAGATATAAAGTAAGCAAGAGCAATGGTGGTTAAGAAGGAATTTCTATTTTTACCACACTGGTTTATTCAACTTAGAACAAATCTATAAGATAGTTGGATGTCCTGATATTGCCTTTTGTTTTAATGAAGATCATTTTGGCCAAACAGTTCTGCTTGACACTGCTGCTAATGCATTTTCTGGACATGCTGAAAATACCACCAACATATGATTGGAGAAAGTTTGGGTTTGCCTTATATAGTTCTCAGTTTGGTCAACTCAATGTTCTTTTTTCAAAATAGGACTCTCATCCATGGTACATCAAATATATCACCATGATGGATCAAATACATAACCAGAAATGCCTGATGAGGACATGACAGAAATGTTTTCACAAATTTACATCAGCACTCCAAAGCAGCACCTTTCCACACCATTCTGGAAAATAGGAATTCTGGCTGGGAAAGGGAGGCGCTGCCTCTTTTTTCTGGATTCAAATCTTCGTTCTGTCAACAGTGTGGAGACCAGATACAGGAAATTATCTGCCAGGGGACCTTGCAAAATAATGGTTTGGATGGGTTTATTTTCTGCATGTTGCTTTGCTGAATTAGCACTCAGACAACTTTTCTTTTAGCAAAAGTGATCATCACAAAATGATTTTTGGGAAAAGGATCTTAAAAACATAACAAATTTTAGGTACAGAGGCAATGAAATAATATATACAAGGGTTCAGAGCGATCAAAATACATCTTTGACCTGTAATGTGGTGTATTAATAGAGGAAGGAGGAATTTGCTCTCATCCTAATGAGCAAAGGCAAGGCCAGAGCTGCAGGACACAGCACTGGGACTCTCTGTGCACCCTGCTGCTGAAGTGTGAGCAGTCGCACATCAGGAGTTTATCTGCTTTGCACAACAGCTGCCTTTGAGAGAAGCACTGAAGCTGTCAGCACACCCTCATCTGTCACTGCCCCACCCGGTGTCTCCCCGGGAGCACCGACACCCAACAAATGTGAGGCAGGGCAGGAAGAACAACAACCTGTGGGTAATGTATTGGTGACCAACATGCCGTGTCCTTGGAGCATAAAAGCCAAAATTAATACTTAATGTCATGAATTATGGATGCTGCTGAAAAGCTGTGCTGGAAGAGAGGCTGGGAAACCTTTGTGGGGTTCCACATTCAGGAGGCAGTGACAGCCTTGAAGGACGGGGGCTTCTGGCTACACTTAAAAACTTCTTTGGCCGTTATATTAATCATTTTTGTGCCTATTTGTTTTTTAATAAATAATTTCTTAAAGAAGCTGAACCAGTAAGAAACCTACAGATTTGGCAATGAACAAACTTCTAAAAACACCAAAAAAAAAATTATATTTCAAGGGACAAAACATCGTGAATAAAAATAAAAGTTCAGCATTCTTATGCTTCACTGACAATAAGCAATACACCATTGTTCCCTTAATATTTTTTTTTAGTTCACCTTCAGTACCTATTTTCATTTCCTTTTTTATTTTTTAGGTGTTTAGAGCCCCCTTTTGTAGCTCTGTGATGCTAAACAGAGCTAGAAATGGATAATTCTGCCAGATTTCTGAGAAAGGTTCCAGAAAACAACACAGAATAAAAATATCAACTTGGGTTTCTGATGGATAAGCTGAAGGCTGAGATTGCTGCTTCTTGGGTCTCTGAATTCAAGATTAATGCCACTCAAACTGAACAAACCTTGAAAAAGAAGAAACCTGCAGATAAGAAACATTGCTTTCTGGGTAGTGCTATCGTTAAGTTGATTGTGCCTTTAAAAACTGTCCCTGTTTATAAACTCCCCTGTGAGTTTATAAAATTGAAAAATAAGCTAAAAATGCATGAAGGAGATGGAAAAAATTCCCATCTGCACTTTTTGATTATAAAGCTATCACTAATCCTTGAAGAGTGAAGCAGTCCTGTTATTTCAAGAACATCAGTATAACTCCTCCCAGAACATATTAAGCAAAACTGTTGTTATTTTGGCTATTTTAAATTTTACCTTACTTTACCAAAATTCTATGATTAAAAAAATGAATTCGCTATTTACAGAAAGTTAAAAAAATAGCAACACAAACTTCACATCTGAAAAGTCAGTTATACCAAGTTGTTTCGACTTTTTCTTCAGTTCAGCAGAAATTAAATAAGAACAGCATTTTTCTTCTTATTGTCCAAATTACAGAGTCTTTGGAGTATGAATTAATCAAGTTTAAACCTTTATGTCTTTCCTAAACATACACCCACAGACTGGATATGGATTTGCAAAGTACGAAACACTTTAAAAAGCTGAATTTGTCTGTGATAGATGTCAGAGAACATGATAGTGCTGAATAACTGGGCAGCAAAAGGAGGATGAAATCCAAAATAAAAAAAACAGAAGTAAAAACACTTGAGAAAAAAAATTATCCTAATTTCACATAGAAAGTAATGGGCTGTACTGTACCAGGCAGGTGGTAGAACTTGTATATTTAGGGTATATTACTATATCCATAAAATATTGCCTCAGTGCCCAGCAGTGGCCAAAAACACAGGTAGGAAATAACAAGAAATGAAGCAAAGCCCAAAACAATTTTTATCAAGTCAGGTGAATACCAAACTGGATCCAAGAGTGCCTGCACAAATACCTTTTGGAATTAAAGAAATATATATGTGCAAATTCCAAGTACCCATTGCTGCAGACCAGGTTCAAAATCGCTAAAATCTCAGCTGTTATTTGCTAAAATATATTGAGGTTTACTATGAGCAAAAAAATTTTGAAGACCAAATGGTTGCAAATAGAGGTATTTTCCCCACACCCTTGGCACCAAGGACATCACCATGCCTAGACCCACCTGTAGTGTTCAAGAAGGTTACAGACCTTGTTAAAAAAATTGTCATGTTAATCCTTCAACATCCTAATAAAGCTGAGCTCACAAAGTTTTCTTTCACTTTGTCTTGTAGTACTGCTGAAAATGAAAAAATACACATAGAGACAGAAATGAACCTGAATTTCACACCAGGCTTAAAGCTCCAGTTCATTGGTTGAAGCACAGTAAAGAGAAAAGGCACAGAAAGGATAAAGGCATCTCTTACACTGAGAAATTCCACGTGACTTTACTGACAGGTACCAGCACCATAAATGCAGACATGGTGTAAGAAAATCGAGCCAGAGAGCAACTGGTAAAACTTAAAAAAGCAAATTTCATCCAATTTAAAATCCACTTGCAGTACTCATGATGTCAGTCTTGTTATGAAGGTGCTTTTCCTCACACCATGCCTCAGATCTGCAGTGCCACACTGCACACATTGCCAGGCTCAGATATCACACCCCCAGACATGCACACAAACACTTCCCTCGTAAAATACTCAGCTACCAACACTGCCATCCTCCTGTCTCATACTGGGCTGTGCATTAAAACAAAAGAATTCAGCCCTTCAGAAATTCCTGCCCACGGCACTGTATCCTCCTTTTGCTCTGTGCCCATAACTCCTATTAGGGATAGATGAAAACTACAAACCCTGCATGACTCCACTGGTTCAAGAGCTGCTGTAACATTCTTTTCAAGCTCTCCAAAGTAATTATTTAATTTAAAAAGCAGAACACTACTTCTTGTGATGAGAAAACCAGTTATTACTTAACTACAAGTGAGCATAATCAGTTCCTTGCAAATTTAAATTAAGAAATTGCTTTGCCATTTGCAAAGGACTTTGCCTATTTATATCAGTTCAAACTCTCTGCTTGGAAACTCAGAATTGGAAATAAAANAAAGAAAGAAAAATGCACTGGCAAAATCAGAACAATGAAAGACACCACCAAAACAGATAAAATTACTTACAAATAAATAAGCATTGTTGTTTTCTATCAAAATTCAGCATTCTGAAATCGTTTTGTTCCTATTCTGAATGTACAAAAACCAAGCCACAATGATTTCTTTCCACTGCAGTGTACAGAGCACAATACCTCTATAATTGTCACAATTTAAGTTTTTTGTTCTGTTCTAGATTGCATATTGTAAAACAACTTCCAGAGTGAGCGATCAGTGCACTTAAATTTGAAACTTGTTAAAATATTGTTTTAAAAGCAATGAGGCTGGAAAAGATTTCTAAAAGCAGAATCTCTCACCAGAGCACCAGCCCATTACTTTGATATTTTGCAAGAGAAAGCCACAATAGATTCAGGTTGTAAACAGAATTTTTCTATTGCTCTTACCTTGCCCACCCTTCATATTAGTTGCCATTTTTGTGCTGAAAATGGGCTGGACACATCGCCCACCACCTTTAGGATGGTTCCTGTCTATGCATTTCTCCATCTGTCCTAATTACTTGACAGTGTCTTCACCTTCTTTCAACCCTATCAATTACGTGTGTGCTCAAAGCATTTCCTGTATGACACAAAACTAAAGTTTCATAGACACAGGCACAGCATTTGAGAACAAATAATTCTGCTTTAGTGACAAAGTATTTAATCTGGGATTGAGGAAAAAGCACATCAGCAGCTTGGGTAAGGGAAACTTGTACTGATCAGAGATCTTGCAAAATTCACCTCACTGGCGTTTTGATAGGAAATTTCTGTGGAACTATTTGACACTTGTAAATTATTATGGGTTCAGGCAGAACATTTCATTATTTTCCCCCTGTAGCGCATAAGTACATGCTTTCAAATTTCATCTGCCTCTTCAGTTCGCTGATCCTGCACCATCTTATCCTAATTTAGAACAACAAATAAGTACAGACATAAGACCTGGGAGCCAAGATCCTGATACCCTGATGCTTTACTAGACTGAACCAAACTCAAGTGTGCATGGAAAGGGAATTTGTGAATCAGAGCTTTTGACAGAAAGTTCAGGCAGCTCTTGGGTAACTCTGACATCAACTTGAACACAATCCTTGTGGATACCAAGTTTTCCAGGGTTTTCTAGCACAATTTCCAGTGCTGTCTCTGTGCTCTGGCCATTGTTAGACCTTCTTGAAGCAGGGACCACAAATCTAATCACACACTGCCCAGACACCACTTCTCAGCTCCATCTATTTTTTATGTCCAGTCGTGTCCCCAAAAAGGAAAGGGAAGAGGCAAGGCCATAGAACAGCTAAAAAAAAAATCGGTCAAAGCTATTAAATGAAGACATCTCCTTGAAGTTTTTCAGCAAGATTCCACAAAGACATGCTCAAAACACTTCACCCACGTCCCCTATGCCCTGCCTTACTGCTTAGGTACCATCAAAATAGTTATTCACCAAAGATTAAATACCTGTGTCTAGAAGAACAGAATGGCTCACTGCTTATCACAACTGCCTTCAGTGTCAGAAAAAAAGAAAAATTAATTATAGATGAAAACATTTAAGTATTGAAAAAATCCAAAATTATTTAATAGCAACATATTCAGCCATGAGGATCTCCTTTTCTTATTTAAGTGTGGCAACATTATAAAACTATAAAATATTGACAATTTCTACGTAAAGGAAAAATAGAGGTGGACATCTGATTGAAACACATTTTTTAAAATTCTAGTCCTAAATCTACCATGAAAATTTCATTGTTTGATGACGAAGATATGCATGAGAAATGAGAGCTGGTGGAAGATTGTTTTACTGCTACATGGCAGGAGCTGGGATGCAAACTTCCATTTTTAAAACTTTCCTCAAACCCTCACGTCAAGTGGTGTGTCTGAACGACTGTGCATTTACTGGTGGCTCCAAAAAAGCAAAACATCCTTCTCCAAAGCCTCCCATGAAAGGTTATGGAAAGCACAGGCACACTTCCAGGGGACATTGGAAGCTCTTTGCACATCCACTGAAATATTTTGCACATCCAAAGCATGATAAGGGCTATGGATGCAACCCAAAGTCAGTGGGGAAAAGGAAGATGGAAGGCAAGAAACTGAGGCACTGCAGAGTTTCCTGTACCTGAGCTCATGCCTGGGCTGGGGCTCTTATCCTCTTGTGCCCCTGCATTGCACCCCAAGGTCAGGTTCATGGAAAATGAGCACATGAAACTTTAGAATGAACATCTGTTAGCATTGACAAATACTTTTCTCCTCATGGTTCCTTCAGTGGCCCCCATGGACACCGGAGAGGAATGCCCCAGGGGAATACGAAAACGCTGCTCTTGGAAGTGCCCCTCCACAGCCATTTCTGCCAGCCTAGGAAGGGCTGCTTTTAAATTTAAGTCAGATTTCAATGTCTTATTCTCTGTAGTATGACTGCAAAATACATTTCTGTTTATTATTTAATTTGGGATGTGTTTGCAACAAAGAACTTCTACGATCTGAATAATATTTTGTACATTACTCTGGTACTGAATAGTTTTTCTTGTAATCTGATTTCATTCTTTCCAACTTGTAAATTGAAAAAGAAAAGCTGTCAGGGTAGATCATAGTTGGCACGTCACTTCCCAAATATCATTTACATTTTTCTTTTTACATACATCTTTAATAGGCAATTTCCTTTTTTCTATACATATTTTAGTGTGAAAATGTTTGCCATCAATATTAAAATATGAATTATCTGCATAGCAAATATACATAGCTTAGAGAATTACCTCAAATCCCATCTATTATTCTCATACTTAGTGGCCAAAATCCCTTTTTACTATCATATTTTAATATTGAGTTGCTTCCTTAGCTGTGCACAGAAAGAAATCTTTCTCATTGCCTTCATATATATATCCTTCTAAAGCAGAAATGAAAATAAATCTTAGTAAGTTTTGGGATGCTTAAGCAATGATAAACTAAAACTCAAACCCAGAGTCTAAAACATGAATAGTTAAAATTAGCTGCATTCCAAAATTAAATCTCTTGCAAGGTATTTTAGAAATTCCCTTTAACACTGAAAAAGCCACCTTTGGAAGTGGAGACCAAACACTTGTCATTCACTCCATCCACATGCACAACTCCTCAGCTGGCACTGCAGCAGAAAACCCATACAAAAATTTATGTGCTGATCCAAGTTGTTGGTTGTGATTTCATATCCATGGCTGGATTTGAGATGACAAAGACCTAACAGAGGTGAAAAAATTCAACTCTGCCATCATGACCAAACTGTGAGACATTCCCTTATTGCATTAGCAAATGATGTCTGTTTGCACTTAGTATCCCACCGGGTTGTACACTAAAGGGTGTAACAACTCAGAATACAAAAGCAATGAAATTATACTAAATTGTACATGCTAGGGCTAAATGACTCTTCATTCTGTCTTCTCCCACGCAGCTCAAAGCAAGAGTCATCACCTATGGTCTGGTTTGTAGACATACGCTACTCCCAGCAGTAACTGCTCATGCAGAGATCCAGATCTAACAAGAAATTTAAAAGACACAGCACTGCCTCACTATCTGACATTTTAAGTTGAAAGCACTGTGCAGGTGCCTTCTACCTCATTCACAGATAAAGCCAGGCCCCTAAAATGGGAGTTAGAGAGGTCACCACACCTGGCAGGTGGCTGCCTCACCCAACTTGAAGTCAAATGCTAAGAGAGTCTCTGTATACAAATATTAAACCTTCAATTACCAAGCCTTGAAGAATACTCTTCATTTAAGACACCCAGTTTAGAGCTTGGCCTTAAGATGGATGACACATCCTTTAAAAAAATAACACAATAGTGCTGGTTGCATTTTCAACCTGAGGTAGCGACAGTGCTGCTGCTGCTTCTATCCTTGTTTGGTTTTGTTCAGCAGCTCACTAGTTATATCAGGCAGTTTTATCCCTTTCAAATCCCAAAGGAAATCCAGCCCACTGACTACAACCACTGCTGCATTCCACCCCTCAGATCAAAAACATGAAGCTTTCTGGGATTTAGGCTTACAACCACTCCAGTTCCTTGCATGATCCAGTGCATTTTTTTAAAAAATGTCTCTAAGAAGAGAAAGGGAGCATTTCAACTTACTACACAGAGCAATTAATTGGTCCCTGCCAAAGGCAAGAGGTGCATTTCAGTGTGTGGGTTAGAAGAAGGAAGAGCATCTTGAGCATTCCTCACCTTGGCAAAAACCCAGACTGCAAGAAAAAGCAAAATACGTCCATGGTGCTCCTGCAGTCAGACAAGAACTGCTCCCATTTCTACATCTGCCCTTTCCTGGGGACCTCTGAGGGGTGGGAAAGATGCAAATGCTGAGCCTTTGGCAGTGCTCAGGTTCCCTGGGCTTACAACAAACCCCAGAGTTTCAGTATCCAGGGAGCCTGCAGTTCAAATGCTGAGTGACTCCTCTGATGCCTGCAAAGTTGTGAAAGAGTTTGTGGGGATTGCACACCTGGAAAAACCTGCCTGCATCACTGTTGAGGAACTTTCAGAACATGGCAAGAAAATACAGGACAGAGTCACTTAAGGTCATTGATGCCAACCTCAAAAATCCAAAATTACATGTAACAGATGCCAAGACCAATAAACTCCACAGGAATAATCACTGCTGTCTGCAGGATTAAACATTGTCCCCCAGATTTTGCAGGAAAATTGACATCAGTAAAAGATACCAAACCCCTCCAGAGGAGCAAAATAGCACTCTGGGAGAGGGCAGGATGAATCCAAAAGCATAAGTGTTCATTGTGACAGAAGTGCTAAAACAGTGAGCTACTTCTCACATTAGTAAGTGATTCTCACTGCATTTCATACTTGTGAGAAACTTCCATGGGTAAAATTTTCTCCATGTCAGGTGCTTGCTTCAGGCAATTTTAGCTCCACCCTTTGCCCACCTCAAGACGTGGAAGGCATCTCGTCCCAGACTTTTTAGGTGCTGGTTCATCCAGTGAATATTAAGCAGCTACAGGAATTTGTCCAAGCAAAGAAGGAAGGGTCAAGAGTTTAAGGAGCCAATGCTTGTGAAGTCACATTTCAGCAGCTTTGCTGTGCACGAAGACAATAGGTAAGCATCAGTTTGATAAAGACTTGAAGGGGAAGCTTTCAAAACCCACAAAAGAGCCAGAATCTTAAAAAGGAGACTTGCAATCTTAATTTTGTTGAAGTGCTTTTGAAAGTCCTAATTATCCACAAACCAATCTGAGTATCAATACATAATTTAAAGGTCCAGAGTAAGACAAGACAGAAAACATATTTAAAAGTACATTATAAAGACTGAAGAAGTTGCAAATAGAGATATAAGACAAAACACACAAGATGCAACAAGGAGAGAAGGATTACACTGACCAAAAAAATGTTAGGGAAGATACATATCCATCATCCTTCTTGCATTTTCAGTGTTTTAAACACATGGCTGAAAATGACTTACTAGGCTGGAAAAGCTCCAGCTTCTCTGGCGGCATGGCACTCCGAACAGCAGGTGGTTTATGGTCCATTGAGTAGAATGAGGGGCAATGCCCTCCTCCATTTCCCTGTATTCAGACTCTGCTTCCTGATTATGTGCACGTTCAGTCTCGGAGTAAAATTCCACATGCTCCATAAATCCTGAATTAGCTGTTGTACTGGAGGGGCTTTTTTATTACTGCTAGAAAGCTCCCAACAAAGCTGTCAACCATAGCAGGCCACCAAAATATTTCTTGTAATAAAAAAGGCAGGAGAAATCTAGAGGCATGACTGTCTGGTAATAATTTTGAGCTGTGGCTGTAAATTGCTCCATTCATTACACTGAGTTGAAAATTGCACCAAGTAGATGAGACCTCAAGAAGACTCCCACAGAACTTGCAGAGAAAAATAGCCCATGGGAGTCTCATCAGCAACTACCCAGTAACTTCCAATGAAGCAGGGGGTTATGTTTGCATAGATATATATATATATATAGGGGAAAAAAAAAGAAAAAATTAGAAACTCAGGCATATATGTGCATATTTTATAATCTTAAACTGCTGGGCTTTCACAAGAATGTTATTATAGCATAGATGGCTCTGCTGGCTGCATTCAGATGTCAGATTCACAGCTAACAACTTAAATTAATTCACCACAATTCATGACCTGTCATTTTGTATTTATTAATTATCCCAGAACAGTAAGAAAGAGCCTACTGAATTGTGGGAGAGCAGTAATTTGTTCTATGAAATATGAATGGTCATTTCCTATGAAATTTGCTTGTAAGCTTTTCCAATGAGCTGCACACGTGCACACACAGGTCCTCTTGATACACAGCTGAGAACTGACAAACCTGCAAAAGATTCTGCAGCATCAAACACAGGAAAGAAACCCAGACCCGATGAAGCAGCAGAAACTGAAGCATTTAATCCACAAAGAGAGCAATAAAGTCAAAGATGGTGTCATGTTTATGCAGAAACAGAAAAGTGTGTTTTAAATTGGAAAAAAAATCCAAAAAAGACAGTTAACCTCATCTGATAGATTCAAGCAAAGGAAGAAAAAATTTCATTCCCTATTGGGTTTTGGGTGATTTACCAGTAGCACCTTCAAAAGCTGAACACTATGTTATTAAAAAAATGAAATCTTCACGGTTCATGTGCACTGTGCAAGGGTTCTGCCATAAAATAGGCTGCTATCCAAAAGGGAAAGTCACTGGGAAAGCAGGGAAGAGGCAGTGCTACAATATTTAGTTTAACTGGCTGTGAACTGGTACCGCAGAGTCACGGGGAAGCATCAAGGACCCCAAGAGAAGTCAGGGTTGAGAGAGTCAGTGCCAAATTCAGAATCACAAAACCTAGAGGAAATGAAGTGCACTGAGTTGCTCTGACCAGCAGAAAGCTGAGCAGGACAGAGAAGCGCTGAGAACTCTCTGTGGGGGAGAACAAAGTGTCATCAGAGGTGAGCACACATTGCCAATGTGCCAAAGGGAAAGCAGTAAACCTGTCAGTTTTACCTGGGACAGTCCTGCAATCCTGAAAGCAGCACTGGAAGGTTCAAGGAGTGGTCTGAGACACTTGTGTCACCAGAAGCTCCTCAACAGGGAAAAGGGAAGAGCAGCAATTTGGGATTTTGAACTTGAAAGAAAATGACAGAGGATGAGGGCTGCAGAACACTGCATCTTGATTCATTTTTCAAACATCCATGACATCAAGATTCTGGTGAGTTTGCAGGTAAAACTTCCCTTTATATAATGTTTAAAGCAATGCGAGGAGTTAAATCATTTAGAAATTTAAAGTCACAAAACACAAAAAGTAGGACAGTGCTCTCCTTTGGTAGTCTTTATCTTGACTTTATTTTTTTCCCAATGGTACAACTCACTCCCAAAAGGTGGAACACAGAGAAATTCATTTTCTGCTGAAATTCTCTTTTCTCACATTCTGACTACAGAAAAAACACTTAAACTCGAATGTAAACAAGATTACTTACCATCAAAGTCGCATTACCATCAGCACATACTGAGTGCTAATCAGCCTAGGAAGCATCCTAGGGATTACTTAAAAAGAGAAATCAAGACTTGAAATATTCTTAAGAATTTCCTGTGCATTCCATATAGACAAAAAAAGTGATGAACAACAGCAAGGTACAGAAGATGAGCTTGTCCCCTCATATTCCAGCAGTGACAAGTCATGAGGAGCAGAGACTGTCTCAACCCTGTTGTCAGCTGAGTCCCAGCCCTAAAAGGCTTTGCATCTCAAAGGGCAAGACAAAGTGCAGCTGCTGAAAAGATGATTTTAACTTCATAGGAGATCACCTGACAGTGAGCTGTAACGTTTCAGACTAAAAAGGTTCACTGGGATTCCATTATCCAGTCAGCTGACTCGTGTCTCAAAAATCCAGTAAGTTTTTCACGCTCCACTTTACAAATAATTATGACCCGCACAAAGGGAAGGCAATGATCCTCTTAGTTTTACTTGGGAGATAGCTGCATATCTTAAAGTAGAATTAAGACATGCCATGATGCCTCTAATAACAAATTTCTTTTAGTCACCTCAGAGCATGGCAACCTGAATAAAGGAAACTATTAAAAGTCCAGGCCCCTAAGAAAGGGAAGACTTTGTCTTTTACCTATGATCTGTAATTAAGTTACCTGCCTTGGTTCACATAAAAAAAATAAAATATGGAACTCTTTAAACCATGGCAGTTCCGAAGTTCTCTTCATACAATCCAAGGCTTCAAGGTGGTTGGTCAGTTCCACCACAGAAATCTGAGCCCGCCACTTGCTTTCCAATGCTGGAAAGATCTTCAGGAAACTTTGCCCAGGCTTATAAAGCAAGCAGAAAGTGTTTAATGAGATGGTTTTCCCATGTGAGAAATTCAGAGCCAAAATCATTGAAATTAATGTTCATTACTGTTCAAATATACAGGATTATCATAAAGCTTTGTCCTTTTTATTAAAAAAAAAAAGTCATCTTAAGGTGGCTGCTGTATATACATAAAAACCTTAAACATGTGAAATTTGACTGCGTTGTCTGAGCATGAGCTCTCTAAAATCAAGATCAGCTCTCAAGATGAGAATATCAGTACTTCACATTGTCCATGGCAATGGATTTAAAAGAACAACATTTGGGACCTGATTTCCTGCAGCCCAACTATCTCCAGTCATGCACTGTTCACAGGAAAGTTTGGGCACAGTCTGCACTCCATTTCCTGAATTACAACAAAATATAAATTATGTAACTAACATTTTTCATCACATGAATATAAGTGCCTCATTAATGTTTCTGTATTTATTTTTTCCTTTTTTAAACACTTCATATGCTTGCACAGAACTAAAAATTAGGATCAGGAGAACCCACCAACAGCTCAGTAGGGCGTGAGAAGGGGAAATGCAGAGGTGGGCTGCTTGCACCAGAAATCACCTGCCACCTTTCTGAACCCGAAGGAACAGACACAAATTCACATGTTTATTCCTGTGCTCAGCACAGGTATCATCACTGTGGCAGCACACAGGCAAAGCTCTCTACATAAAGAGGCGTTTGAGCCACTCTTCTCCAATCTGAGGTAAAGTGGAACTGCAAAAACAATTAAAACCACGTAAGCAGCAGCAGTCATGTCAGTTAATTTATGCAGTGTCCAAAAGCCTGGAATTTTCTCAGAATAGCAAAGAGGCCGTAGGATCTGTAGTCACATCATCTTATTCCACAAACAAAGCTTTTGTTTTGGGAAATGACACATTCCTATTGCATACACTGCTATTTTGCATGTCTGCAAAATTTAAAAAGCAGAATCTTTTGTTTGTTTTTATTCTCTGCTATGCTTTTCATATTAAAAAAATTAAAATAAAAGAGCCCTAAAAATGGAGTTTCCTTCCTCTGGAAATCACTGTTTCAAATTGAATCGTTAAAAAGACTTTAACAGAAACCATTATCAGTCCCACTGTGGCAGAAATGTGCTTACCACTGGTTTTAGTTATGCAGATAAATGATGGGCACTGGCTCTGGAACTGAAAAGCTCCTGACAAAATGGCCTCGGCTGTAACAATATAAAGGATGATTATAAAACTGTTGGAATAACCATTGTTCCATCTAAATAAATGTGATGGATTGCTGCATTCCCCACAGCAGTGTGGAGACAAGAAGGGTACAGAGCGCAAGGCAGCTGCTACATTGTCAAACACTTTTAAGGTGTCAGCAAACGCTCCCAGCCCATCTGTGACAGAGAACTGCTCAGTTCTGGATACGTACGTATGTTGTAATTAACCACACCAGAACTTTCACAGTTAAACTGTCCCCCTTATCAGGCAGTGCAGATTCATTCAAATGAAAAGGATGCAAGCTAAGTTCATTGACATTTCAACAAGAAACTAAATCCCAAAGGGTTTCTTTGCATTTACTCAAACACGCAGAGAGGGGGTTTCAACCCAGTGACACCAGCTCAAAGGTCAGTAATGTGCTTGCAGAAATTAAGTGAAGGAAGCCATATCCTCTACAAAATTACTCCTAAAAATGCTACCCCTAAAACATCTTAAGCGTATCTTTCTCCCCAAACACTTGCTTTTCAAGAAAAACCTGTATGAATTGGCACATACAAGAGACCTTACTGCCTGAGCCTGATGTTCTTGACATCTTTAACTGGAAATGCACCATTTCTTCTGCCAGGGAAACTTCCCCATCTGCCTGGGGCTGATTTACATACGGAAATAAGTGTTCTCTTTTTATTGAGCTCCTCATTCTTAGACACACAAATTCAGATTATTAACAAGTATAAGAGACAGTAATAATGAAGTGACTCGAGATAAGAAAATACAACACTGGAAAATCCTCTCCTGCAGGAATTTGAGGTTTTAAATGAATATTACTATTCATCTGGGCAATGGAGACAGCACCAACCACAATTCAATTATCACTCACCAGCCTCCTTGTTTTCCATTACAATTACTTATTGACCTAATATGAAATGGGGGGAACTTCGTTATATTTGACAAGAAAACTGCTTAAAAACACCTAAAAGCAAAGTAACAAGTGCTTGTACAATTTTCCCCTGTACTATTCAATTTTCCATTGTGCCAAAAACAGGATGAAATATTTTTCTGTAAAACATTTTATTTTACAGAATAAGATGTTGATATCTCAGAAGATCCATTGGCATTTCTTTAAATACTTTGGTATTCTACAGTAAAATAATGGGGCAGATTTATTTCAGAACTAGGAAACATTTTAAAGCTTCCTTCTTTGATGTGATATCACTCTTGTCCTTTATTCCCCTTCTGTGCCAGAAGTCTAGGTGAGTGAGCAGGAGCAGGACACTGCAGAAATCCCTTGGACCTGGGAAAGACATCCCTGTAAATACCCTGTGCCCAGCCCTGGCTCATGACAGACATCTGAACATCCTCCAGAATATTTCCCATTACCTCCACACTTGTTTCTCCCTTCTAAACCAGAAGGGGAAAAAAAATCCAACAAACCAAAACTCTAAGCAAAAACCACTAACGCATAAAAATAAACACCAAAAAACCTCATCTGATAAACAGGATACAAATAAATAGCCAGCAAAAAAAAGTGTTTCACAGACAGAGTCCTGTGAGGAAGCTTCAAAGTCAAGAGTTGAGAAGTCAATTGACTGAAGATTCTTAATTATGATATTTATCTCCTTTGAGTAACAATATACTAATTCTTCTAGGTAGGAAAGGCAGATGGAGGCACTCTCCCAGCTCAAGTTTTCTGCAGCTGTAACTCTGCATTCCAATTAGATCAATGGAGACTCTTAATCAAGATACAGAGTAGAAAATTTTAATTACATACAGAAAACTCTAAAGAACGTGGCTGTTTAATCTACTATACGGTACTTAAAGAACATGGACGCGTGAGTTGATTTATCAGGTACCAAGATATGAACTCAATGAGCCAAAGCTGTCTATACCACATGCACATGATACTATTTTCTGCTTGTCTCACACAAATACTTTCACCCATTCTACATCAAATGCACACAGAGCAACACTCTTCTGAAAGCAGTATGCCAATTGAAGTTCAAAACTGCAGCATCCCCTCAGCACAGGACCTACAGTAACACAGTTGACATCCACAAAGGTATTTTTACCAAGTGCTAACTTGCACACACCTGTATTCAGTTAACAGCATTTCAGCCATGAATATATTTGTCATCCCCCAAAGCAAAAATTTACTTCTCAGATCTGAATATCCTTAACAGCACAAATGGTCCAACTGCAGAGGAAAAATCTCAGTGCAATTCTCAGGTTTGTAATGTGATTGTTAGCAGAAGCCTGAAATTCAAACTAGCAGGGTGAGCATTAGCAGCAAAAAGTCTGTCTACAATTTCACCTCCATTTTGCTTTGCAGAGGTGCCAACTGACAATAATGGAAAAACAGTAAAGCAAATGCTGGATATTTCCACGAAAGAATCCTATCCTTGAGTCCCAGCACCCCTCACAGTGACTAAGAGCCGATTAATAAACATAAAATTGCAAAATGCAAAAAAACCAACTTATTCTCAAAATTGATAGCAACAACAAAAAAAAAATTACTGGAATGAGTAAAGAAGCAAAATTGACAAAACTCCATATAGGCCCTTGCATCTGTGATAATCTCATTCATAATTTAATCACAAAGCCAAGATACTACTGTAAAAATTTACAGCAGCCCTACTTAAAGACCAGATTTGCAGAGCAAATTCCAAGTCCAAACAGGTCTGCACTTAGTGACTCCCTGGAGAATTACTTCTCAATTACTTTTATTAGAGTCATTAATTGCATATCTGCAGCATTGATCATTATAATTTTGCAATAGGTTGCAGAGATGAAGTGTCATGTGTACTTTGTGTAATGTTAACAAGTGCTCTTTGGCCCAAAGCAACAGAAAAAAAAAAAAAAAAAGAAGGTAATTTTTCCAAGTTGAAGATAGTACTGTGTTATGAACACTAATATCTACACAGATATCAGTCTCCTGCCTTCTCAGGAGAGATTATTTTTATTTTACAGTTAGAGCACCTGGTCCTTGATGTCAATCTGTTGAACAGTTACAAATGCAAGAATATAATTTTACCTCAGGGGAAAAAAAAATCCCTACTAAAAAATTAGCAAATGAAACAAGAAAGGAGGCTAAATATTCACACAGATCAGTTCATAAAATGCTTTGAGAGAGAAAAATTTGAGATAAAAAATAATTACAAAAGAAAACTGTTGTTATCTATTGAATGAGAGGAGAACATCATCATGGACAATGCACAGCAGTGATAGCAGGACATAGAGGAAATCCAGGCAGTAAATTACTTATCTCAGATTTATAGGTTCCTAAAAGATTCTACTACAAAACATTGGTACAGAGCAGATATTATTATTTAAAAATATTAAATTAATAAGGGTAAACATTCCTTACTCAGCACATAGATATATATTTTATT
The DNA here is from genome assembly GCA_013400175.1 of Phainopepla nitens. Classification (NCBI taxonomy): domain Eukaryota; kingdom Metazoa; phylum Chordata; class Aves; order Passeriformes; family Bombycillidae; genus Phainopepla; species Phainopepla nitens. The sequence continues at coordinate 168,921 of VXBQ01014072.1, read as the reverse complement.
TTTTTTTTTACATATGTCCATTCTCTTAAAGAAATACCTCTAAATTTCTGGAGTGGAGAAAAGAAAACCACAAACAAACAAGCAAAATAAACATCAAAAAACCACAAACCAAAACCCATAAAAGGACAAGATCTCCTTCTTCTCTTAAACATCATTAACACAAGGTTGGCAGTCACAATGTGCAGAGAAGAACCCAGCAGATTTATAATCCATTCAAGTCTGGCTTTTCAGATAAACATTGAAGTAAAACTGGTGTTTGCTAAAACAAATGGACTATAAATATATTAACAAATGCTATTCTTAAGAAGAAATATCTGCAATTAATGTAATAAAACACAGTATGTTCGCTAATTTACAGCCAGCAAAAATATTTGATATCCACAACACATGGCAGCAATTTCTGACAAGGTTTGAGCAGTAGTTTTTCATCAGGATCCCTGCATGGGAGGACTTGAGCATCGTCATTTATGTGCTGTACCACTCAGGGAAGTTGCCACCGAATCTCCACAGCAGAAATTCTTCAGCATGAAAGAAATGGGTGGTTAACTCAAATATTTTTCCATTTCAGCTCCATTTTGCCAAGACAAATAATGGATTGCAAAAGCACAGCAGGCAGATGAGTACTGTGTTTAAAAGCTGCTCTACAATTATCAATATTGTAAAACACTTGGGTTACTTTTAAGAGCTTTGATATAAAATTGCCACTGGATTTCTTGTTTATGTTTGCTTTGCAAAAAAACCAAATATTGCATATAAATAAACCTTGGGTTGCCTATCATGCTTCTACAGATGACTTAAAAATCTCAAGCTCTAGATGCAACTAAAAAACAAGCTCAAAACTAGGCATCCATTTAAGGAGAACTCAGAGTTCTCACAAAAAAAGCCCCCCAGAGTTGAAGAAAATACTATCATTACATTTATCTACAGTATTTTATTTTATTGACTATGCAAAGAAGCACATCGTGTTAGTTCAGTGACATGCTTTGTCGATGCCTCTTACTGTGACAACAGGGAACACCACCATTTTCAAGTGTTCAGATTCTATTTTCACCCTGAAACACTGGCCAAATATTTGAAACATTCAGCACACTTAAAACACACCAAAGCACAGCTCTTGAAATTCAGTGACAGGAACTATTCCCAAATAAATACGAGTCCTTTGGTTGGCTGGAAAAACAGAAAATTAGGGAGAGTCAAAAGCATCCTTACAAAAGAAAGGCATATTACTCTGTATTTTTGGTAAATGGGTATGACAGATCTGGATATTTCTGCTGTGCTCAATACTGAAGATATTTTTGGGTCTAGCTGCAATAGGAAGTCCTTGCCTTGTTGGTGTTGGTCTTCTTGATTTTCAAGTTTCCAGGATTAAGGGTTTTTTAAAAAAACTGAAAGGTGGGAAATACAATATGATAAATATATATATGAAGACTAGAGCATATGATATATCCTGTCATACAAATCCAAATGCACTTTAAGACTCAATCCTGCAAGCTCACGGCTGCTTGATGGCTGTAAAGCCAACAGATTAGCAACAGCACTAAAAGGCAAAGTGAAAAATTCACAGGTGTGCACTGGAACAAACGTGAGGATACACACACACTCCCCATTTTATCCTTCAGGCATTCTTCTTTAATTCTATGATCACATCCTTTATTCTTAGAGAATGCATTCGGTTCGCCACTTGAATGCCAGGTAGCGGAAAAAATATAGGTAATTATCATTTTCATCATCACTCTTCAAGTGATTAACTTCTACTTAATGAAAGTATTTCTGAAAATCTCTTCCAGACTCTCATTTCACTTACTACATGTGATCTGCTAAAACTGAGGCATCTCCTCACAGAAACATTTGTCTTTATCCCCACTGCATTCACCCAAGGAAAAATACTGCTCTAAAATAAATTACTGAGAAAGGAACAGAATGTGCTTGAAGATCAATATAGAGAACGAATCTGTCTATATTAGAGGAAAGCACCATCAGATAAAAGTGTTCTGAATCTCCTGTGGGATCCCAGACACTGAGAGGAACTCCAGGAACTTCTGCTGTTAATTTTGCTAAGCCCCAGGACAAAACAGCCTGAAGCAGGAAGGTAACTCAGGATGTTTTCCCCTGACTCAATTTTTACCATCTACCTTTGGCTGCTCTGTGTAATTCTCCAAAGTCAAAACAAGGCATCTATGAACCACTACTCCTGAGATCACTTGATTTTGGTCTAGTTACCATTCTGCCTTTCAGAAAATAAACTTCAATGTAGCAGTCCAAATAACATGAGGAATTGGTGCGCATTTCCTATTAGGCACAGAATTCCCACATAGATGATTTAATAAGGAAAAAACAGTTAATAAAATGTCTCCAGTCCAAATTAAGTCAAATAAATACTTCAATAACCAACACTCTCTCATCAAGTTTCAATAGGACAACAACAACTTTTAAGTTCAAAGCAATTCCTTGTACTAACCTGATAATTTCTTGTGCAGGGATGGAAAAATACACTAGTGTGTTCTGCTGGCCCTTAAGTAGCATTTCACAACGAAATTAAACTATGTATTGGCATGGTTTGGCAGACTGTTTCTTCATGCTCCTTCTCTTAAAGCATGTTAAGTCAGATTTTACAAATTAATGTTTTCTGACTGTGTAATATATATTTGTATAAGTTAGATTATATGTTAGCATTCCAGGGTCAGAAGGAGTTGAAATAATCAAAGGTGAAGTTAGCACTTCTATGTCTCTAAAGTCATAAAAATATCCAATCTCCTAGGCAGGAGACAACTCTTTGGGGTTTTTTTTTGACTGGTTTATTTCTCAGTACCAGTCAGGCAGGCATCCATCCTTGAGACCCTTCCAGAACATATCCCTCTGAGGGCACCATAGGAATAAAACTCCCCTGCTGCTGTGAGCCAGCACCATCCTGCAGGGCAAGCTTTCCTGAGGAAGGCTCATTGGATCAGGATCTTTGGCATCAGACCCATGAAAGCAGCACAGTTTGAGGACACTGTCCCAACACACACCACCCTGCTAATTACAGCTGGGAGATGCCTTCAGCACAAGGAAATATGTGCTTACCTTAGGAAACTTCTATACTGTTCAATACTAGCTTTATTAATAGAATAAAAGGAATTTTATGTGATTCTCACTAAGTACAGAACCACATTTTCAAAAATTAAATGCAAGATTTAAAAAAATCCAACTATGATAAACCAAGAAGCACTCAAACAAACAAAAAAAAAAACCCAAAGAAACAAAAAAACACCAACAGCATCAAAGCTATAGAATCAGAACTTCTGCTTTGTATTTTCCACTGGCAAGGTAGAAGTGGCATAGTGAGTTTTGCTCTTAATGTACAAATTCTAAACATTATTTATGCATAAGAGTCTCGTCTCCTGTACTTTTAGGACATTGCATACTTCCCAGCAAATGTTGCAGAGGATAGTTTAGTGACCTATAGAAATACTGAATCACTTGTAAATCTTCCTGAGCTCTTGGCCTGGCTGACACCTTGTTGCAATCAATTCCACATGTTATGGGCTGCGTAAAGACATATCTGAAAAGATTTTTGTTTAATTAATTTCAAGTGAACACTTTGTACACCTTTCCCCCCATAATTAATGACAGCCACTCTTATTAGAGACCTGCTTGCACATGAAAACACCTCTGTTCTTGAGGATTTCTTTATTGTTTTCGTATTCAGCTTTAATGTTATCTACAGTAAATAAATTAGAACTTTAGCAAGTGTAAGCCAGCTTCTGAAACAAAGAACTCCCTTATGATTCTATATAACAATGAAGAGTAAGGTTTTATGTGAGCAACTTAAAAAAGTGTGTAAAGGGAAAAAATTCTTTCCTTTGAAGGAAATTAAACAAACTAACCTCCACGTATTATCAAATAACATCAGTAAGCAGATAAATTTGCAATTGTGGTGTTTCAAAATTCTCAGGCTCTGTCTCATGTCAGCTAGAAGTATGAAACCACCTCCTGAACATACTTTTATGAAAACTGTTCTAAATGAAGTGGGGTATTTTTAATCCACTGACCCAAACTCACAAAGCCTTTTAAGTATTTCTTTACAGGCTAAACTACTGTGTCCCTGTAAAAGCAGAAGACACCAACCTTAGTTTGCTAAACAAATGACGTTATTCCTCTCTGGACCCTAGCAAGCTGACCTCAGTGCTGCACTTCTGGACTGAGATGCCAGTTTTTCAACACTAAAAAACTAATTTGAGTTTAGGATCTTTTTTCCTCTTCATGATTAATCCTCTGGTACAACAAGATTCAGTGCAACCCTTAGCAAGCCCTACCACTGATTAAATCATTCTGTTGAAACTCAATTAAAAAAAAATCTTAAAGCAATTCATAACAATTTTCAAAGAGGTATACAATGACCTGGTCTCTACCACAGCTTCAGATTGACACAGGAAAGGATACTCAGTGATACTGTAAATATCATGGGTGTTTAAGTGTCTGCTGTGATTTTTACTGCTGCTGCCCAAGTACCTGACAAAGCACAGTGTATGGCACTGATTAAATGCTGTCTTCAGTTGTAGAAGTGAAAATTCAGTTGGGCATTTTTGTAACTGGTAGCACTTTTTCAGAATCAAAGATAGCTTATATTATGATTTCCTTGTTTTTCACACTAACTGCACTAAAATACCAAAGTAAATTAAGAGTACTATACTAAAAGGTACCACAGTAAAAAGAAAGCTGGTTTTTAAAGACAGATTTTCCCCTTTTAGGGTAAATTCATGACTGCAACAAAACCCAGTGGGACCTGAATCTCCCTGAAAGCATCAGCATTTTGTTTCCAATGCCATAAACCACCCTCATCTCATCTCTGTGTTTGAAGAGCATCAATGCACTAAAATCATGCAAAAATCACACAAACTCTCTCCCATCCTCTCACAGGCCAAAGAGGGCATGGCATCCAAAGTCCAACAGTAATTATTCATGTCACATCACCTGCTGCACTTGTGAATGCTGCCTGCTCCTGGGATTTAACCCTGTGTCTCACAGGAAAGCAGCAACTGCAGCAGGAAAGCTTCACTTCCACAGGAACGGTGCCAAGGGCAGCTCCTCCAGAGCCTACAGGCACAAGGAAGTTCTCAAATTATTACTGAATGAATTCTCCACTTAGGACCTGTATTTGGAGCCCCATGGACTTGATTCTGTTTTCACTTCAATTCCAGAAATCTTATGCCACACTTTGGGGGCAGAGGAAGTGGCAAAGTAAATGAAACTCTTCCAAACTAATGCAGAGCCTACATAAAAATGTGAGATGATTGCATTTCGTTTCACATATAATCTGCTGATTGCTTTGAGGGTTTTAATGTGACTTGCTGTGATAACAGATTTTTCACAACATCTGAGCAGTACTGAAAGCGCCTAAATACCAGGTTCACACAAAAAATTAAGTTTAGCCTATTTACCCACTCCACTGTCCATGGTGGAATTGTGTGCTGCTACCCAATTTGCTCTCAAAGTCCATAAGTATAGGGGGGTGTATCTACCTTGATTTTAATTGCTATCACACTTTTACTTTGATTGCTCATCTCAAACTTACCCAAACCCAAGGTTATTCAGTTCCACTTTAAATTAAGTGATTGAGATAAAGAATTAATTGCAATATAATTAGATACTTATAGTCAGTTAAATACTAATTGAAGGCCTTATTTGAAACTAAATGCTACTGATTTTTTTATAATGAAAAGGCAAACAAAAGTTTAAAAAAACGCATCAGGCTTGTCATTTTTTAAGCAGCTACTTTGTACATTTCCCTGTGATCTTTTTTAGAAAAAAAGAATCTTTTTTAGTATTTTCTCACAGAAAATATCTACTCACTGAGAACTGCTGATTTAAATAATAGGTATCTTCAAGTTACATTGCCTCTAAGGAAAGCACTTGCCTTGGAGAACTTTATGAAAATTACACAGTGATAATGAACTGAAAGAAGAAAAAAAGTGCAGGTAAGGTCTTCCAAGAAATAACTACACACTATGTAATTTTCTCAGTGGAGCCTAACTGTTTAACTTTCTTAACCAAGCAGATGCAAAGAAGCACATGAATGACTCTAAACTGAAGGAAGGCAGCTTTGGATTAGATATTTGAAAGAAATTGTTTCCTGTGAGGGTGGGCAGGCCCTGGCACAGGTGCCCAGAGCAGCTGTGGCTGCCCCTGGATCCCTGGCAGTGTCCAAGGCCAGGCTGGATGGAGCTCTGAGCAATCTGGGACAGTGGAAGGTGTGCCGGCCCCTGGCAGAGAGTGGGACTGGATGAGTTTTAAGGTCCCTTCTGACCAAGGCCATTCTGTGATTCTCTGAAAGAAAGGCAAAGTATTTTTAGTGTATTAAAGAGCGAAGACTATTTCCCTTGGAATCACTCATGAAGTTACCCAAAATAATGAAGCTAGGTACCAAGTGTACCTCTGGTAGCATTTGTCTTTTTCACAAGCCAAGAATAATATAAACCATGGCATTCTGTTTGGCTTTTATGACTGTGTAACAAGAAATCATTAAGTTATTATACATAATCCATAAAAGACTTGTGTTTCAACAGCACTCTTCACAGACAGATATCAATGTATTTTTTAAAATACCTACAAAGATATTGTTACCATTTCTTACAGGGAAAATTAGAAATGAAACAACTTAAATGTCACTCAACAGACTAAGGATACATTAATTGAGAACAAAATGATTCTGAGAATTAATCTAGCATATTATTCACTAATTTACTTAATCACATTTGAGCAAAAGGACACTCTAGATTTATTGGTTTATTGCGGTCCACAACCCAACAACACATTTACACTCATAAGTCCTTGTTATTTCTCTTGTCTATTTTGGAATTGAAAGCAGTTATTAACATGAAGCTTGCAGAATACAGATTGGTGCCAGAGCAGATCTCATCTGGCTCACAGTAATAAAGTCCACGGCTCTGCTGCAGAGTTAATTGCCTGCTGCATCTAGTATTTCTGATCTAAACCAAAAACAATTCCAGGACCAAGGTGCCTAATAACCAGTTTGATCCATTTCAGGAGTCTCAGCCTTTGATTTTATGCACATTATCAAGGCAATACTTACTCCAGCAGAAGGCATCTAGATTTAGGGTTTGGATTTCAACTTCTTTCTGACCTGATATAAATCCATAAGCTTTTAACAAAAAAAGAGTGCACATATCCATCAAACAGACTAAGAATCCTGATGAACCAGGCATCAGTGGCTTGCTGGGGGCACCCAGCTGCATGTCTGTCCCTGCCAGCAGTGTGCAGTGGGGTGTCAGAATCCCCAAAATCATACCTTCATCACCACATGGAGATGGAACAGGAAATCTACACTGTGCTGGCACCAAGGACTCCCTGCTCTCAAGGCAACACTCAGCCTGCTCGTGTCAAAGATGAGGATGATCAAACTAAGAGGCAGACAAAGAGGACTCTGCAGGAAGCACTGCTGGGTAATATTCAGTGACAGCTCCCGAGTCAGAAAAAACTCCAAATATCTTAGGCTATCCAGGGGCGTGAGAAAGCCCACAATAATGTGATAGAGAACTTCAGAGGCTAGAAAGTTTTCATCAAAAATACCTCTCCACACCTTTGCAGATAACTTTCATCACCAGACTGCAATTAAATTCTAAAACCTTATTCTAATTTCCCCAGTCATAAAAAATGGAGGCATACCATTTGTCTCAAAAANAAAAAAAAAAAAAAATTCTTGTTCCACATCAGCAGTCTTCAAGTATTAAAAAAAAAATCCTGACTGCAAGGTAATGAATTTTTCCCAGATATGTTCAATATCAAATTACTAAAATTTCTATTAGCATGTTTTTGTAGCACCTCTCCAACCACAGAAAGACCAGAGACAAAGCATAATGGAGCAAACTTTCTTCACAGCACATTACTTACAAGTTTTTAAAAGCAAAGAACAATGAAACTGACTTTTGCCCTCTTCCCTCCCACAAAGCACTCCAGAAACAACCAAAACCAGACACCTGAAAATTGTATAAATTCAAATGGAGAGAGAAAACAAACAAACACTGGAAAATGTACATTAAAAATCTTCCTATTCCTACATTCACAGCATTGCAGCTGTTGGGTGGTGCCTGGATACATCTTCGGCACAATTTAAAAATCATTGCCAAGCAAGGCACTGGCAAAAACCCCTGTGTAGACTCATCCATGCTCCTGCCAAATGAACAATGGGCCACAGGATAATTTTGTTCCAGATCACTACATCCGCACACACATAGAAGTCCAAGCTGACTGAAAAACTTCATCGGGAAATCTCAGGGTCATTCTCTGATTTTACTCAGTCCTTGTTCAATCAAGCCTTCAACAGCCTCTCAAAAAAAAAGCTCAGGTCTTTAGGATCTCGTTCTACCTGGTACCTAAACTTAAATCCTGCAGTCACCAGTGTTCACCAGAGTTACCTCAAGAACCAGAAAAATTCTGCTTCATTCATGTCTTGTCCCTGAATCTGGGGACAAGACATGAATGAAGATCCCTGTAAAGAATTCAAAGGACATCCTACTCTCTTTGAGTTTTTACACTCAACAGGTAACAAACCTATGAAAACTAATCTCAGCTTTAAGTTGCCCTTTTTCCTTTTTGGCAAGGGGAAATTGGAGCAAAAAACCTGGTTGTGCTATGTCAAGATGCTTTGTTCTATGTTCTGTTAAAATTCTTGGCAAACACATGCGAATGTCTGCCCTCGAAATGGGGGAGGACCCAGAACCAAAGCACCAGACAATTAAAGGCAGCTTCAAACCATGCCAAGTGCTGCCAGCAAGGTATAAAATAGCCTTTAAAAACTCAATTTAGTATTGGCATAACAGACCTCTTGCATGTGTGTAACTCAACAACATTTTCATTTCAAGTATTTATTATGAATTTCCAAAGGAAACTACAACGGTGATATTTTCTCTCATTAATCATCACTTGTTATGACTTGTTGCACTCTCTCCCTTACACATACCACATATCTTTACAATAAGTTCAGTTCTTGGGAAAATAATAAAAAGGACTAAGGGGCTCCCTCTCATTCTTGTGGGGTATTTCATCTCCCCAGACTAAAGCACAAAGAGTTCAGAAAAATGCAGCACACGGCTCATTTTTATGTGGAGACTACTATCACAGTCACCTTAATGTAACCAAACTATTTACCAGCTGTTCTTTGTTTAGTCAAAATAGATTTTCCATCCAGTTCATTTGGACACTGGAGGCAAATAAGCTATTTATTCCCATCAGTTCAGTGTTCCAGCTACTACAATTTAAAAAAAATCTTTTGCACCAGAAAATGCATTCTCAGGTCTTCTCCAGTGTAAGAAATCTCTGAATAATGGTACCTTGGTTTATTGTCACCTTTTCAAATAGAAATTACTTACATTTTGCTCTTGTTTTAATGTCTTAGATCATATACAAGAGCTTTAAAGATGTTTAGAACTGCAATTCAATATTAATTCTGATAAACCTTTCCACATTGATAATTTTCTTGGATTAGCTTGGATTTGAGAAGAGAAGTTTTCCTTACAACTAATTATAATCACATTAGAGGAGAATCAGGGCCCAGAACACACTATAAAAGAAGCTGCTATAGAAAGGTTGTATGCAGCATATTGAGATGTTTATGTGTAAAAAAAAAAAAAGGCAGCATTTTGAATAAGGTGAGCCTGATTTGATATTTACCAATTGAAATAAAATTTAAAACATCAGTCAATGATTATGCAGATAATCAATACAGATGAAAAGAGCAGAAATGGAAAGACATGACAACAGCAGAAAATATTTTTGCTGAATTATTTGAGGACATTTCTATCACTGGACAATAGATAACTAGTAACTTCTGTTAAAAGGGATAATATTATTTTTTCATCACCACTATTTAACAAAAATTATTCTCACACACATTCATTAAATGAATGTCATATTAGAGATGTGCCATTTTAGAGCATACAGGTGTCGATGAACATCACACATGGAATCCAAGTGCTGGGCTCGGTGTACAATCATCTTGAAAAAGCAATATCCCCTGTGCACATTTAGGCTCAGGTGTGCTGCAATCCCATCTTGAACCATTCCATCACCTCTCTTGTCCAAGGGAACAGATGATACAATTTAATTCGTACATACAGAAAGGTTCATTGCCACTCATGTTAACTAGTGCCTAGTGAAATCAGAACTGGAATGGAGGCTACACATGATCATCTTAAACCTGCATAGCTCAAGAGATACTGAGAATACATTAAGAGGGATCAATTTTATTCAGGCCAAACCTAGTGCTGACTAAAGCAGAGGCCAGCAGATAACATCTATGCATCTATTTCTTTACAATGACTTTTGAAAGAGTCCTGCTTTCTATGAAGTGATTCATACCCTGCGGTTTGCACCCTACTACCATTATCCAATAGTTTTATAACATTAGATAAATGTCAAAAGGGTTTTATTTTCTAAATCAGAGACACTTAGATGGCAGAGAACAGATTCTGAGAATGAATTTTTGAGAAAATCTACAGAGACCTGCTACTTGGTTAAATCAGTGATACTATTTCTTTGTGCTATTTCATTATTATTTTTTAAAAAGTGGAGGGACAATACAAATTTTTTTGACTAATGAATCTCTTACCAAATCATTGAAAGAAATATTCACTCAAGATTTACTTTGAAGCTCAATCTACGGGTTTTCATTTATTCTTTTTTGTTTCCTTTGCTTGAGATAGTGTTGGAACTCTGCTGGATAGACACTAATTTTCCTTCAAAGCCATTTAAGTTGCATTATTAGCACCATTAACATGGATATTTAGCAATTATAGTTTAAAAATTGTTTATTTTAATACAGCTTCATTATAGAAGACAGGTGGTGGAGAGACCAAATTAAAGTTTCAGTTATAGCTTACTTGCTCATTTTCCTAAGCAAGTTCTACTAAGTGTTAAATTTTTTGTTAAATGATTTATGCCAGATATTTACAATTATGTTAATAAGCTCAGGTAAATTAAATATGAAAAATTAAATAATTATCATAAATTGTTCTCACATCTATATTGTAAACTCTAGACTTGGTGTATTGACAATCTACTACAATCTACCTTGTCTAGAATTCCCCCTCCAGCTCACTGAGATATGCCCCTTGTAGTTTACCTGAGAAAATCACCCCAAACACAACTTGTGTGTACTAAAATCCTCAAAAGACCTCACTGAATGCTTGACATTGAGGGGCATACACATAAAAAAATGTAAATTAAGGAAAAAAATCAGACATCACGGACTAATGTGAGAGAGAATACCCTGTACCTTTTCCCTTCATTTTGCAAGATAAAAACAAGAAGTTGCACAGATGGCTACAATCTGCAGAAAAACTGAGTCCCAGGCCAAGAAGTCAGACGAAATGTGACAGCGCAAATGAAGACCTTTGCTCTGAAGGTCATCTGGAGATCTGAACCTTCTTCAGAGTTTCAAAGGAGCTGAAAAAATCTCCAAGAGATCAATGTGGCCAACAAAAGTTGTCTCCTGACCCTTGCAGGCTTCTAGAAGACATCTGAAACACGTGGTTCATTCAGTAAGCAGGTGAAGACGAAACAGATAAAATGAGGAAATGAAAAAGGCAGCTGATTGATCATCTGAATTAAGTGGCACAATCAACTTGCAGTGGCCAAACTATTTCAGAGCTGAGCTTATTACCAAAGATTCCAACTTAATAACCACACTTTGAAGATGTACAAGAAGGACCTAAAATATCTCTCTTTTTTTTTTAAATTAAATCAAGTAAGGAGCATCAAAGTTGGTGGCTTTGAAAATATTTTTCCCCTTGAGGTATATCTTGCAGGAAATCTAAAACTTGAAGGTTGCACTAAATTAAGTGAACAGGTTGAAGTTTCCTATTACCTTAAAAATCAGTCAGCTCATCTCAGCCTCTGTTTACACTTCTAGACTGAAATCTGGGGCTGCAAGAGATTAAGAGGCCAGGAAGGAACAAATGCTGCTGCCTTTTTCCCCTTCCTTTTGACCCAAGGGATTACAGGGGGACAGGGTGAGGAACAAAGCAAAAAAAACCCAACAGGTGAATAATCACATTTTCCCAAAAATTGAGTCAAAGCACTCATTGCTGAGCAAACATAATAAAGGTGGGCTGAGGATGGGGAGAGTGAAAAAACAGAAAAAAATAATATTTGTCTGTTAAAACCGAATTGAACCTCAAAACCCTGCCACAGTCAGTGCTGTAGCAGTGATCAAGCTGACCAAAATGTAGATTGATAAATCACATGCTTCATCCTAGAATCCTTAAGGGAGGAACATTAAGCTATTATATCCATTAATTAGTTAATGCTTGAGGAAATTTAACTGCTTCTCATAAGACAGGAATTCGGGGGGATAAAAGCATTGCTGGTCCTTACATAGCACTGTAGTAACTTCATGTGATTTAAATTTCCTGCACTTGGCTAAAATCACAGGTTCATTCAGCCATACATGGAATAAATACTCATTTCAAGATTTCAAAAAGGAAAAACCTTAAAGTGAGGAATCAGCTTGGTCAATGAGCGTTTCCTCATTTGAAAAGGAGATCCACTCCCAGCTATTCAGCTGTGTGTTCTTACAGGAAAAATACATCCATCTCTACAAAAAGGAATTGAAATTCACTGACAATGAGCAACTTGGAGGTGAGGATGAAAAAAAGAGAAATGCAATACCTTTTTGAGTTCAGTATGACTTTGAACCTGGCAAACATTATGCTCTTGTTCTGTCCACCAAGACCATTTTAATATCTCACTGACATTTGCCTACCAAAACATTTTCTATAGCTGACATTTTCTCAAACACGACGAACCTTACCTTGGTGGAGAGACAGTTTCTCAGGCAGGATTGTGATAGGATGACACAGCTGTTGCCATTTACAGATACAAATACAATCAACTGTTATAAAGGAGTAAAAGATCTCCTGAGCATGCAGAAAGAAAAGTTAAAAAAAACCAACCCAGTAATTCCTTTCCAGAGGAACTTGCAATTTCAAGCATTTGTCACACTCCTACTTCAAACACACAATGCAGAGTTAAGGCACAGTAAGAAAATAGCATCTAATCCTTCTATGACTTACTCAGAAATGCAAATAGACTTAACAGGGAGTTTTAACAAAGTAAGAAATGTGATTAAAATATATTTCTCAGTCGGTGAACTTCAGTCTAAAAAAGCACATTAAAAACTGAGAAGTCAAACCGTTCACAAATTAAAACGCTGCACTCCCTCAAGGGTTTTCTCCTCTAAGATCTTTCTGCAGTCCCAGAGGTTTGTGGGCAGTTCTAAAAGTCTCTGAAATAGATCAAAAGACCCCCTAGACTTGTAACTATTCCAAAAAGCTGTAGACTGTAGACCATTGCAAGGAGGAACACTCCAGTGCTGGGCTCTGTGCGTGGACACAGCAGAAGACAAACTTCACCCTGAGGAGCTGTTACACAAATACAGGGAAAGCAGGTAAGAGTCACCTAAAGATAAGGGCTATGACATAAAGCTTGAGAGTCTTGAAGAAGGTCCCAGAGAAAGTTTCTGAAATTGAACTCACGACCACATGATTCCTTCCAATACTGCACCTCTTCTAGCTGACCAGATTGTTTCCAGAATATAGAGCAGCTCTCATCCACTCCAGTACAAATGTTATTTAATTTTCAGCTCAGATTTAAGCAAAAACCTCTGCAGAGTCTTCATGTAGCTACTGCAAAACCAAGTTGGAGCGGGGCAGAAAACAAAGTGAAAATGAAAGCAAAGAGAAAGAATTTCAGTTAAATTAGAATAATACATAATATCTAGGTGTACACCTTGTGGAAATAGCTTCAGAAGTTGTGGAATTATTTTTAATTCAACCAGAATGACTCATTTTTTCCCTCATGTTCCATCTTAGGCTTTTTTTCGTGTTCTTTTCCAGTAGGGAAAAGGAAGCTAACAAAGTAACTAATTTATATGGCAGTCTGGGGAAAAGATATTCTCTTCAGAGAATGTAACAACCTGACATTTTCATAGATTTGAAGAATAGAGAAAGAGCTACTTCCTGTTCAAAATCTGTACAGACCCTGCTCTTGAGGTGAGGAAGCTTAGATCTCTGCCTTAAGGTTTAGGCCCATCTCTTAATATCAAACACCTTTTATGTCAAAGAATATCAATTGTCAGCCTGAAAACAATCCAGCAGACTGCTCCTCTATTTCCTGTCCTCATGGTCACTGTCAAGAAATACATGCAACCTCTGCCAATGTCACAAGTGATGTCTGATTTTGAAGCAGCAAATTTAGATCTTGGAGGATATCACTGAAGAGAGGGATGTCCACAAAAGACAGAAATGTTTCTTTGTGCTCAGAGCAATTTCCAGATCTTCGAGCTCAACACTCAAAACCACACAATGTCAATTTTCTAGAAAGCTGCATGTTTACCTTATTCCTAGGAGAAGAAAGCAAAGTGAATCTTAAGAAATCTTCATAATAAGTATCTTAATTAAAATTTGTTAAGTAACACATTTGGGAACCATTGTTCAGATTTGTTATGGACTACCTTACCATTAGAGGCAGAAAACAGTTGATCTGATGACCTTTTAATACTAGAGATACGAAAAAAAAAAAGAACAACATATATGTCTATATAAAAATCTAAATCTAAAATCGCTTTTACCATTCCTCATTTTCATTTCAAAAGGCACACAACAAGTAGTTCTGGCTTTCTTGTATTACAGAAGACAAAATTCCCACATTTTTATCACATGAAGTAAAAAGAACATCTTATCATACAGCTATCAAAATTTATCAATCTTTTTAAAAAATAAAAATCCCAAGTTCTCTTGTTCTATGTAATTCAGTATTTAGGACAGCATTTTTAGCATTTATTCACCAAACTACTTATTCAGAGCCGACCTTACATATACACATGCTTTCTCACATCTCACCTAGAGTTTACGTAAAGCTTTTGTTCTCCAGAAATTGCAGACAAAGATGAAAGGTGATATTTAACTTGCTAAAACAAATCACAGTGTTCCAAAGAACATTCCCTTTGCCGTGTGCATGTGTTCCAGCACCATGTCAAACTTACATAGAACTCCCCACACAGTCTGGGCTTTGCACTGCTCGCTGCCACCTCCTGACTGGACACAAGAGCCCAGAGCTGTGTCCCACTCTGCCTGCTGAGGCACTGCTACTTCTCCTTGGTGCTCAGCTCCACAGGGATAGCAATGCCCACACGGCAGCCCTCTTGCACAGGAACGGGGGGGAGAAAGCAAGAGGAGAACACAGACACACGTGAAATTAGTCTCACACTGTAAGAGACTGGAGAGAAAAATCCAGAATGTGACAGGCACACCTGCTGAGCTGTTCTAAAAATCATAGCAGAGCAACAAAAATGCTTCAAATAAATCTTTCTCAATTCTTTCACCCAGTGCTTCATTTCTGATGCCTCTTCAAAATCAGTGTCTGTTGGGGTTCCAGCAAATCCTTCACACTTCACATGTTCTTCATAGACACTGCAACTGGAGCTCCACATTTCAGTGAGCTGGCACCTCCATTATCAATCTCTCTTTGTTTTCTTGGTTCAGCTAATTGTACAGGGGGGGAAATCATTCCAGTCTGAAATCAAGAACACGTGCACATAGCTATCCTTCCCGGTATTTGAAAGATTTACACATGGTTAATCTTTTCTCGGCAGCACTGCTCTTTTGTCACACACTCTTGTTTCACAGCAAATTAAACTCAGATCTGGAGTTCCAAGTCCCAAAAAAAGTATCCAAAGATCAAAGCTGCACCATCATGTGGCAGGGTGATGCACACACTGCAATGATTGTGCAACCACAACCCACACGTTACTTTCCCCTCCCCAAATTATTTATTTTCCCTAGAGATTAATGATATTTCTCTCATTTCGTATTTCAGAACACAATTTGTAACACAGCAAAATCTAAAGACTGATAAAAAAAGGCAGGAAACCAAAACTGTCAGTCCACAGTGCAACATACCAGGCAGAATGTACAAAACATTTTCCTCATGTTCCTGAAGTTTGTAAGTTTTCCGTTGACTAAAGCAATGCCTCTCAGTCATCAGAAGGAGAAAACAATTGGAACTTATGCAATAGCTAACTTCTATGCATCGATGATTAAAAAAACTACAGAAAAACATAAAAAAAGTCCTATCCTAAAAATGTAGGTCAGTGATTTCAAGATACTGAATGGTAACACCACTACTCACATGAAATCTCTGAATCCTGGGTGTCAAGCAGACAATAAAGAAAAACATTGTGCATTTGTGACATTTCAGCTATTGTCCCTCACCTTGGAGTTTTCTAAGTTTCATGTTATCTGCTCAATACCAACCTTATTAATTTAGATTTCTAAAAGATCCATTTATTCAAAACTCCACTAGAGGTGTACTGCTTATTCCTGTACGTAGTCCCTTTCCACTTGATGAAACTAAATGTGCAGTAGATACATTCTAAAATCAAATATTCATTACCAGTAAATATCATCGGTAGAATTTTTAGGGTTGATATTAAGAATACATTACCTTGGGGAGTCTTTTGTAAGAGGAACCTCCTGTGCCACTGCCAGCAATTAGTTACGCAAAAGTGTCATGGAATATCAAAGTCCCAAGTGATACTCAGGGAGTTAAAAGTTTCAGGCAGCAGTGAGACTTAAAAAATCAAGTTCCTCACCAACTACCACCTTCAGATTTTAGGGAGGACAAACAAATGCAGACCAAACTCCACAGGATCCATGGGGAGCAAGGGTGACCTCTCACTGAACCTCATGTTTATTTCACTAATAAAAATTTTAATAATATATTATTCATTTATTTATAAGATCTGGTCAAATAAGAGATATCTCCCTCTCATGCTTTTCTTGCTGCATCCTATGAACACCAGTCACAGGGTTTCCTGTATTTTGTGGAATACACGCCAGGGAGCATTTCCACACCAAGCAGCCTTCCATGTGGTGGCAACTCTTTCCATTAAGTAATGCAAAAGCAGTGACTAGATTATAAAGACTAAAAAAACAAAAATTAAGGGATGGATCTTGATAGTCTGGGCTGGACACTCAACCAGCTCATGCCCTTAAGTGGGACACCTTCCAGACTGGTGTTTTAATAATGATTTGTTTTCAGTAAGCAGCTCTTCTGAGTTCAGGTCACAGAAAGCAGAAGAGAGCACGGTGAAAAGTGAACACAAACTTTCTGTCAGACTGAAAGACTAAGGAAGAGAAGGACAAGGTCAAACCTTTGTCTTATTGGACAATTATGCTAACAATTTTATCTTGTATAAAGAAAAAAAAAAAACCAAACAAAAAAAGCAGTAGCTTTCCCCCATTTACCTGCTGAATTCTGAATCAAATTCCCCTCCTTGTGTCATGTCTACAGGTATTCCTGACAATATTTTTAGAAGTACAAAGAGTTTTCTAACAAAGTTATGTGGAGAACAGTTACAGCCTTTCCACTTTCACCAAATGAAGACAAGGTGGTGCAGCCCCATGAGAAATCCTTTGGAGTAAACAACAATATTCTCTTGTCTCATAAAACAAGAGTCACAAAACTTTTATATAAGGGCTAGAAAGAAGCTCTACAAACACTTCGCTCAAAACATTAAAAAGGTGGGGGAAGGGAAAGGAAGGGAGGTGATTGCGAAAGGAGAAAAAAATACAGAAAAGAAAATTAACTTCTTTTGAGAACTAGAAATCATTCTGTATGATGTACTCCTGCTATATTTTTAACCTTGACACTTTCATTAGTCTGTGACATATATTAACTAAGGATGAACAGGAGAGCATGACATGATTAAATACGTAGCAATGCAGTATTAAACTCATTAGGCTATACCTCCCCTACCAGCAATACCACCCTCTGCAAGAACAACATTGACAGAAATGAACATACTTCCACGCATTTCTCAATCCATAAGAAAAAAACTTTAGCCCACATGTTCCAAATCAACGGAGCAACATCATTTAATACAGCAAGGGTAGCTGAGGCTATGCAGGTCTGCATTGTAAAAACAAAAATACATTCATCAAAAAGCCACATGCAAACAATCTGAATTCTCTGTTACATAAACTACACCTTCTGACCATGAAGGCATAACAGGAATACTCAGGGATTAGTGAAACACTTAGCAGATGGGCACTGATACCGGGGACAGCACCACATGCCATTTTCATGCCATTCCCACTGCCTTCAAGCCATGATTCCTCCACCCTTTTCTGTTGCACGATGTGATAATAAATTTTCAAAACCACAAAAAGGTGAAACCTGATATTTCCTGCTATAGCATCAAATCAGCTATTACACACATTCAGCTTTTCTTTCTTGGCAGTGGCCAAAAGGAAAAGAAGGTGTAGGTAAAGAAACAGCTCTTTCCCTTTGACTTGTTCCACTCTGGTACAAACTTTCTTCTTTGTGCTGCATATACAGGCACCATATACTTTTTCTTAATGAAGTTACCTCAAGAACAATTACACTGCTCTCTCTCTTATGGCAAATGGAGATACAGTAGAACAGCCTCGTGGTACTAAGAGAACTCCTTTACACTCCAAACAAAGGTGGAGGACTGAAGACTACAAAATGTAATCACTTAAGGACTTATTTATGAATATCTGTTGTCTCTTTGTTAGTCAGCCATCTTCTACTTCCTTTCAGTTTCTTCTGGCCCTCACAAAAATAATGTCCACCAAAGAGCCACTTTTAAAATAGTAAGAAGACAAATTAGCAGATTTTTTTTTTTTAATTTGGGTATTTCAAAAGGAACCCTCTGCTGGTTTCTCCAGAATTCTCCACTATTCTTTTAAAATTCCCAATCATCCTGTCACCCATCACATCTGCTATTTCATAATTAAATTTGGCTGTTAAGATCAGTAAAGTCATGCTGCCAGGTCTCATGGTCACAGTAACAAAACCCCAATGTTTGTTTCCTGTCTTTAAAGAGGTGTGCCAGAAGCGCAAGAGAGAAAAGGAAAGTGTTGGAGATATTTTATTGAATAAGAACCTTTTTTATTTCCAGTCTATACTTCAGAAACTAAATTGCAGAAGCAAACCATTCTGTAATAACTGCATGCTTTGATTCTGACTGATTCTTTCTTCTTCTTGCACATGATGTCTTTCTAAAAGATGTGAGTAAAATCTCATCCACTCTTCACCGTAATATGCTTGCTTTATATACGCCAGCTTCCTAATGAGCAGGCACATTAGTCAAATACAATCAAGGTAATAACCTAATTCAGGTTTAAAATATTATCAAAATGTTTTACAAATTGGCTCGGTATTTAGCTACTCACCACACATTTAGAAAGCACCTTTCATGATGAGAATAGCAAGGCATTGTACAAAGAGGGGAAAAAATATAAAAGGAACCAGCAACAGAAGAAGAGACTTCACAGTTCTGCCAAGCTGCCTGAAACACACTGGCTGTGCATTCATGTGGTTCTTCAACTCATCCACAGAACTGCTGATCCAATCCCATGGGCAGAGAATTTCAAGCCCTAAGGAACAGACAACAAGGGCTCCAGCGCCTGAAATCTTCAATTTGCATTTGGAGATGATTAATAAATGACAATCTATTAAATATATGGCACAGGATGACATGTGGAGGAAATTAAAGTTTAGCTCAGCAGGACTAAGGTCATGAAAGATCTTTGAGATTAGAAGTAAAATGTGAAATAAAAAATTAAGCAGAAAGGAAATATATTTAGGTAGTGACTGGAACATACTTCTCAGCTGGGAATTCACCAGAAGCACTAATATGTTCAGTCCTCAAACTGTTAAAAAACCTGCTCATTCCTAAGAGAAATCATTGATCCTTTCATGTACACTGAATAAATCCCCTCAGCCCAGGAAACAGCAGCCACCTAACTGCCTGTGAAATCAATTGTTGTCCCCTTCAGACTTCCAGGGCAAAGTGCATGAAGTGCAGCAAAGATCTACTGCTAAGATCATCAGCTGCCACTCTTGTGAATTGCTGAAAGTGTATGGAGAAAAAACTCCTCTTTTCAGAAATGGCCCATGAAGTTCAGTTTTATGCACATCCAAAGAAAAAATCCAAGCCTGTATTTCAGAATCTGAGTTTCATTCTGGAAATTAACACACCTTGTAAAGCCAGATCAGTAACACAAATTTAGCCATTCTGATTCAGCACCTCTGACTCTTCATTTCAAACAATGCCAACAGGGGCTAAGATAAGTGTAGCCCATCTGTGACACTGGACAATGCTGGAAAGGCTCCCAAGTTCCACTGTGACACCAGAGTCAAGTTCATGTCAGTATTATCCTCCTCAGCATTTTCACTCCTGGGTTCTCTTCATATCACAGGTACAATTTTCCACTTTATTTCTAATAGATACCAGGCTGAAAAAAAAAAAAATCTATTAAATTTCTCTACTAATTTACTCCTCACATACTATGAGAAAGGTTGTATTTGGTCAGGACTCTAAAGTTGTCCCATCTCTTCTTTTAATCAGAGAGACCACAGACACCTAGCTTAGAAATAAGATATTTAAGACAAGCAAACAATTTCAGAACTCCTGATGGTTACATTTTATGTCTGCTAAGTGCCTTATTGAGCAGAAAACCAAACGCTGCAGCACGCTGAGACAAATAATGTATCTGCACACATACTGGCATGAAGAGAAATAGTTATTCTCTGCCATCGTTGCAACCTCAAATCTCTCAGTTGTCTTACTCTGCACAGTGTTTGTCCAGGAGATTTTTATAATCTTTAATGAAGCTACGAAAAAAATGGGGGTTTTTTGATCTTAGGAGACCAAAACATTATTTCTATTTTTTTTTTCCTGTTCATGAATTTTTACTCTGCTTCCCATTTCATATAAAGTTATTTCATCCTGGGACATTCAAAAGCAATATACATAATAAATTGAGAATATTCATGCTAAACAGTGAAGATTTGTGAAGACATATGGCTGTCATAAAACAGCAATAAAATATCCAGGGATTGGGTCAATACCCATGAATCCCATCAATGGCTGCCATTGATCCTTGTATTCTTTTGGAGCAGAGATCCTCAGAATTTTTAAATTCCTGGTTTCATTCTAATGCTTCTCACACTGTGTATTTACTATTAACATTGCCTCTGGGGGAACGGCTCCTTGCAATGCCTTCAAACTCATGAAGCACTTTGAAGCTTCAATAAAAATTATGGGTTTATAGCAATATTTTGTTAGTCAAGATAACAAGCAGAGCACTGGAAAAATAGGAAACTAAAATTTAAACTTTCAAAGTCTTATCTCCAGAACTAAAGTGCAGTTTAATAGAAAAGGAATCCTCCTATGCAAGCAGGGAAAGTGACTACGATAGACTTCATGGGACTTTCCACAATAACGCTTCAACTAACTTTATTTTTGTTTTGTTACTAGTAAATACTATATATATTAGAAAATGCAGAATACATCTGACTAGTAAAAATCAGAGTATTGCCTTTTGTTTCACTTTTGTGTTAGAATTTTAGGCTAAGCTTAAGCAAAAATAGGTTTGTGTTTTAGAGGACTACGGGTGCAGAAAACTGTGCCCTTGTTAATTTTCAGGTGTATTTACCTTTTGATCTGGTTCTCTTTTGCTGATTTTTTCCTTCAAATCTAGTTCTAATATAGAAGAAAATAAATTACACCTGAAGCTCTTTTTTTTAGCAAGGAAAGGAATGGGAAGGGTAGAATACTAAAAGATACTTGCAAAATTTCAAAGTACTCCTTGATAGTACACCAAGATATTCACAATTAATATTACTGTGCTGTGTTTATTTACCTTCAAGACCCTGTTCTAAATCTTGGCTATAGAAGGTGAACACTGACTTGAAACTTTAGGAAAACACTCTGCAATTCTGTAAGAACATGACAATGTATTTAATAAAATTTACAATCATCATAGCTTATAAAGATTGGAAAGGCTAAATTTTTCAGAGAAACACCAATTAGCAATTTAGTTGAAAAGGCCAAGGTTCCTATGAGTGCTGAAATATCAGAAATTATGCTAAAAAACATGAGTTTGGAAGAATCCATTCCCAAGATCTTGCATTCTTTTACTCCTTTTTTTAATCATGCCTTCCATCTGAATGCCCCTTGAACACAGTGGCTGAGTATTGCTAAAGCCCTCAGAATAAAGTCACTCATAGCCTTTGCAGTGACCCTCTCAAGAGTTCCTGTGATCTCTAAGTCAGGTACCAGATTAACAGTCCACTATAAACTGCAATATTTCAGCTCAGCAACAGCTGCATTTCATACACAGAATGACTGGACCATCCCTGTGGCTTAGAGAGCACTATAAAATAACCTGCTTTAAACATTTTGTCACTCTCCAAGACATTATCTGAATTCAGTCTGGATAATGAATGAAGTCTCAAGTTACATATGTCCCATTATCACACCACTAATGTGACATTTGCTAGTTGTACTCTAAACCCCCTTTTTTGTAAATAACAGTATTGTGGACCTGGTAAGTACCTATTAAACCAGTCTAAATTATCAGCTAGCTAATAATTGTCAGCTAGCTGCTTGTTGTTGCTGTTCTGTTTATAGATAATCATCTATGTTCCTTTTTCACACCTTCTTCCTATATGAATAATGCATCACTCCAGCACATAAATCCATGTGACAGCCTTCTTGCCATACCTGGGTTTTTTTTGTTTTAGTTTTTTGTTGGTGGTGGTTTTGGGTTGTTATTTTGGAGCCAGGACTCATAGTTATTTGTAAATAGGAAACAAGCACCTCCACAGATACTCATAGGACTTCACATTCAGGAATGCCATGTGATGTTTGGTTTCATTCCTTTTCTCTTCTCAGCGGCATTCACCTCACCAAGTTGTAAAACATTCTTATTCCTGGTTTTACCCAAATTTTTCCCCACATCCTCCACAGTATCTGCCAAAAAGAAACTTCTTCTGTCATACAGCATCTTCCTCCCCTTCTACCTACCTGACCCAACATAATCCCTACTCAATGAACTGTGTGTGTACCAGTTTCTTGGAAAGCGGAAGGAAAAAAACAAAGTTCATGCTCTGTTCTAAATGCTGGTTAATCTTGTGGCCCTCCAATAGCCACTAATTTTAATAGCTCTGCTCCCAAAAACTTCCAGTATTGCCAAAGAGTTGCCTGAGGGAGGAGACTTTTCTCCACCTTCCCTGTCACAGAAGCTGGATCTGCTCTGGTGCCAAGAACCTGATTGGGACACGCCAAGTTTACTACTAAATCTTGCTCTGTTCCATCTTTTTAGGCTGTTTCTTTCATGCTGTTTAATCCCTGCACCTGTTTTTGAGAATTATCCATCCCTGGCATGACCAGGGACAAACCCCCAGCTCCCAAGGAGTTCAGAGCTGAAATTTATCACTGTCTAAAACTCACTGACCCTAAAGTTAAATTACAGTGTTTTCTGCAGACCCAAACACAACAGGGCTGAGCCCAAGACAAATGTGTGTCCACCTTCAACCTGCTGACAGAACAACTCAGGCAGTGTCAGAAAGTCCCCAGGATTCATGGGTTCTGACAGCCACCACAGACCCAGCTTCAGTGGATGACATTTTATAAATTCCACAGGTCTTATTCATAGGAAAGGATCTCTTCAGAGTGACCAACACACCCTCAACTGAAAGCAGCACATCAGGGCTATGCTGTTTGCAGCACAACACTGAATTTTCTTCTAACAGGCTGGGGAACTTTGATCTCAAAATAGAAGATAAACAAGAAAAACCCAAGACAGTTGTTGATTTTGCCTTTATAAATAATGTGGGGTTTATACACAAAAAAAACCACCACACAAAAAAGGACTGGAAATTCTGTTATTTTTCCAGCTGTGAAAAGAGAAAATAATGAAAAATGCCTCTACATTTGACATCCATACCATACAGGCTAACAAATTTTTAAAGCTGCAAAACATCTACTCATTGAGAAATGCATGCAGTTGCAGTTCTAAATTCAAATTACTGTGCAATCTGAACTCAGGTGAATTTTCAGAATGAATAATCTCATCGCAGAAATCATTCCCAACCAAAAAGTAAACAAGAGAAGGCACTGCTCCACCAAAACCCCAAAGGAGTACACCAAGACTGGACCACAATGACAGCTTTAAGAAAACCTGTCATGGAGCAGATTCAGAAGTTTGAATTAATTGCTACCGCCAAATTTGTTTGCTCTAAAACATCCTTATCTCTCCTCTGTCCTATAAATATATAGGAGGGAGACCTGGCAGCAGGCTGTTACAAGTAACATTATCTTAGAAAACATTTGTAAAGAAAAAAAAGTGTTTGCTGGTATAATATCAGAAATAAAACAAAGACCAAAACAAACTTCCGGGTTTAGAATGAAAGTCTTCCTTGATTCCTTTTTGTGTTAGAATGAATAGATTAAAAATTCAGCATTTGAAAGACTAAGCCTCTGTCAGATCTTTCTGAGTTCAAAGGACTTCTTTATATTAATTTTGTTTTGGCAAAATTGATCAAAAGGGAGTAGAAAATATGCAGCTATTTGATAATGCAAAGAAAATTCAAGGAAGGAGAAGAATATGTTAAGATTTTCTTGGATGTATAAACATTTTTATATTTACAAAACTTTTTAATATTGTTGTAAATAACTATGTACATATGAAAACATGCTTTTATCTTTCATCATCAAGTCTTTCCAGTCCTTACTCTCTCAAGCCAAACACTGATACTGGGGAGAAAAAAAAAAGTCTAAAATAGACTGGAAGCATACCATGCTCTGCTCTGCACTTGGTGCCTTCCGCCAGCTGTGCCAGCAGCCACCCCAAGAAAAACAAAGGATGACAAAGGATGTAGTTTCTGCACCCTAAAATGTTTTTCAGAAATAAATTTCTATAAGCACTCAAATTTCTGGGTTCATGCTGATTCTCTTTTTTTTTTTTCCTTTGGATGTAAAGAGGGCATCACTTCCATCACTCCTTGCTGTTGTCAAACCACAAATACATTATATTGGTATGTTTCTGTCATAGAAAACTACAATTTTAGGGTTTTTTCAGTTTAGTTGAGCTAAAAATTCCCAGTGCCCAAACGCAGTCACAAGGTAACCATGCACACCAATCCACAATTGATGTGCTTTTCCTTTGTGTTTTCAGAAGGACTTTACAGAAAGTTTTCAGTACTTCCTGTCATAAGTGAACTGTCTGATTCACCCTCACTTCTTCCAATGCAAACAAGAAATACAAGGTCAAATACAAACAGGAATACCAGCAGTCCATGTTCTTGCACTGACATCAACAACAACAACAAAAAAATCTATTCAGTAACTTATCCAACATAACATGACAGGCATCCAACACAAACCAACCATCAACATTGCGGGCTTAATAAGGTGCTACTGACACCCACAGGGATTCTTTCTTTCCTCCAGAAAACACTTCCTTCATGATGTTTCAAATGTTTTTACCGAATTAGATTGTAATAATCAGCCTGTGCTATATAGAGCACACTATGTCACTTATCTTTTCACTTCAGGATAACAAGCAATTCCAAAAGGTTTGTGCCTGCAGCAAGAATGAATATAAAACTTAAAAATTACATTCAGGGTATATAAAATACAGGAACACAGTTACCAAGCAAAAGTACATAATTAACATTTTTGCATTTGGTTTACTGACAAGTCTGAGAAATATAAAGCAAAATCCACTATTATACCTTGACAATTTCTGTCCATGTAATAACTGTATTTTCAATCTGTAAATGTGGAATTAATCTGCATATATAGTACATTAGAAAACTTGAATGCTATTTGCAACTGCCTAATTTTCTCATTCATCAAATAGTATCATCTTATCTCAGCACTTATTTTTTTCTTGGGATTTAATCACTTCATTGACGTGCTTATTTTCAAGTAAGAATATACTATTTATTTTCTAATTTATATTAACATAATCACCATTTTAATGGGTTTGATCTTACTGAAGTGAATGGGACAGCAGCATCTAAGCTGCTTCTTGTCCATCATGGAAATATTCAGTGGTTTATTGCAAAACAAACTATCGAGTTTGCAAAGCAGAACATAAAACCTGCCACAACTGGACCTAATGCAACAACAGAACAATGTGGAGTACCCAAAATAAATCAAGTATTTGGGGAAAAAAAACTTGGTTCCATTCTGTAAGTATGCCCTAAACTTTGCACTCTTATTAGCTGTACAAAAGTTAATAAGAATGCATTTGTTTCCCCTCTTGTTTGCAAAGATAAATTCATTTTGGTTGATAATTTAACAAGCAAATTCTCATTTGCCTGCCTGTTTAGAAGAGTAAAATGAGCTTTTCACATGAACACATTGAATTCAGCCCAAGTTAGCACTGACTAATAGTTATTAGTGTGTGCTGTTCAGAAAAAAGCAAATTTTTTCTGTATCATTAACACTGTTTTTAGTACTAATCCCAAACACAGCTCCATTCTAGCTCTTGGGAAGGAAAATAATTCTACCCCAGCCCAAAGTAGCACAGCCAGAGAGACAGTTGAGTGTAGATGGTTACCCTTTTACCAGTATTTCTATGAATATATTGCCTCAGTGGCATCCATTTTTTTTCTTATTTCTCACCACTGAAGAGGCAGGACCTGGCAGATCCCTTCAGAAAAAGTGGCATTTGAGGGATTAGTGAAGTGATATTTATACCAAAAGCCCAAACAAAATAACTGACCTGAACTGTCCTGTAGAGGGACGTATTTCAGTTCCAGTCACTTAAATTCACCTCCAGATATCAACTTACTAAGCTGTATCTTTAGTAACTTGCTTTCCACAGAGACTCTTGTAAGTAGTTTGGTTCTGATCCTTTGTTTTACATGTTGTAAGTTTCATTTATTTTGCCTATAAAATCATCCGCTCACTAATCAAAGGCAGCTTTTTCACCTCAAACCTGGGAAACTCATTTTGGCAACTTTTAAATAACATCAGGTTCCTAAGGCTTCAGTCTGTAACTTAAAATTATCTGCTATTCAGACAACATTAACTACCATCACATTCAAAGTCATATGCATCACACCTGCCTATAAATCTATCACACTTTCCCTCTGTATATATAAGCTTAATTTTTGTTGACAAGGCTAAATTGGAATTTAACTTGTAGCCGGAGAGCATTTAAATGTAAATTTACTTTTTTTCTCAGCACCAGATTTTCCAAAGGTTGCATGAGAAACCTGAATTTAATCAAGATATTTGCACACACAATTTCCTGTGAAAAACAATCATGCAGGCAAATTTAGCAAGCGACTTATTTTCATTTGGTTGCAAGTGTTGGTGTACATCCAATCTAACTGGGTAAAGCTTTGCACATGCATACAATCCAAGCAGGAAAACTGCCTGGAAAGTTCACCAAAAGATAAGGCTTCAAGAGTTGAAACTTTTGAAAGATGAGAATACTGAAGAAAATAATACTAAGGATATCATTGTCTTTCTTAAATAGCTCATTACACATTTGTATCCACATTAAAAAGCAAAAGCCACGG
Organism: Phainopepla nitens; assembly: GCA_013400175.1. NCBI lineage: Eukaryota > Metazoa > Chordata > Aves > Passeriformes > Bombycillidae > Phainopepla > Phainopepla nitens. The sequence goes on along the minus strand of VXBQ01014072.1, from coordinate 141,510 downwards.
GGCAAGGAGAGTAAAAAGGACAAGAGCGAGGCTTTTGTTTCCTTATGTTTAAGATATTGTAGTATTGTCAGTGTGGAAATTGCTATCAAAAAAAGAGAAAGAAGCTACAGAGAAAGCACCATTCTATGATTCAATGTCCGTTTGTAAAATCTGTTAGCAGAGGAGATTAAAAACCTCTGCAGATACAAGTTATTTGCCATGAAAATTCTAGTAATATATTTGTTTTCTAAACCAATAATCTACTCTGAGTTTAAAATAAAGTTGTATTTAATACAGTGTTCATGATTGTGAGCAGCAAGAAAATCACCTGGACACAGAAACAAAGTGGGCAGAGCCAAACTTTGTTCCAGAGAATCACAGCAGCCCATGCCTCACATCACATCAGCTTCCCAGAAAGAGCTTGACAGGCCGACAAAAGCTGTAGAGGAATGCTGATAAGGAGTGACAAAATTGTAATGGATCTTCAGCTATTTAGACACATCAACTATTTCTCTCAGTATCTCCTAAACAGGTTCTTACAAATAAGGAAAATCATTAGGAACTGAAATGGAAATAATGAGATTAATTTTGTTCACTCTCTGCAACAGCCTCCTAAATTTAATTCACAGGAAGATGATCTTTATGGCAAACCCTTTCCACCCTTTCTTTGCTTTCACTTCAGTGTGAAGACTCCACCATAAATATGAAGAGTGCAAGCCTCAGTGTCACAGCTTGATACGAAAATGTGGTTGCAAGAGGGTGTTAACATCACACCACGGCCATAAAATTCATGGTGGGCTTTTTCCACCCACGTCTGAGCCTGTGGTTCAGAATAAACACATCGGTAAAGTAACGTCAGCACAAACCATTCCATACTCTCAGATTTAATTAGGGCTTTTTCAGTACTGGGCATGCACTGTTTTGGGGGGCAGGAGGGATCAGTGTCATATTTTAGATATAAATTAAGATACCATGAACTTCACTTTTGCCACAGAACAGCTCATCTCCACGGCTGCAGAGAGTCACCTTATAGCATCCTTCTCAGCCTTCTGCTTATATCACCTTGTTCAATTCTAATGTACTAATTTCTTTTCTTTTTTGGCTACTGAGATATGGAAAGCCACTAAGTGTAAATTCTTACCAATTGCATTCCTTTACAGGCTTTCCTTTTCTCTTTCCCTTTAGAGCTTTTCAGATGTAAAACAAAACAAGTCCTAGGTTAATCATCTTTTTCATTTCCAAAGGTAAACAGTGTTGCCACTGATTTTGCTATAAAATTAGACCAACATGAGACACTGTCATGCAAGTCTGAGCCACAGTAGCAGCCAGTTTGTGGCTGCAAAGATTAATTTGGCCATAGGAGGCCCCCAGGCTGGACCAGCCTAGGGGTGAAATAGGCCCCTAGGTGAACAAAGATAGGTTGGATTTAAACCTGCACAAAGACCCTCAGCCAATACCATTTAGCTCTAAATAGAGATGTTTCATGAATAAAATATAGGGGAAGTTCTTGAGATTCATGCTACACTAGGGGTCATAACATCCACAAAGTTAGTGAAAAGTTGACTTAGCCAATGTCATACACTCCACTTAGAACAAAAACTGAAATTTATTTGTTTCCTTATAAATAATGAGAACTTTCATGCAGGCAGAATGGCTGAGAATTCATTAGCAAAGGGTTCATGATACTGAGTCATGTGTTGCTCTGGCAACAGAGTGGCCAGAAACATCACTAGCAGCAAATAATTTTGCAGGGAGGAAAAATAAAATAGTGAATGTATGCAGACAGATGATGAAGACGTATTTGTTTAATCATGTTATGAACCTGATTGTGTTATTACCACAAGAAGAGTGTTACATTTAAAGCAATATCGTCCCTAACTGTACAATGGTAGTAGAGATTTATTTATTACACTCCACCTACAGTCAGTGAGCAACAGAGCTCAAGCCCTTAGCATAATTATTAAACACACTCACCCAGCCACTACATACTCAAAGACATTTCAGAAGGAACCTAGTGTTTATGACCTAGAATATACATGAAATGAATCAAGACAGACGTAGTACGACCTGCTGAAAATCTGCAAATTAGACAGCTACAGATCAATTGCTCTTTGGGACGAAATGGGAAAATATCAGGGCAGTAGACAGATCTCAAAGCTTTTTGATACAATAATAGAACATAATGAGGATAGGAGAATGCCTCTTTATGTAGTTTTGACCTGAGAGTCCAAAATAAGATGGCTCAATGCTTCCAAGGTGCGAGACACACAGAGGCAATAGAGCTCCAGTCCTGAATGATGATGACAAGGACAATACCTACTCCAAGCAACAACCGTCATTGAGAGGGTAGGGAAATTTTTCTTCCTCAAGGAAAAGCAAACCAAAATCCACCACAAACTTGTCAAGCACTTAAAAGCTTTAAAATTTGGTTAGCCCTGTGAAAATTCATTGCCTCACTTTGTGCTTCCCTAATTAGAGCAAGGTAGAACAGCAACTGCACAAACTACAACAAAGAACATATGACAACTGTATTTTACTACACCTCAGGCTCCAAAATAACACTGGATATTTGGCAAATAAATGGTGACTGGAAGCAATATCTTTGAGGAATATTGTAATTCTGAGTAATGCCTGCTTAGACAGCAGAGTACTAATAACTAACTGAGCACAAAAAACATCCACTCACAGAGCAGAAAATTAATTAGATAGTGATCTCTTCTAAGAGTTCAAAAAAAAAATTCACAGAAGGACTATCACTTGACAAACACCCTGCTTTAAAACAATAGAAAATGATCTATTTATTGCAGGAGAGAGGGACATGGTAAAATAACCACCTTAAAAGTGTAATATAAAATTCTACCTTAACAACAGCAATAGGAATTACGTGTCAATTATGTATCAGAATTGACCTGCACATAATTTCTTCCTCTGTATTTGCTTTCTCCTCTGTTGATTTCTCCTTAAAACCTTTTTCAGCCTTTTTTTTTTTCCCCCCTGCAGGCTGCTATTCTCATTGTCTACTTCAGCATTATACTGAACACAGGTAAAACTTTGAAATCCTGGGCAAAGGCAGGGCTTGCTCTATTATCTCACAAAAGGGGTGTTATCTTTTCTAGGTCAGCATTACCCAAGGGATGACACTTCCTTCACAGCAGTATTTACCACCCAGATGTCCCATGGCAAAGCAGGAACAGCATGAACTCAAACTCTGGGGTCTTGGATGATGTTCTATCTCCAACACTTCTCTGGTCCTTTAATATCACTTGACCTTTTGGTATTGATCATATTTTCCAAATGAGGGCCCATTTGCTCTCATTGCAGGCAGCTGGAAGTCCAGGACATCTTTGGGTGCACTAAGCACATCTCATCACCTGATTTATCTTGGCATCACCTTTTTGTTCCTGAAAGATTTCTCATGGGCTCACAGCTGAAAGACTTTTAGAACTGTGTAATTATTTTTCCCCTTACTGATAGACTTGAAGTAGAACTTGAAAAGGGCACAATGCTGCACAATACTGCAGTGACAATGGTGAGAGCTAACAGAAAATATGTATTTGTTACCAGACACTATAACATGATCTAGAAAACTCTTACCTGTACATTATAGTGCAACTCATGAGTTGCTTAATATATAGGTACTAGATCTTGCACTAAAAGCCTGAGAGTAGATCTCTGCTTCTTTAATCCTAATTTACTCCTGCAGGAAGGAAAAAAACAAAAACTAGGGGAATAGGCAAAGCAGAAATCCTAAACACCCATAGTTAATGTAACTGGATAACGACAAAATTATTAGATCTTAATTTCCAAGCTCTATTCACACAGCAGATCGGAACAGCCATTAAGATTTGCCCATCAATTCCAGGTTTCAACTCAACAGAAAAATACAGAGATATTTATACTCATATATAGATCCATATCCACCCAAACACACATGGATAGATAGATATATATTTAATTTAGGACATCATTCACCTCCTAAATTGAAAGAAAGCTGCCCAAGTGTTCATTGCATTTTTTAACTCCCTTTTTCCCTTCTGCTTTTTCTGCCTTCCTTAGAAACTACTTGAGACTTATGCCTGGCAGGCAGGACTAAAGTGTAAATGGCTGCAGCCTGGCAAAGATCCAAGAACTGAAAACAGACTTTTACTCTTTTACTACAGCAGGTGCTGACTAGATTTGTCTGCACTCAATGACTGTAATGCCACCGACAATAATCACGAAGATGTATTAAGGTCTCAGAAACAAATGGATAAACATTCAGGTGCAATGCTACAAAACAGCAGTGCAAATGGCAGGGTGCAAGAGCTCTGTTAAAGTACTGGCAGTTTTGTGAGTAACACAATAGCACTGCATTAAATCTGGTATTAGCAACATCAAATTTAAGAGTGGTTTTGAAAGAAATATTTTTTGTAATAAACATCTACCCTATAGAATATTAACTTTAGCATACCTAGCTATTTATAACTTATACATCATCATTAAGGAGCACAAATATTTAAAGATTGAATTTCCAAGGGTCTTTTTTCTCTTCATGTAATGGGTTGGGTTGGAAGAGACCTTTAGGATCATCTGTCCCATGGGCAGGGACATCTTGCAGTAGATCAGGCTGCACAAAGTTCCATACAAACTGAGCTTGAACTCTTCCAATTGTGAAGCACCCACAAATTCTCAGGGCAATCTCTTCTAGTGTCCTGCACTATCTTTGTAGTCTTTTTATCTTTATTTGAAATCGAAATCTACCCTTTTTCAGTTATTAAAAAATGTAAGGGTGTGATTTAATTATATGTTTAGATAACTCAGTGTTCTGGGAAACCACAAATTCAAATTTCTGTATTTTAAGGATTTTTTTTTTTTTTTATGATTTTGCTTACCCTGACCGAGTCCTGGAAATAAGAGAAGAGTTAAGTTACACTCTTCATTGTACTTATACATAAGTTTTCATGTTATTTCATAAACAATTGTCATTAAACAGTATTTAACTACACACTATTTTAATATATATAGAAGGCATTTTTATGTAACATTTGATTGCAATGAGGTATTAACCAAAATTCAAAGGCACTCTTGATTTCTCAAGCCCTGTGCATGAACATTTTCAGTCCAGTGGTAATGAATAAGTACTTACTACCCTGCTCCACTTCCATGCTACCTCCACTACAATCAAGCTGATTTGAAGCCAATATAACAATCACTTATTTTCTGTGCCCACCATAATGCTTACATACACATTTCATATACCTCTACTCATTCAGGTATGTGTTAATATCACTATTACAGGTTTCCAGGTGATTCTTTCTCAATTTGTCCCTCTCCCAAAAGAGTTCATTCTGTGTCCTTGGAATAAGAGCCACTCTCCACTACTAAGAAGCACTATTAGCATACAGCAAATGATATTTCTTCCCTGTTAAGAATTCACAGGGGTAATTTTTGATTAAAAATTCCCTGCTGAAGACCAGAGATGAAGTGTATCACCGTGCAGTAATATCAAATCTCACACTGTTACATCACAATCATGATCTGCTTATTACTGTGTTAATCTTTTCTCAGTACACATTGTTTTCCATTTGAGATCCCTGCAAACAAATTTCTTTTGCTTGCCCATTGTTAGCTGTTAAAAGGCATCCTGCTTCCCAAACAGTGGGTGCTTGGCCCTTTCCAAAAATTAAATCATTTCAAGGCATTTCATTCAGAACATGTAGTGCTGCAGAAAAAAATTCAACAGCGTTTCTGCTCTCAAGACTAAACATTACCATGATTTTTTCCTGAGAGAAGCTACAAAGAAAAGGGTGTTTGATTACTAAGAGGATTGGACAAGGGGGGCAGCCCAAGTAGGAGTGAAGGTCTCTGATGAAGTTTTTTGGGGATTACCTTTTTCCTATCAAAGACAAAAGGACAGGGAAACCCTTTGTAGGGTTACTCTGTAACTTGTACTTTTAATCCTTCAGGGTGAGCATTTTGGACACTGGGACACAGAATACACATAATTTTGAAAATATACCTTCTTTTTTCTCCCTCCCAAAACCCAGTTGCCCAAAAATAAAACAGAGACACAGTCTGGTCATTTCTGTACTTAGTTCATAATTACATGTTTCTACCAGTGTGTAAAAGATCTGATAGAGATTTGAAAAACTGTAGATGAGAAATCAACATACACAAACTCTAGTGGCAGATTCTTGATCCAAACCTTTTTCTTGGCTTTTTTCTACTTGTTGATTGGGTGTTTTTTTTCCAAGTGTGACTGAATTTTTATGGTTGATAGAAAAAAAAAAAACTTTCTTGCATGTTTTAGGATCATTCAAAGAAAAAAAACATTCATTGAAAAAATCTGCCAGAGGTACTTGGAATTTAACTTTTTTTAAAATTTACACTATTTTAATTGTGAAGTTGGCAAGAGGAGCCAGTATTATATGACCAAGAAGACAAATCACACAGGAGCATATGAAAAGTAAAAAAGCTGAAGAAAACAATTTGCGAGGATGCCAAATGTTTGTCATGCTACTTTTAATAATCAACAAATGCATTAAGCTGTAACAATAGATAATGTGCAATAAGGGAGAGAAGAAAGTACACTGAATAAATAGCTCACACAGTTTCACAGAAACTGAAGGGAATAAAAAAGTCATTAATTCGTCCAGGAATAATTCAGATTCTGGAAGTGGCTAAGCCAGAGGAGGGCCAGAAAATGCTCTGGGAGCTGGAGCCCCTCTCCTGTGAGGGCATCTCTCCAGTCTAAGAGTATTGGATTTCTTCAGCCTGAAGGGAAGGCTCTGAGGAAACCTAACAGCAGCCCTCCAGTACCTAAAGCACGCCTACAAGAGAGCTGGAGAAGGCTTCCAGCAGCCTGGACTATTGGAAGGTGGAAGGTGGGAATTAAATGGTCTTCAAAATTCCTTCGAAGTCAAGCTTCTTTATGCCTCTATGACACCCATGGCATTCCTGAAGAAACAAGTTCAAGATGGAACAGACAAGCCAAAGAATATAATTTACGCATCACACTCAGATTTTAAAGATGTTTATGCACATGATACCAACACGTCTCCAGATACACGGCATATTGCTACACCTTTGGTGGGAAAGCGTACATTTTGCTTAAACACATTGGTATAACTTAATTGAAAAGTATAAGCTATTGCATTCAGAGCCCAACATAACTGAGGCAGCTTTTCTGAGTACAAGACCACCATGCTTGTTTGCATCTGACTGCTGATTTTCCCTCTTCTCAAGCAGATGCTGCATATTCACCATGATTACAAACCTAGCCAAATCAAACATGATACCAGTAAAGGATGGATGTTTAGAGAAGCCCTGTACTGAGCTTTGTAGCAGTCCCAGTAAGTTTTTAGCCTGATTTGTCTGGAGGGCAGCAACTCGCAGCTTTGTGTGATATACTGCTCAAGTCAGGAGGCATCAGAAAGAGCAGGAAGAAGTGAATGTATCCCCTTGTGAACACTATTTGCTGGTATTTTACACTCCAGGACACTTGTGTCAAAAGTTGTGACTAAAGCCACCTCGCTGGCTTAGAAAACATCATAAAAGAGGAAAAAATCAAATAAGATGGGAGTTCTGTGGCAGTTCTATATTGCTTTTCATTGTTCCTAAGCAATCTACCTTAAAAAGGCATTGCCTTGAAACTGCAACTGAAAAAAAAAAAAAAAAGGCAGAAAAAACAAAGAATAAATCTCCAAAGATAGATACAGTGCATTGTCATAGTCTAGACAGTTTTGATCCAGCTAAGGCTGCTGAGTGATAATCCCTAAGAGGCACTTGTTTAATATTCAAGACAAATAAGCAGGGTGACTAGAGAGTATTTAAAAAAAAACATCTTGAAAATGAGAATGCCTCCCTGGGGATAAATGCCAGGATTCATACATCTCTGAAATCTCTAAACGGTAAAGAATAAAAGAAATCTTCCGTAAACTTCTTATATCTAGGATGACACCTGTAGTCAATTTGTGTTTGTCTAATTAAAATATCAATTAGTCTTTGCAGTCCTGTCAGCCTTCTGAAACACTTTAATCATAATACAAGCCTTGCTGTGATCCAATTGGCTGTGTTTTATAAGACACATTCTTTGGGTTTTGCCTTTCCATATCCACGTTTTTAACACCCTGGCATTAATTCTAACCACGTATCACTTCCCAGTATGCTCTGCATGGAGAAAGAAGTGACCTTTGGGCACTCTTAGAGAACTATCCTTTAAAGCTAATCAGTTTGCTCCATCACTCGAAGGAGTGTCACCTGGAAACTCTATGAACTGCAGGTGGCACAATCATGCCCTGGTCACCAGGCTTGTTCATCAAAAACAAAGATAGTGTGATATGCCAGGGGACTGGAGACTGGCAAGAATAGAGGTTATAGGATAGCTGACAATGAAACAAGATGGTCGAGTCTGAAAGAAAAGTAAGTTATTTCTCAAACTGGGAGACAACGACAGCTTTGATACACTTTTCATTTGCTTTAGAGAAAAAATAATCCTACATTTTCACACTAAGGGACTGAATTAGTAAGGAAACACTTGTCTGAGGAATTTTAATATTTCATACTCATCTCTCTCAATTTATATAGGAATTAATCTTCAGCTCATTGTCACCTTTCCATCCTTACAGAGCTCACTGTGGCCTAATCGCTGTGCCAGGGTTTCCGGGGAGGAAAAACAAAGCTAACACGCTGCAAACTATCACCACTGAGGAGTCACAGCTACAGATACAGCTGGCCCAGGATTCACATATAACTTACAGGACATCATCCTGAAATTCTATTGCTGTAGTCCATGCAGGATGTAACCTGCATCAGTTTGTTTCATCTGCTATCCCTACTCCATCCTTTCATCAAGTTTTCCAGCCTGGCTCCAACATCAGGGAATCATAGAACGGTTTGGGTGGGAAGAGACTTTAGAAATCATCCAGTTGAAACACCACACCACCACCTCTACTCCCTCTGGGGTGCCATCCACTAGATCAGGCTGCCCAGGGCCCCATCTAACCTGGCCTTGAACACATCCAGGGATGAGCGATGGGACATCCATAGCTTCTCTGGACAGCCTGTTCAAGTGTCTCACCACCCTCTGAGTAAAGAATTCACTCCTAACCTTTAATCTAAATCTCTCCTTTCTTAGCTTAAAATCATTCCCCCTTGTTCTATCATTATCTGTCCCTGTAAAAAGTCACTTGCCCTCTTTTTTATAAACCCCAAGCCTTTTATCCACTAGAGCCACCAGGTGTTTTTGCACAGGGCTGCTCCCAGTAAGTTCTTCTCCTGGTCTCCACTCATATCTAGGACTGCTACCAGTTCTGGGACAGTGGGCTCTGTTTTGCAGAGAATATTACTGTACTTGCTCAGATTCTATGCATTTTATCAGCCACCTCTGCCAGATTTCCAGATTGTCTCTGTTAAGAGAAATGTGGAAAATAAACAAAACAAAGGCAATGATAAAAACAGATGCACAGCCTGATCGACAGTGAAAAGGAAAAAATATTTTCCCAGATGGAACTAGTGTCTTCTCTCAGAAGCCCAGCTCTACTCCAACTAAAAGTGCTGAAGAAGACAGAGCACTCTCTTGCATCAAGTGTCATCCTGGTTTAAAAATGTAAAAAAATTCTAAGTGCACTGTCACAAAACCCTCAATAAACCACTTGACTGTTTCATAAGACTTTTAAATGAAGTACTCAGATACACACAGTCACCATGGCTGACACTACAAGGACAAAGAAGAGATGAGACTCACCAAAAGCTCCCTCTTCCACAGACAAATTTGCTGTGGAAACAGGATGAGGACAACCAAGCTGTTCCTGCAGGGGGCTGTACTTTATTCCTCAGCCCACCTATGTAACACAGTCTCAGCTGCTAGCAGCTCTTCTGTTTTCCTTGTTTGCACTTGCTGCTGGCATCTGTATGAAGAGCTTATAGAAACATCAGGGTATATCCACCTGCATCCTGTGTTCTGAAATATGCCATACATTGCTTTTCAGATATTTTATGGCACACGGACAACCCTACAGATGGTTTTAGAGTACTCCCAGAAGGAACAAATTCCAAGAGAGGTGGGAGGTTTCCAAGAGCCCCCACCAGCATACCTGTTCTTTACACATCATACTCAAATGTGCTAAACTGAAAGAACATGGAATATTTTGCAAGCAACAAATCTATTACTTCATGGAGGGAAGAGTCTATGTGTAGATAATGATATGGGTGCAGTTCAAATCCACTTTTTCTGAGGTTTTCCTGAGGTATTTTTTAAAAAGCTTTGTAAAGTATCACTGGAAAATATATTTTTGTTCAGAACACCTGCACCATAATATCAGATAAAAGTCTTCAGTGAACCGCATCGCTGTCCCTTCATTACACAGTTCTCTCCCATTACAGCTAAAAGTTTTCAACAAATTAGAAGCCGTGCCCATAATCCAAACTTAATTTGAACATTCTTCACAGCTCTGTACATAAAAGAAATGCAACAGAATATACTCAAGCAAGTATCTGATAAAAGAATGGGTTTGCTAAAAATGCAGGCCATGAGTCTCCCGTTCTCAGTCAATCCTCAGCAAAAGTGCACTAGCGCACAACCTGACAGATTCTCAGCTGTGTCAGTGTTAACTGCAGGCTGCCATGTGAACCAGGAGCAGCATCTGCCACTTCAGTGAGGAAGGCGCTATAAGTTCAAGGATTAATCTGCTCATTACTTTATCCCCCAAATTTTCACCACTGTGTAATGTCTACCACAGTACTGCTGTACCCAAATACTCTTTCCATCCCTCAAGGACAAAGGAATACAAGGACTGACCTATAAAAGAAACCTCTTCTGAGATCCTTGTTGAATGTGTGTAGCAAAGCTGGACTGCTCCACGCCAATCCCCAATGAGAGAACTATAGTTTCCATTCTCACAATCTTGTAAAGCTCTCCTTTTTCATCTTTAGTCTCATGAAGCAGTCCTGACAAACTGGGGCAATGCTACTGCACATTTCCCAGTTCACTTACTGTAGTATAAAATATACTACAGGATTTTAAGTAAGAAAACCCCAAAACTTGAAACTGCAATTTACATTGCAATGTATGATTAATTAGCTTGTCCTCTTAGCAGCTTTCTGTACTGGGAATCCAAGCCTGGGGATATATCTGCTAAGCCTCTCACAAAGAAGGAAATGTAAGCATGCAGAGATTAACATTCTTCATTTTGCTTCTATATTAATCTTTCCATCACTGACTGTACCCTAATATTTGACTCATTTTCAAGATCATTAATTTATCACTGTTAAAAAAATATTTGGGGAGAAAGGAAAATTTCCCATAGCCTGAAGTTACTGATTTTGGGGGGCAAAAACAATGGGAACTCTAGTGTTCCACTTTATCAGCGGTTAAAGTTTTCATCCTTCTAAATCACCATTTTATCAACAGTTCCAATATTACCTATGTACAACTTTTTAACTCTCCTTTTCTCTCCAAAGTTCCCTAAGCCTAGACTGTAAGCCAATGCTTTCTCTTGGAGTATTCTTGAAAACACTCATGTTTTTACCATGTCAGGTTCCCCTCTCTTTTAAGATCAATGTGAGCTGCATTGTCATTCCCTCAAAAGAAGCTCCTTTTTTAGTGAAGAAGATCCAAGCACTGCAGGGGCACCAAGTAATACTGGGGGCTTTAGCAGTAGCCCAGGGCTTAAAAGCCTCTTTCTCTCTCTGACCTACTTTCCATTTGACATGTAGTTTTCTGAGTCAGTAAGACCATAAAGTCTTACCTGAGTGAAAAGGAAAAGCCTGGTTAAGACACGTGAATTCATGCTAGGGACAAAGCCAGGCACAAAACCTATGCTGTGCAGGGAAAAAAAAGCAAAAAAAAAACCCAAAATGGACAAACTCCAAGGCAAACAAACAGGCTGCACACCCAACGTGCGGCTATCACATCGCATTCATGAGCCAGCCACGTGCCCAGCAAGTGACAGTGATATGGCTTCGACAGGCCTGTCCCCTGCACCTCACCAGGAGATCACCACCACCCACTTTGTCCATCACAACAACGCCCCTCGATTGCTTTTTACCCTAATCAACATAACATCTGCAAATTCTGGGTACTCGTTTAGTAACTCTCAACAAGAAAAATAAGATTTGATGGATTTCTGAGAGCTGTGAAATGCGGGGTCAATAGGTGCACATTAAATGAAGTTGAATGTTTCTAGATTCATCCAGCTCTGAAAAGGTAAAATAGTGCCAGGTATCAATAGAACTGCATCATCCTGAGTTTTCTTTTGCATTTTGCTCATTCTTTTGATATAAAAAGATGCTGCAATTCATTACCTTGGCATAAAGCATACTCTAAGGATGAAACAAGTCGTGATTTGAGGTGGGCTAAATCAGGATGGAAATATTTTACAACAGGAGAGCTGCAAGGAGCAAAAAAAGAGTAATTCTGCTATTAAAAAGTTATTGCCAAAACCAATAACTTTTATGGAGTCATCATGCCTTTGATTTAGCAGAGCACAGAACTGGGGCTTCAGTCTGAGATACCAGTGGAATATTTAACAAAGAAAAATGATGCTTTGGATAAAAAGAGGCGTTTCTTATTACTTCACACATCAGCAGTCCAAACTTTTTCTACTTCCTTTGGTTTATTAATTTTAAAGATAATGACATTTAGGGGCCACAGTTCTGACAGCTGTAGGTGTTTTTGCTGAATTCTGCAGACCTGGAGGATTCAAAAAAAAAAAAAGAAAGCCAATTCTTACTGTTTGCCTAAAAAACCCCTAACTCCTTTGAGAATGGCAGATGAATTGTGCCAGTGCTGTGCCCTTATGTTCTTAGCATAAAATGCAAACACAATCTTTTAATATTTGTACGACATACAGTTAAGTGAATTAGCATTGCAGTGCTAGATTACTCTTTCTTGAATACAAGAAAAGGTCAGAAGAATTTTTCTTATTGTACTACTTGATCTTTAATGAACAGATATTTTGTTCCTGGGAGGATCTAGCCCTAGGCTTTGACAAGAATGGAAACATGATGCACCATTTGCTGTCTCAGATAAATACTTAACATTTAATTGGTATTAAATTATATCATGCCAATAATAAGAAACAAAGCCACACTCTTCATCGAGAGAGTTGAGAATGCTCAGTGTGCTTTGAATTTGACCTCTATAATTAGAAAGGATTATAACTGTGGCAAGTAAAGTACCATATTTTTTGGCAACACTAACAAAATGCTGGCTTTTCACTGCAGTCTGTTGCATTAAGAAAGTTAGGTAAGAAGTAATTAAATTACTTTCTCCATCATAATAAGTCCTATCCCACTGCTTTGCTTTCTGCTTCTATTAATTGCCACATTTCTATGGGTTGTAACTCAGTGGACATTAGGCAGGTCAGAGGAGCAGCAAGAAGAGGAAAGATTTGCTATGATGAACATGAGGCCCCTTAGAAAATCAGAAACAAAAAGGGACCTGGATTTATTTATTTTAACCTTGAAAGATACTAAGGGACCTGGATTTATTTATTTTGATCTTGAAAGCTACTATCTCCTTCTTCAATCTTCATAGCCAAGAAAGAACCACCAATTACTCATCATGCAGTCACCAAAATTAGTAACATGAAAGAATTTTCCTTTACACCTCTTTTATAACTCCATATAATTACTTTCCCCAAACCTGTAGACTTCCTGATACTACTATACATTAAAATACTGTCTCGCTTTGAAATCTATGATCTCCTTTGGGGGTTGCTGACATTTACAGGGTTACTACCACAACAAACAAGGTACAAACTCCTGTCATTTTGGATAACAAGGAGGTACTCGACTACCACATACCAATCCTCATTTACAAAGCAGCTGGTAGTGAGAAGAGTGGCTGAAGTGATTAATAGCTACCTGTCAGCTGTGTGCTCTGCCTACACTCGCTGCTCCTCTGAGCTCCTAAATATTCCACAGAAACCCACATTTGAGCCACTTAGCTCTTCTGCTATCACTGCATCAACCACAGAGATGGTCAAAAGGATTCTGGAGTTGACTGCCAAGAGACTGCTGAAAGTGCCCCAACAGTGGTGGAAAAATCCTAATAACTCCACGTAGGTTGGCATGAGAAGTGGACCAGACTGACAGCTTTGCACACCTAGCCACAAACCAGCGATGGCAACAGCTGTGCCACCTTTTCCATCCTGCCCCATCAACTCTTGTCCACTGCTGACCTGGAGGGATCACCAGCAGAAGCAAAGAAATATTTCAGTTATTTTGGCATCTCTGGTGAGGCTGCTAGCAAGGCAAATTAGCATCAGGTTTCATCATATTTGTAAGGTGGAAATATGTTTACTCGGAACTGGGCTGGGACTATGAAATTAATTTTACATAGAGCGCTCAGCCACCGGGTGGTAACCACTTGCAACTGCTAATGATCTGGCTGGCTTTGGATCTAGAGGTAAAATGGGAAGATTGCCTGTCCCACTGGTCCCTCGATAGACCCTGACCTCCACTAAAATTTTATAATGAGGAGGGAAAATTGTACAGCCGTTAGGCGCACCAGAACATGAGGAAGATATCTGTTCTCATACTACTTTTCAAATTCACTTAGGACTACGTAATGTATCGCATTTAAAAGAACCACTATGAACATGATGCAGTCTCACAACTAAAGTGAAATCTCTTGTTCGTGTAGACCACAAGGACAGCCCTCTGTCACTGATGATTTTTAGTGCTCTAAGATGCATTTTGCACTGTTTCAGTACCAGGAGAATCTGCTGGACTAATGCTTCCTACCCAAGGCCGGGAGGGGTCCATTTTGTTTTATTAAACTAGACAAATAACTCCAAATGTTTCTTATCACAAATGTGCAAATAGCCCAGAGGCACACTTAAAAGAATTTTACTCTACAGTTGAGAGTTCTGCCCAAATTTTAAGGGAACAAATACCACCGCAACCAGTCTTAAGTCTGGAGTACAAGTATCATGTATTTGAAAAAAAAAAAAAAGCATTCTAAAATTTGTCCATTAAAACCATGCAAAATTCCTTATTAAGCACTACAGTTGAGAGATTCTCTTTTACTTCAAGAAAGAATCTAACTTCTCATAAATAACTTCAGCAATGCTGTATTTTGTAACTCTCTCAAACACCAGGTCCCCAGAATTATATGTGAGGCACCACAAAATTGGCCGGTACTGTGTTTAACATCCTTTCTGGTCTGTTTTTTTTTCATAGTGAGGCTTCTTGTGTGCTGTTCTTTTTTTTCTGACAAGGATGTTCAAAGCACTTTTAAAATGACTGGGAACCAATATATAGTACTTCAGCTCACATTAGAAGAGGGATTAGTATAGCAGTTTGTCCAGCTGAAGTGTAATGAGCTACATTTTTGAGTCTGAAATTTGTAGACCTAATATACATTAAAATCTGCATTGTGAAGTTGCACAGGCAGATACCATCCTCCAATTTTTACAAGGTTAAAAAAAAAAAGTCCTGTACTTCATTTTGTCTACCCACCTTAAATCCTTGCAAACACACCTGAACTTTAGCTCAGTTGCTTCGGCTAGGACATACTTTCCTTCACAGGCCCAGATGATGAGGGAAGGGAGTGAGAAGAGGAAACATGCCCTTCCTAAAACAAACTTACATCAACTTCGCTTCCACAGGTAAAACCAATGAACACCACTGTCATGGGGGGAAAGAATGCTGATGGAAAAATGAAACAAGAAGTTCAGAAATTCCAAATGTAATCCTCCAATCGCAGCAATTTACTGCATCTGCCTGAGATGGGGTTAATTTTCTTCATAGCAGTGCATGTGGTGCAGTGTTCTGAATTTCTGATTGACATAGTGCTGAGAAGACAGCAATGTTTTGGCCGCTGCTGAGAAGTGTTTGCACAGTATGAAGGGTTTCTTTAACTCCAGTCTCCCTCTTCCAGCAAAGGGCCAGGGCTGGGAAAGAAGTGGGGATGAGAGACAACCAAGACTGCTGACCTCAACCGGCCAAAGGAATATTCCATGCCATATAATGTCATAATCAACAATAAAATACCTAAGCAGAAGGCAGTTTTGAGAGGTTACTATTCCTCAGACTGGCTGGATGTCAGGCTGCTCGTGGGAGGTGCTGATGGCCTTTGCACCACTTCTGGGCTTGTCTTTTTTGTTTCTCTTTCCCTGACTTATTAACTATCTGTAGCCTGGCAATTTCTTAAATTTTGCCTTATTCTCTCCCACATACTTCTGAGAGGGGGAAGTGAGTGAGAAACTTGGTCATGATGATTTAGCTGATGACTGGGGTCAACGAAGCACAATCAACTATAACAGAAAGCTTTCTTTAAAGCAATATCCAAAGTAGCATTGCAGCTATTTTCCTCCAATGAGTAAGGTTAAGGAGGAAATAAGGAAGCTAACATGGCACAGATAGTGCTGAATTTAGAGTTCAATTTTAATAAAACGTATTATTCAAATTAATGAGATTTAAGACAGTCATTTAAATTCAAGAACAGAAGTTTAATAGCAGATATTCAATGAACTCTATTGTTGAAATGAGTTTGTGTGAAAGAGATAAGAGAGAAGAGCAAAAGCGGGAAAAGTATTCTGCATCACAGAGTTAACCTCTGACCTATTCATTAAGAAACCAGAAACTTTGCACGCATCAACAAAGGTGAGAAATACACATATACAGGTCTGTAATAAAGCTGTAATAAAGAGGAAAAATGCAAGGAAATGTCTTATCTTTCCCACAGACCTAGCAAGATCCTGAATTTGATATTTACATAGAGAGCAAGATAGCAGGAGTTACAGAACAGGGCAGCTACATTTTTTGGGAGGCCACACCTAAAGGTTACAGTGGTTTCCTACTGCCAGGGGAGTCATGGAACCACAGCTCTGGCAAGACCAAAGGTAGGTAGCAAAAGCCATCCATGGCGTACTGATGATGCCACTCCTAGAGGCTGAAACAACACATGTAGGGGGAGGTATATATTTTGAACTTTTGTGTGTCTAGACTACACCAATCACTGTTACTCAAACTTTGGTTTTATTATCAAGCCTTCTGGTCCCATAGACCTCTAAAAAGCCTCAAAAATGAAGGTGGTCCTATTGTCTTTATATTTCACCCCAATCAACAACATGAGGTCAAATGCCAGTAAAGCAAAACCTGTAGCAACCAAGCCTTGCACTTGTGCTTTGTCCTTTTTTTTTAGTAGGATTGTCTTACAGATTGTTAAGGTTACTTTAATAGTAAGAAAATAAATAACATGGGGGTGCTGGGAGAGATTATCCCACAGCTAGTGATGAGCATACATTGGAGAGATGGAGATGCTAAATTTTATGAGAAAATTGTCCAAAGCCAATTAGGAAAACTGTGATTTCATTGAGAAATAACTAAGCTAATAGGTTAAAGGAAAGGACCAAAAAAACCCAAAGATCACAAAACCCACTTAGTAGGAGAGCGTGTCTCAAAAAAAGCAGAATTCCTCCTAGAAAGGAACTGAAAAACCAGGTTGCAGTACACACGATAACTCTTCCTTGTTCTTCCCTAACTCATGTTTTTCCTTCTGCCAGCTATATGGGGTTTTTAATCAATAATTTAACTGAATCTTCTATAATAATACTACCACATTCCATGCTAATTTTGCATGGCCACAACTATATCAAGGGCTGTGTGCAGTTATCACTGCCATCATTTGAGTTTATCCAGCCTACAGCATTAATAATAAAAATAAACTTAACCAAGAGCCATAATTCCTTCATCCACTGCACTAAAGCAAATGGTGTTTACAGTTTGTCTGGAGCATTAATACAGTAAAAATGTCAAGTGCAGAGTTTCCTTCCAATCAAATAGACAGGAAAAAAAAAGCCTTCTATTTTTAATTACTCTTTTGTATCTCTGATTTAAAAACAGAGCTGCAAATTCTTCTGGAAACAGAATCAGTCTAATAAAACAACCAAACACCCTTAACAGCCATTGTCTTCAATCAGTCTGTCTCATCATATCCAAACAAGCCTCTCCACCACTTCTCACTTTTACTTTGAATAGCAAAATAGTCCACTGATGAAAGAGAATTTATCCAGTTATTATAAGTAAAGTAGCTTTAAATTCCTTTAGATATCCACTAACAAGATCTAAAATGACACTTCCCGGACACAACACCAGCACAATAGGGCCTTTATCGATTTTCATATCATGTTCTTTAGCCTGAGATGATCCTCCTGTGGATTCTGCTTCCCAGCAGGAAAAAAAAACCCCACCTTTTCTATGTTTGAATTCAGTCTATTAATGCATCCCTTGCTGTAGACAGTGTCTTTTTCCTTCTTTCCCTCTTCAGCTGATGTGTCTACACCTTGCTGGTGTGGGGTCCTAATGGATCCCAGGGCTAGAGGTCAAGGAACAAAAACCAAAAACGAAATTGCTCAGCTTGGGAATCAATAAAAAAGAGACTCTTAATCTTCCTGAGGGTAAAATGTGCAACCAATGAGGCGTGATAAGTGTGTTCAACCTTGTGCCAAGACTAAAAATAGAGAATCAAATCCAAAAGACGTTACACACCTAAACTAAGACAAAGAGTTAGTATTATTGTCCAGCTTGCATTAATGCCATTAGGAAATTCACTGCTGGAGTAAGAGATGCTGCTCCTCTTCTCTGTCATTAGGAAGGTTTCTCTGGTGCAATGCTGACATCATCTCTTTGCTATACAATTTAAAAGGCTGAGAGACATTCATTCAAATTATTTCTGAGGTAAGTTTCACAAATCAGGATAAATTAACTTTGGTCATATGTCTGCACTTACCTGTGATTACAAACTCAATCTAGGAAAAAGAAACAGCCATACAAACTCTGAGATGGCAGGAAGAAGCTCCTACAGCCTCCACTTGAATTTAAAAGCACAGAAAATTATCTTTGTATTGTGCAGTCTATGGCTTGCAGGAAAAGATGGATTTGAAGAAACATCTCAAGTTTGCAATATCAAAATAGCTGTACAAAAATACAACATCTGATCTCTTGTACCACCCAGTGCAGAGTGATATGGTACTTAACAGCCAACAGTTACAGAGCTTAGATCACTGGAAGATGAAAAAGGGAAAGTTTAAAAGGCACAAAACAATTGCATGGCTCAATTTTTACCAATCTGTCTTTGTACCAGACATAAAATACAACCGTGTGACAGTTCTGACAGGAGCTAACTCAGTTACAAGATGAGGAAGTCACTTGACAGCTACAGAAATACATTCTAATAATAGACACCACACACACTGCAAGCAAAGCTCTCAGCTGTGAACCCTACGACGTTCACCCATCCGTAAATTCACTCCCCTGTGCAAGGGTGCAGGAGAACATCAACATCTGGGCCAGGAGGTTGAAATAACCTGCACTCCCCATAAAGAACAGCTTTTAAAGACATGGCATGCACACAATCAAGTCCATCTTTCTGGGACTTGGGTCTCCAATTCTTCTGGCACACTGCAGCCCCAGGCCACGTACATGTTCCCCTTTGCCAAAGAAGACGTGCTGCAGCATCAATAATCATCTGCTACAGTGAAGTGTAACAGGCTTAACTCTGCAGGGATAAAAAGAAGATCACATCCACATGGACACCCAGGGACATTTTACAGGTATTCACAGAAATCACTGACAGCTCTTTCAGTTATCTCAATATTTAATGACACCAAAGGTCATGCAGCCAATGGGGAATTGTATGCATTGTTGTTTTCCACTGAACATTTGAAACAGTACACAACTACAAGTGACCAAAACATCTCTGTGGGTTACATCCCTACTTGCATTTTTAGAGAGAAGGGGAAGTTAGGAGGACTCAACTAGCAATTTGGTAGATAGATCTAAAGAATGTTTTGTGCACGTTCCTGCTTCCCTGGCAAGTTTAGCAAAAGAGGTGATTACAAACCATCCAGCAAGAAAACCCAGACATCCCCCTCACCTGCCTCTCTTACTTTAAGTATCACAGTCACCAAGATCAGGAAGAAATCTGGCTCAAGGCCTTATCATCCAGTTTCTACCTTGCACTGGAGCAGTTCTGCTCCCAGGCATCCCATCCACTCAAAAGTTAAATGCAGCAGGTCACTAAAAAAAAAAGGAGTTCTGAACTAATTTATATGAGACTGATTTTGTATTTTCCTAGTGGACCACAGGCATCTTGCCAATTTTGTTGTGAAACACCGAGTTCCTTAAAACAAAACATCTTCACCTTGAACTTGCCTTCCTTATAAACATGTGAATGTGGTGCGCTGGTGTCTACGTGGAACTCAGAGCCAGTCATCTTTAAGGGCTTTAGTTTCCTCAGTCCTTCACTTATCCTTAGCAGCCCTTAACCACCTGCCAAACCTTCCTCCATGGCATAACAGGGTACCCTGCAGGGTGTCTGTCTCCAGCCCTGCAGAGATAACTCTGACCACTTCAAAGGTCCGCTTAGAGCAATCCCATGTTTTAGGGCTCCAAAAGAGAAGGGGGTCCAGGAGGACTGGTCCTGGTAACAGCGGACACAGAGAAGGTGGAATTTCTGCACACCTTCTTTGGCTCAGTCTTTACTGCTGAGGGTGGCCCTCAGCAATCCCACATTCAGAGGTAAAGAGAAGAAAGCTGGAGAAAGGCATCTTTTTACAAAATCTCATTTTGTCTATTTTAAGAAGTCTATAGTATTATTACCATCAAATGATTAATTAACCATATCCATACATTATACATTATTGACTCTTACTAGGACATCTGTGACCTACTAGAGGGGATATTAGCCATTCAGCTCTGCTGGCAAAACACCTGCTGAGCAAAGACAATCCCAGTTTTGGCTGGGATGGTGTTCGGAATGTGCACACAGCAGGAACTCTGCTGCAATGACTTGGCCAATTGATTCAATCTGAGCTGTGACCAGCAGGTGTCCTTTCAGTGTGCTTTGAACAGCTTTCTGTGGAGCCCTGTGATTCACAGGAGCTGGATGCACATCAGTCTGGTCAAACATCAGCATGCCAGGATTTTCTAATGCAAGATGCAAGCATTTTAATCTCTCAGAAGTAGCAGCTCCCCACATGCTTCAAATTCAGGTATCTCCTCGGGAGAGCTCTCAAAAATTAACAAAATCAAAGACAAGAGGAATGTACTCATTTGAGTTGGTTTTGATGAGGCAAAAGAAACCCAGCTTGATTTGTGGCTTTTCCTCCCTGTTTTACAAGTGAAGGATCAGAGGAGTGCTGGCATAGCAGTCAACTCTTGCTGCAAACTGTCACTGGGCATCCGAAAAACAGAGATTTTATTCTGTTGTGCTTTCAGAGAAACAAACTACTGATATACTTCTCTCACATTCTTCTAACATGCAGTTTGTCAGATTTGCTGAAAGGCCCAGGGAACACCTGACTGTGAAGAGGACTCATGGCATTTCACCTCATTCCTGGAGTTTACTGAAGATTTTCTAGATCCCTGTGACACAGCCTTTCTATTCAAGCCAATATGCATCAACACAGAAAACACAGTTCTTCAATCAACTGCCAGGAAACTCAACTGCACAAATTTGTGGTTCATAGCAGTGCATTACAAAAAATAAAATGTAACTTTTCAAGCAACATGTTTATAAAAATATCAGTAATATACACACCACCATCTCCAATAGAGTTGGGAATATCTGCTGAAATTACTGTGCATAAAGAGGAGTTATTTGAAATTGGCATTAAAAAAATAATGACATTTAATCTCTGGAGCTTTATAATGACAACACTTCCAGTGAAAGGAGTGATGGTATTCTCAGTCCCAAAGCAATACCAAAATCCCAGATGCAGACCAGATTCACACCCTAAGTCAAAGTTCTTTCACTTACACAATTGTCTATCCACACCTTAGTCTGACAAATTTGGTGCCTCTGTGAAGGCATCACTCAAAAGGATTTGTTTTCTCCACACAAAAAAGACCTTGCACATGACAAACTGACAGTTTTGTAAATGGCAAAACTCAACACTCAGTTTGAAACAGAAACAAGTACAATTATTTAACAAGGTAACAACACCCAGAAGAAATAGTTCAACTATCCAGAGCACAATTGATGTTAAATATCTTTTGTGGATGGATCAGTAAATGCCTCCCGCATCACACGGCAAATTATGTATGATCATTAAAGATCCAAATGAAACATAACCTTCACCTTTACCTCATGTATTTCTGATTTTTTAAAAACATTCTTCATAAATGTAATTGCACTAAAAAAAAAAAACAAGCACTGTACTAAAATAAGTTTGACTGTTACTCAAATGCAAATCACTATGGTCTGAAGTTCAGTGACATCCTCCAAGTATCTGCAAATAAGCAAATCAGATCAGAAGGTGTCTCCCACAAAAAGTGAGGAAGTTGTCCCGGAAGAATTGACAGCCCTGTCAGTAGCACTGTACACCTTTGCACAATCACATATTTGACCTTTTTTATTGAACTGTAAAGTTTAATAGAGTACCTTCACAAGAGGAACATGGCATTGGAGCAAACGCCAACAGAAGGGAGCTACAGTGAGATAAGAAGTTTTACTGATCCGATTAAACCTTCTGAAGGGTTAGCATCAAAATACTTCACAAGAGAGCAAGTATGGCAGTATTTTATGAGCAAGGTACCACTGAACTTGCAACAGTAATTTACAGTACACACTTCTCTAAGCACAGCCATCATCTGCAAGCTCAATAAACAACTCATTACTCAGGATCAGCTCAAGGCTTCTAGAGGCAGCTGTGTCCTTCTGAGGAAACTCTTCATCCTTGAGGAGCTAAGATTCAGCTTTGCCACAGAAAAAGAGGAAAAGTCAGCGGGGGCTGGCAACATTCAGGGGCTACCAAGGAACCGGAAGTAGCTGAAGCCAGCAGAAAGAGCACAAGACTGGAAACAAAAGCTGCAAAATACAAGACTACTGCTCAAGAAATCAAGACCCTGGGGGTGTAGTGACCGTCGCTCCACACGCTGATGTCTCCAGCAGCAGCAAGCACTCCTAAGCACCAGATGGACATCCCAGGCCCTGCCATGGGCACAGGGCATGCCAGAAGAAGACGCAGGGCTTATGTGCAACTCGGACCCTGCCATTACTCTTCCCCTTGTTAACCAGTAGGCATTTCCCTCCCCTCTTTTCTCAAATGAGGATTATACCCAGGTGCATATTATTTCTCAATATTATGCAGTATTATTTCAATACCACGGGGGGAAGATAAAGCAAAAATCTTAACCCTGACAAGCAAGGGTTTGTAATCTTGCACGTAATCATTTCTTCTTCCATCTCAGACCCCAAGCACAAGCAGCACTGAACCACAGATTCTGAAATACACAAGCCTAAGGAAGCTGAAGACTTTGGGCACACAGATTCCTCACGGAATTGTCATCTTCAAGTCTGCCTCTAACTCCAACTTCCAGTTTAAGATTTAGGCAGTCTCACCACTCATTCAAAATCCATCTGTGGCTTGATATGAGCCACTGCCCCAAAAAACCACTGAAAAGCACTATCTGGACTATCATTACAAATACAGGCAGAAGTATTTCCACCAACACAAAAGGCTGAAAATATCCTTGAGATTACTGTTTCCATAACTAACTGAATCACATCAGCAGTCTTATTTCTAAGCTGGGAAAGGATTTAGAAATGCTTGACCTTCAGGAGTCAAAGAAAGATGCAGCTGTCCTCGTTACCATTTGAAACTTCACTGCCACTTGCCGAGGCAGATTTAATGCATCCTCCCAGCTTATCAGCAGAAATGGTGAATAGTCCACATTAATCAGAACACAACCATCTCATCTTCTTGGAGATTAGGGTCCATTAGAGAATCAAAAGCAGATAAAGCAGAACTTCAGTGTCTTAAAGCTTCTACTCTGATTCTGCCTGAATTATCCTTGGGTTCCTCATAGAAAAAATGGTGGAGGATGTGATTTATTTTCCAAGATATTCCCGTTAAGAAACAAGAGCAGCACAATAGATACCCATTTTCTTACCCAATTTTTTAAAGCACATAAGCGCAGGCAGATGCCAGTGGGATTGACAACTCAGTGTTTCCTGAATTTCCAGCAAGCAAACACTGCTCTACACTATGCACTTTAGGATCAGAGGTGCTTTTAGGCAAGGTATGTGAGAAGAGAAAAATATAAACATCACCAGCTTTTACTCCGTGTCCTTTTGAAATAATTTGACAACTGCAACTGTAATTCCCAATTCTCAAAATTAGCTGAAGTTTAGAACACAAGCAGCCTGGACATGGCACACAAGCCATTGTCAAAGTTGTAGTAGTTCTTCATATAACAACTGGCGTGACACTCAGACACCTTGCACTGAGATCAGGGTACACACTTATAATGCAAACATGTCATGTTGGGGCTTTTTCTCCTGATTACATAATTTTTGGCATAAATTAAATGTCATCAAGGAGCATTTCCCAAGAACTACACTGTTTAGGCAAACTCGTTGCAAGCATAAAATATTGATTTAGACAGCCAGGAAATATCTGGAAAACCACAGACTTCAGTTCCTTGTATCTTGTAGGTTTTCATTTTGCAAGGACCACAATACACACTTTTCCACAATAAAAAATACCTTTAATACATATTTTGGCTTCTCTCCCTGCACCTGATAACATACTCTAACTCTTACTTATATTCCTGCCATGTTATGTAAGAAAAATCCAGCTGAAATCCTTCAGGCTGAAATATTTTTAAGGCCCATAATGAAGCCAAAGAACATAGAAGAAAGGTTGAAAATAAAAAGACCAGCTATGTATATTTTGTGTAGAACCATACTCTCACTTCAACCACCACTCACTGCTTCCCAGGTTCAAAACAAACTGCAAGGAGCCAAATTCTAAAGAAAGTTGTATTCAGTGACACTATGGAGTGACTCAGCATTCAGAGCAGCAACACGTTCATTTCTTCCATGCAAGGAGATGCTATGAATTCTTGCACTAAGTATCCAAATTTGCTTTCATTAAATCCAAAATAGTAAAGATCTTTTCCACAGAGATTCATTACAACACATATCACAACCATGGCAACGTTTCTTGACGGGAACAAGATGATTTTGTGTCCCCTCTGAGAGGGAAGGAAGAGTTCCTGAAAAAGGTCACAGTGTAAGAAATTCTCCAAAAGGCCTAACAGCATGTAAGGCTGATTACCCAGCAGCATGGGATTCTTCAAAAGGATACAATACACCACTCTCCAAATGCTCCTTTCTAACTGAAGTTTCTGAATAGCAAGGAGAACAGAGGCCTACACTGGAAATAAATAAAAAATAAAATTTTTTTTAAAAATCACTATTTCTCTCAGACTGAATTCATTCTGAAGAGGCTGACATCATGCAAATCCATCCAGAAACAGATACAATAAAGCCACATGAAGTAATATTGTGATCTTCTTATAAAATATTGTGCATAATTATACAGAGCACACATTGAGAAAAAAGTGTTTTATGAATGCCCTTTTCCTTACAGTGGGTCACAATCATGCTTTGCATAGAAAGCTTTTCTGCAAAAGACAAATGCAAGTTCTGTCATTTATAAATCAGTTTTTACTAGGAAAGATAGCCATCACAATCTCTGGCCTGTAATGAGCAATTTCAATTTCCATAGGTAACATCATTATGAAATGATAAACCTCCAGACTTATTACACCTAAGAAAGGACCTATCCAATACCAACAGCTTCACTCCACCCCTGTGAATTCAGGTACTGAGAGGAAACACTCAAGAACATAAGCCTGGGGCAAGCAGCATTTGTGGTGCTGCATGCACAAGCAGCTGGCACACTGGAAGGAGGCAGCACACAGGAGTGTGACAAATTTGGCCAGGTACATTCAGAAATTAAAACTGCTGCTCTTGGAAGAAGCTAAGTTGCTTTCATAGCTTGCCTTGTGTGTTTGTGGGGATATTCCTTGGGTTTTATCTAGCCACTGTTGGTGAAACACGGCACACCGAGTACAAAATTGGCTTGGTTTTACTCCTCCCTATTTAACAGCCCCAAACACACAGACAAGTCTGTCAATAACCAAATGGACTGGGATAGAAGCAACACTTTTCCTTCTTTCCTTCAAGCACAGCTGCACAGCAGAATGGACAAGTGGGACAGGGCAGAAATTGCATTCTCCTCCCCTTGGGAGGAATTCTGCCCCTCTACACAGACTGCCTTCCAGGAGCATCCCAACACACCATGCTTCCAGGCTCCTTGGGAAGCTCTTGGCTTTAGAGCCACCATCATCAAGCCCCCTGACAGATGAACAGAGCCTGAAAAAAATTATTTATTGAAAGCAATTTATCCAACAAATATTGAGAACATCTCAAAATTCCTTTCAGCAGTTCATTATTTGACCAGCTCCACAGACTGTCCACATCCGGCAAATAACTCTTCCAACAGTTTTTTCACAGATCCTGAACACCTGCTTAGGAATAATGATTTTTATTATTTTACAAGCACACCTGTCAAGGTGTATTTTGTCTCCACCTTCAGTGTAATGGCACTACAAAAGCAGAGGAAAGAAGACACGTGGCAGCATTTCTAGAGGAGATTCAGGAAGGGCTATGACCCACGTAATGTAAACACCAGAATTCCTGATGCAGAAGTGTTCCAGTTAAAATGAATATTGATGTGGCACCCACTAACCGTCTGCCATCGCTCACACAAAGCCAAGGAGCACAGTCACTAATTCTCCACTCAAAAATTATGGGCTTTTATTGCAAATTTACAGCCTGCTTCCAGCCTGTAGGTGGGTTTCACCACACACATCAACCTACAGGACTCCTTAGGTTGTACAGACCTAGGGCCTGAAAATAACATTCAGTCAATCCTTACCTGCTAGGAGGTACAGGATGAATCTAATTCTACAGTCAGACCCTTTGTGTCACCACTTATCACAATGTGAGCAACATACAGGCAGCAAGACAGGACAGCTTTTTAAAACAGTCATATAAGACCAAGCATTTGCAAAAGCAGCAGGTGAATGAAGCATTTGCACCACTGTTTTAAACAGTGAACTCTTCCTGGTGTCACAGGAGACACTACAAGGGTAAACAAGAAGGAAGATTTCCACTATGGATAGCCAAGAGCAACTATTCTATACTGTACAGAAAAAATTAAAAGTCTAAATATAAAAACTGAAAGGAAGCCCACTGGGTTGCCTTGCTCTGTTCTTTCGCCCCTCTACAATTTAAACATAAAGAATAACTGGAACTACACAGAGATATTTTTCTGGGTTGTTACTTGCTCTACCCCTCCTTACAAGGAATCGGCAAAACAAATTGCTGTACCACCACACAAACTAAAGCACTCTTTTCTTGTACTTTAAAGTTCAGCCCTTATTGCCTGAGGAATTCTCTTGGCTCACGGGTTTGATGTCAGCCCCTGATTGTGTTTTGATGTTTCTGCAGATCTATGATTGAGTTCAATTCTCAGCAGCCAAAACAGACATTTGTCATCCTGTATCCATCAAATTTCCTGTGGCACACTGCCCACTTAATCATGCAGGCAAGGGGAGCTTTGACAAAGCAAGGGGCTGTCTGCAAGCCACCGTGACCCAGCATGTGTGGAGTCACTTGTAATTACCATTACTTAGGAGGATCACTCAAGGCTTCCCCATGTTGCTGCACACCAGTTCAGCCACTCTAGAGTGTCTGAGTAAATATTTGCACGCAACGAGGAGTTGTTGAGAGGGTTTTGTCTACAGCCACAGCCCCCAGCACATGAAATATTCAGCACATTAAATGTCTCCACTGATGCAGAGTGGTGGGTTTTCCCTTTGATTTGATTAGCAGTGATGATTCTTTCATGAGGTGTGACTGTCCTTCTAAATTAGCATCAGCCCAGATTCCATGCAGCAGTCACGGAAAAAAGAAGATGGAAAAAGAGGAGTCTGACACGTTACAAGGGTTACTGTGCGAAGTCTCTATGAGGTCTGAGAAAATGCCAGAGCCTAAATCCTAATTTCCTAAACAGTATTGCTAAATAGAACTCGAAATTTAAACACAAATGTGAAGCTCAAGTGTCAAAATTAGTAGGAATTAACTAGAAAAAAAAAACTAAACACAGGTTTAACTGAAGGACTGTCTGAACAAATAGGACATCAACTCTTTTTCCATAAAATGCTGGAAGCATTTCACTGGAAGACATGCTTAATATGGAATATGTCCTAACAAACACTGTAGAACTGATACTGATTTAAAATGTGCCTGCATCACTCCTAAAAATTCTTCACCTAAATACATCTCACTACCCAAGCAATCGGCAATTTTCAATACTGATGTGACATTGGTTGCATCCTTTTAATATCTATCTATTTTTAACTATTCCCTTATGGTAACATTCCCATACTATTTCTATACCATAGCAGCAAAGTGAATCTAATGGAAGCAAGCAAATTCTGCAGGAAAAAGCAGCTTATTGGACTGAGTAATTGATGTAGCTGGAAGAGAGATAAAAAAGGGCTGGTACTCACAAAAGCTACTTTTGTTTGCCAATCTGATCAGCTGCCTTGACCAACAGCAGTTTGGACACAGCTCTGGCTTAGACAAATTGGATTTTGAAAATATTTGAAACTCTCCAGCAAGCATTCTGCCTTAATATGAAAGGCTGACTACGCACCCACTTAAAAAGCAGAGCACTAGCCTCCCTAGTTAAATCTTGCTATGTATGTCAATACTGGCTGCACTGGGGACAAAGGAAAAATCTCTCCACAAATTCACAGGCACAGCAAAGAGAAATTCCAGAGTCTATCAGACACAGAATTTTCTCAGTACATCAGCAGTCATTATTTAGCACATTATTTAGCAATTGTTACTGAATGGGAAAATTCAGAGAAGCCAAGAAGTTTCTGTTCTCTGTGCGGGCTTGTGTTATAAAAACCAAACAGAGAAGCCTATCAGTTTCTGGAGATGAGCTATCTTCCACATAAAACTGGTTTAGAAACAGGATGTCTAACAATCTGCTTCAAGTCATTAGAAAAGTTTTAAAATTATCAGAGGCCGGTGTTGAGCTGGGAAGGCCTCAATTCCACAAGCAAGTTCATCAGCATGGTACTAAAGAAGGACAGCAAGGGGGTAGGAGCCCACCAGGCTGCTCATAGAACCCCTTCTCACTGCACCACAGGCCCCAGACACAACTCCAATTTTCCACTTAGCTCCCATTTAAACCGAGGTGACAGGATGCTGCAAGTTACAGACGAGAGATACTCTAACTTCCTAGGAGTCCAACCAGCAATTTGATTTTCCAAATTCGACCAGCAAGGACGATGGGGGATATTGAACTCCACAGGGCTAACTAAGAAAATCCAGTGCTTTGCTTAAAAGCATTTTAAAACACTGTCACTGGTGCACAGGAAACTCCAAGATGAAGAAACCATAGTATTCCTTTTACTTTCCTAACTTCCAGTATTATGGATTATAGTTCCAGTATATGGATTATAGTTGCCTACATGCAGACAACTGATGAGAATCCCATTATGCATCCAAAAGAAGAAATAAAGCTACGTGCACTTGCTCCCAGCCATATGCAGATTTCACTATCTTCCATAAGTGTCAACTCATTCTCTCTGTATTTTAAGCCAATTCTTCCAGGTAAGAGAAAGAGCAAGGAGCCCTTATTCACCCATTCCTCAATCTTCAAAAAACAGTGGAAATAGGGATGATTGTACACTTTGCTGAGCACAGTGAGTGAGGATATGCTAGCCACACTGGCAAAATTCATGGAAACTTTAAACCTTCTGTGCCAGAGCAGGATCTTGACCCTTAATTACCTGAGGCATGATTTGAAGGACTACCATAGCAAATTTTCTCTTTACCTCATTCAAGTAAGGAGAGTTAAAATTTTAACAGTGAATCGAATGTGTCTGCCAAGATGAAATCCATGTTTAAAAACCCCTTTTTTCTCTAAACTGGCATGTGCAACCTACGGTATTCGCAGAGCAGTTGGTTAAGAAATTCTTGAGGTCAGCAGTTTACCTTGGAACAAATAGAATCCACAGCTACGCCATACAAACCACCACTTAGATACATCATCATTCACACAAGCAGCTTCCCAAATCAAAAAACAACACTTGCTTTGCTCTGTAGAAATAGCGACAGAAACGCCAGCAACCTCAGGAATCACTAATGATGACAAATGGCAGGCCTGGAAATTCTACAAGATGCCAGTTTCTCATAAACTGCTGAATCTCTGCTTTCTGGCAAGTGTGGCCCCTTGTTCTGTCTCCAAAAAGCAACAGGAAAAGAAGAAAGTACTTAAGATGGCTGGAGTAGGAAGCAGAGAACACAGGAGCAGCCACATATAAATACTGTCCAGCTGAATGAACCAGGAAATGCAGATAAAGTGACTCCCCCGGGAAAAACTTCCCAAAGATTTCATGCACTGAAATAGACCAATCACTTGAATAGAGTGGGTGACTATTCTTGGCTTTTTGATTAAAACTGCACCAACATTTATCAGACTTTCGTCAACAATTTCTACCAAATTTGTATGAGTATTTTTTAGCTTTAGAAAGGATGGAGCACCTGCAGAAACTTCTCATATCCCTCTTATTTCTTACGGTGCTTTGAAAATTCATTTATAGCTGATAAGCTGAGTTTTCAATTTTTGTTGAGGCCAAAACCTTACCTTGAAGGGCTGTTTAATAAAATTGCAACACTCCAATGATAAAATGCTACTAAATAAATTTCATTCCAGCACTATGCAAGCTTCAACACAGGGTTACATTTCATACAGACTGAATAGGGTGAGCCTATAGATTACAAAAACCTAAGATTCAATAAACCAGCAAGTTAATTCTTCACATATGCAGGGGTACACATGAGCTCAACAGCATTAAAAGCCACAACAGATAAAAGTGCATTTCCTGGAAAGCAATATCCAGATGCTGAAGTACCTAAAAAAACCCAAAGAACTACACCAAAATGAACAGCTGGAAAAGACCTAATGCCATCCTGATTTGGACCAAGTTGCTTTTGATTGTTGCTACTTTGTGTCAAGTCAAAAATCCAAATAATAATAATCAAATTTTAATCAAATTAATGGGATATATCAGTTGTCCATAAAGTACCAGGCAATCATCCTATAACCTTCCCCAGCCATAAAGTTCTCTTGAAAAAAAAAAAAAATTAAACCACACACATAATAAATAACCCCAGTGTAAACAATCTTAATGCTCTGACACAATTTGATTTTGAGACTTGGTGTTTCAAATGGCAAAGACAATCAAGCTCAGCTCTACTCTCAGAGTCTCTGTCAAGTTTGAGAATCTGACAGTCTCTTCTGTTTCTTTGTGAAATTTCTAACATAAATATTAAAACTTAATTATGTTGGTGTCGTATGAAAATGACATGAACAGATTTAAAACTAACTTCTAAAAGAACCTTTAAAATACTTCAAACTAATTCTTTATAAACAGCATCACTAGTTTTATAGTATATAGACATAAAAAAGTATTATAAGTTAACTGGC
The DNA here is from genome assembly GCA_013400175.1 of Phainopepla nitens. Taxonomy (NCBI): domain Eukaryota; kingdom Metazoa; phylum Chordata; class Aves; order Passeriformes; family Bombycillidae; genus Phainopepla; species Phainopepla nitens. The sequence continues at coordinate 110,176 of VXBQ01014072.1, read as the reverse complement.
ATAAAGAAGAGGAATAGAAATGCCAGCATTAGGAATGAAAGAACTAAAATTCAAAAACAGGATTAAAAATTGAGAGGAACAAACTAAAATTTAAAAAAAAAAAAAAGAAAGAAAAAAAAAGTAACCCATCCAACCTCCACTTCTACCATACAGCAAAAACCTCTCTGTTGGGTCAGCCCAAATTCTGAGGTTTTCTAAACCTTCATCATTAAAACAGGCCTGAGAGAAAATTGTACTTGATTTTGTATTGAGCCTTCACAGAGAAGCTTCGCAAGTGGAGAAGCATGAAAGCAGTTTCTAGAAAAAGGATTTGGGTCTAAACCTTATGAAAAACAAAGGCTGAAAACTTGGAATTCTTGGAACCCTCTGAACATGAAAGGTTTGATGTTTGCAAGACACCAGGCACCACGGGGCTGGCCCATTTCTCCCTCAATTTTCAGCAAATTTAACCTTATCAGTATTCAGGACCAACCCTAATAGGAAGAAGAAAAATATAACAGCAATAGAAGGAGAGGAGATAAAAGGAAAGCGGCGAGGGAGAAAAGCACATCACGTCTTAATTGAACGGAGGGTGAGATCGGGACAGCTGGTATGGCCTGGAGGGATGGGAAAACACTTCTGCTGGAGCAGCAGCCAGGGTGGAGGCTCCCACTACCTGCCACTCTCCCAGGACAGCTCCAGCAGCACGCAAACACAGCGGCTGCGGAGCGCTCGTTAAAGCGGAATGAATCATTTGCCACAGACAATGCGTCTGACAAACTCAGCCTCTCTCTTTTCATCGCGTTCCTAGAACGCTGTGAATGGAGCTGCATTGTTCAGGTGCAGCCGGATTCCTCTGCAGCGTCTCCCCGCGCAGAGCTCAGCTGCCGATATTCAGAGGGCACGTTCAAAAAAGACAATCTGGTATTTTTTCCCCTTTCCTGACTGCATGAACAAATGTAACCCACTTCTGAAAACATATATGCACAAGTATTTAAAAACTGATTTCCACGAGTAA
>VXBQ01014072.1:33773-109118 GCA_013400175.1 Phainopepla nitens | reverse complement strand
AAAAAAAAGAGGATTTAGTAAATATGAGTAGGGCTCCATTGCACACCCAGTACTTAAGTTTACCATACAAATCTAACTACACCAAAACCAACACACATTACCATATACTGAAGGAAGATCTTTCTCATAAAACTCACATTTCCTGGCCATTTATGAAATCTAAAAATTAAAAAAAAGTCTAAGCAATTAAGTTTAAATATTTAAGTTAAAAGTTACGGCTGCTTACATTCATTTCATTGTACAATACTAATCCAGATCCCACTAGCATTATAAAATTTTGTTATCTTTCTTGGTAAAACACTCAGTCATTTATACCCACCTAAAAAAAAAAAAAAAAAAAAAAAAAGAAAAACCAAAAACTCAANTGACAAACCACAACTTCTATCCCAGGATCTGCTTCTCACACAGTACAGCAATGAGAGCACAATTACTGAAATGAAGATGTTGGCAGCCATCCAGGTGCCAGTAAGAATACAACGGGTATTACTCACCAGTTCCATGTGTGCTGTAATCTGCCAGCTCTAAAAACAGAAAATTCCCAGCAGTGCTTGTTCCATCCTTTTGATGCCAGATTCTTTTATAAAATGCTGTCATCTTAGCTTAGAAGGAGCATTACTTATTTTTTAATTCCCTGTTGGTATTTATTTTTCCTGTTCTCTAACATGGACCTTAGAGATGGCTGCCCTACTCCAAGAGCCTAAAAGAAAGCACTTAAAATCAGCACCTAAAATTGCTGCCACCTGGGATTCAGCTGAGTGCAAACAGGGCCTAAGAGCCAATCTTTGGCATTTCTTGACTTGTGGGTGACGTGGAAGGCTTTCAAAGTCAAATCTGAACAATAATTTCAGGGGAAAAAAAAATACCCCAGACATTCTAGGCATTGGAATACTATCACTTTGGATGATGATTTGACTGCAGATATCAGTTTTGCACTCCCCAAGCCCAGAACAGCAAGGCAAAATGCAGAGGGGTTTTGGACAAGCTGACAGGCATCAGCCAAAGGCAAATCAATCAGGGAAAGGCAAATGGAATAAGCATTCTGAGTTTAATTTAGGTGTCTGGTTACATTTCCTGTTCAGTCCTTGAATATTTGGTTACCCTTAGCAGAAACACTTTGTAGCCCCTTTTCTGTAAGGACCTGCCTCAAACACTGTGAATTTCAAAGTTATTTTGGAATAACACTAGCTGGTATGATCAACAAACTTTTATGCGACCTCAAAAAAAGCTGTGCTGGCAAAGCCAGGCCATTTTTAGTGTTGGATGTTCTCTTTCATAGGACACCAGGATCATCTGTTTGAAATATCAAACCTGGGAAAAAAGGAGTGATATGAAGAACTGAGTCTTCTGCACCCACAGTTTCATCTGCAAGATCACTCCTCTGATTTCTTAAATTATGAGTCCACGAGGCTGGCAATACTGCAGCTCTGGAGCTGCACTAACACCTCTGCACTCTCACTAATTTTCTGCTTATCTGCACATAGGCATATGTTCAGAAACTGCCTCTTTAAAAAGTTGTTATTTTGCAACAATGTGAAATATATTCAAAATATTATTTGCTCCTTTCCCTTGACTGTGTATGGAATATAGTGAGAAAGTGACCACTCTGCCTCTCTTTAGAGGCACCAGATCCTCCCTCTTATCCCACATTACTTTTCAATTCCATGTATGCATAAACACAGTTAATTCCTTAAATTTTCAGATTACACATTAACTTTCAAATAATCAGAAACTTTAAGGAAAATAGTTTTTTAATAGGACAACATCTAAAACAAAAAAAAAAAACCTGGCACTAGATAAATACTCTTAAATAAACTAGCAGTAAAGTGCCTTCTGTTGTGATAACTCCATGCTCTCCAGAATTTCTACAAATATTTACTCAAGTGTTTTACATGTCTTCAATAAATACGTTGTACACAAGAAAAATAAAAGTGAGGTTATGCTGCGGCCATGAACCTCATATTAAAGAGAGCTCAGTACAAACTCCAGGAATTCTGGAGGGATGTGCTCTGTAAATCACAGCACCTGATCAGCTGCAGACTCAAATCTATTTCCATTTTTTTTTTTTTTTAAACATCAGTTACACTGATCAGTGCTATTCCAGGGCTGACCAGGGAAGTGGAGAATAACCAGATGAAGCACTGGGGGTAAAATGTAAGACACCGTTCCTCAGTTTCACTTCAGAGCCTGGATCCCTGGCACAGCCCCTCAGCAAAGTTCCCCTCTTCACCTGGTTCATCCTTAGAACCATGGAATCAGTGAGAGTGGGAAAAGCCTCTGAGGTCACTGAGACCAACCTGTGATTGAGCATAACCTTGTCACCCATGGCCCTGACTGCCATGTCTAGTCTTTCCTTAAATACCTTCAGGGACTGGGACTCTGCCACCACCCTGGGTAGCCCATCCCAATGTCTCATCACACTTCCTGTGAAGAGATTCCTCTGAATGTCCAACCTGAACCTCCCCCAGTGCAGCTGGAGGCAAAGTCCTCATATGCTGTGGCTGGTTCCCTGGGAGAAGAGGCCAAACCCCACCTGGGTCCTTTTGGATTGTTGTAGAGTGATCAGCCCATCCCTGAGCCTCCTTTTCTCCAGATGAACACCCCCAGCTCCCTCATGGGACTTGTACTCCCGGCCCTTCCCAGCTCTGTTGTCCATGTCTGGTCACACTCCAGCTCCTCACTGTCCCTTCTGAACTGAGGGATCCAGAACTGGGCACAGCACTTGAGGTGCCCCTCACCAGTGCCAAGTACAGGATAAGCTCCTGAGACACGAGCTCAGCTCCTGAAAATTCTCCCTCATGCATTAGAAGTGCCAGTACAAAACCACATCACTGCTGCACATCCTAAAGCATCAGTGGATGCTCAGAAGCCACAGCCATCCCCCAGCACCCAGGGCCAGCCAGTATTTCACCCACCTCCACATGGGCATCCAAGGGGACACTCAGAAAGCGAAATTCTGCCTGGCAAAGCCTGGAGAAAGAGCCAAGAAGGGGAGCAGTGGGCATCCGCAGCACCGCCCAAGAACCACAAGGGCTCTACAGGGCAGGGCCGCCCCCGCCCTCAGCCCTGGCGCTGCCTCAGGCATTGAACATGACACAAAATTTAAATTTTATTTATGTAACTTCATTCAGTTTTCACAGACTGGTAGAACAAACTAGGTTGGAAAAGACCTTTGAGATCATCAAGACCAACCCCTGTTCGCCTTTTCCTTGGCAAAAGGGAACTGAAGTTTCTTTCCAGGGCCTGGTTGCACCAGGTGAGGACTGATGAGGCCTCAACATCTCAACAAACTGGGAGTAGTACGAAAGATACAAAAAATGTAACAATCATCAGCAGCCATTAACTCCAAACATCACCCCTGGCATGGTCAGAGATACCTGGTCTGGGAAATATAAGGAAACCAAGGAATGAGGATCTAATCAGCATCAGAGGTGAAGAAATCCCATATCAAACAGGAAACCAAATAGTGAGAACTGCACAACTTGGGACCAATGAACACTGAACCAATGAATTTCTATGGGTTCCGACTATATAAGTATCTGAAAAATCAAGTAAAATTCATGGGTCATGGAATGATTTCCTCTGCACACTTGGGCTGTGTGTGGATGAAATTATTTCTGTTGCACATCCTGGCCAGAATAAAGTAATGCCTTGATTCTCAACATTAAAAATGCCTTGATTCTCAACATTAAAAATGCTGTTGGAGGGTTTTTGGTTTTGCCCCAGTTTCAGTGCCACAGATGTGCCCTGCAGGGCTGTGAGGGCCCACAAGGACAGCCCGGACATGGGTGGGGTTCTGATCTTTATGGGGACACCTCAGCTCACAGAAGCACAGAATCAATTAGGTTGGAAAAGTCCATCATCGAGTCCAACCTGTAACTGAACACTGCCACGACACTGAGTGCTACCTTAAACACCTTCAGGGATGGTGACTCCAACACCTCCCTGGGCAGCCCATTTCAATGTCTCTTCATTCCCTCTGTGAGGAAATTCCTCCTGATGTCCAGCCCGAACCATCTGGGGTGCCTGTGCCCAAAGTGGATCATGGCAGGGGCATGGACAGGAGGCTCAGCGCCAAGTCTGGGATGCCCGCAGTGGTCCTGGGGCATGGAAAAAACAAGTCACTTATGATGAGAAAATTGAGCTGGATGCTGGGCTCATTTTTTTGGCTGTCCCTGTTATGTAAAAATTATCTCCTGCATGATTAACATGCGTGCTACAACCTTGAGCTGGGGAAATCCAGCACGCCTTGCTGTAATATTTTAATGGGTTTGGATCTGGATCCAAGGAAACAAGCTGGCACAGCAGCAATACAGCAGGGCCATCCACAGACTGATGTGTGCTGCTGCTAGGAAAATCCCAGCGGGTATAATGATAAAACAGTTGTGGCCATAACCCCAGCTACTGACAATGGTTCACAAAGATATAATTCCAAACCAAATTTCTTGTGTGTAATAATAAGTCTGATTGTAGCCTACTGATTGCATATGAGTCTGAATGCCTTCCTTGGGAGGATGTTAACAGATAGGCACTGAGTCTTGCAGCTCCCACATGGCTCTGCAAACATCACCTTTTTCATCCCGAAGTCACTAAGCAGGTTGGATAATGTTACCTAATTTTATATTCAACAGCTACAGCAAGCAGATTTGGAAAAAAAAAAAAATAAATCTGTTATTATGCCTAGAACTCATGAAAGGCTTTCAGGGCTGGTACAGATCTCTCTATTTTCTGACACCCATGTTGTGTTTTAAGGCAAACTCTGACTCACTAAACAGAGTCACCTCAAGTACCTAATAGCATCCAGCTTCACAGTGTGTTGACATTACTTTGAGATACGACAAGGTAAAAAAAAATTTTAAAAAAAAGGCTGTATCACTTTAGACTGCAAGTTATTCCAGCAAGTTCAAAATCCACCAAAATCACCATGAAGCTTGTTCCTTTTTATGTTTATATTTACAAAAATAAATCAGAAATAATCCATGCAATAAAAACTGTTAAATTGCTCTTAAATTAAAAAACTTCAAGAGAACAAGGTGGTTTTTTCTCTCATCCACAAAGAAAAAGGGAGCAGAAGCACATTCTGAGAAAACCTGTTCGTCAAGTAGAATTGAAAAGCTTTCAATCAAAGCCATTCAGTCAACTCTACTCCAATATACCTTCATACACACATCTCAAGTTATTATTTTCTTTTAGAGGAGAAGACCATAAAAATCTCTTATCTTCTTAAACATTAAGTGGCAAGACTGGCCCAAGCCTCTCACTAAGATGCAACAGCAGAAGCTTTGGCTCCTGAGACCAAACTACAATCTGACTAACAACTATTCAGTACAAAAATTACTTATCTGGAGTGCAGCTAAATTTTCCATCTCCCAGTCAAGACCAAGTTCTGTCATTACATGCACAATTAACTTCTTGCAGCTGTGAATGAGACTTTCTCCAAAATTTTCCTTGCTACATTGGAATAATGAAGGAAAGTAAGATAACTGATATCTCTAGCTAAATATAAAGACATTGTAAGTGCATCATGGACCCTAAAGCTTAGGAGGACAGCACTTTAGCAGGCAGTTGGAGAATAGAAATTGTGCATAAAATTGTGAGTGGTTTCTGTTCGCTCATTAAGAGAATTATATCTAGAAAGGACCTGGCCACTTGTGACTTGCCTTCAGCATAGGAACTGATCCATCTATGGTCTTTTGGACCAAGCTTCGACCTTTTTATCCAACAATCAGGGACCTGTGTCCTTAAGACTTCACTATTCACACGGATCACTTCCAAAATGACATGGTTTTTAGCCATAAATTCCAGTTTTGATAAAAGAAAATGCTGTGTCCCCTTTTTCCCACCTGAGTTTTTCAATATTTAGTTGAAATTCTCAAGTCACAGTTAGGTTCATTCAAACTATTGAATTAAAGTCACAAATAACTAAAAACCTTATTATCTTCCAAGGGTTGGATTAGCACACAAGAGACTGTACCTTGAAAGAGGTTTTTCTACACATCAGTCCTCTATGGAAGGATTGTGATCCAGTTTTCCAGGCAACATTCTCAGATAGCTTCTTTCCTCTGACCACAGTAGGCTTTAAATAGGTAATGTAGAGAAAGACACTGGCCATTCACAGGGATGTGGGTTTAGATGTGAGTTTTCTCAAATGAGAATTCTGTATTTTGAAGGAGAGAGTGGTGGGGTTACTGAAAATAAGCTGTAAGGCAAAAGATTTTGGTTTACAATTTTTTTAGAAGACACTCTTTGGAAGATCAGAAAACACTCAGTATTGAGCAAATAATATTTCATAAGTGTAGGGATAAAATTATATATTTTATTTAAACCATGGAAAAATATCAAGAAAATATTTGCAAGCAATATCCATCAATTACGCCGTGCTTTGTTCGATATTAAAAATCATGGCATGGAGCAGTAAGGAAGAACTCAAGTTTGTTATTCCGACAAGAGGAGTTTTTTTCTGGAAAAACATCAAACTAACCATGTGCATATGGTGAAAACCCAGAAAGATAGATCATTAGTACTTCTATAGAATATTTAGCCTCAGGATCTTGTAGTGTTTTGCAAACTTTAATTAATTCTTACATTATTTTGGCAAGGCAGGAAATGAAACGCTACCTCCAGATTGCCACCTCATCAGTAATTAGAGAATCTCTTCCAAGGCTGCACACCAAACCAGTTCCCAAGTGAGGAGCTGAACCCAGGCTTTCTGAGTCCCTGCTCTAACAGCTGCTGAGCTCTCACAGCCATAGCAAAGCAAAGTTAAAAGTCCTGCATTTTTCTGGTTGCTCTTTGTTGAAAAAGACCACAGAACCTACAAAAAACAGAATTCAAACAAACTGCAGTCAAGGCCACTGGCTCCTGCATTTGTGAATTCTGCTCCAGACTCCCTTTATCTAACGTTGTAAAGCAATTTAAAACTCCCAGCTTTGATTTGGAATTCCTCTGTATAATACATAAACTGCCCTATTTTGTAGGAAGGTAATAAGACTGAATTTTTTTCACTGTCAGCTACTAAGAACAGTATTAGCTAAGAGATGAGGCTAAAAGTTGTGAGGTTTGTTTTTTATAAATTCTTTCAGACCCCAAAGAAAACAGAGCAAACCCCTATTAGTATAACAGTTTCCATTTCTATCACCCACTACTCCCTTTCAAATCCTAACGGGACCAGGCTCGAGACAGGATTTTTCCTTTTAGATTTATTTTTCTGATTAGCATTGACATATTCATTATATTTTAAGGCTGATTTCTGACAGTAGGGGCACTTGCTAAAATTATGAGCTGTGTTCTAAAGAAGAATTGACTTCAGCTGCAATGTGTATGAAATATTCCCATTTCCTTACTCAGCTTTGACAGGGCTGTGTTTCATGGGACTGAGGTGTGGTCTTACTACACTAGGACCTATAAAGCAAAGCAGTCATGGTGAGGGCCCACATATATCTCAGAGAAAGGTGCCAAAATCTATTCCCTCTCATTCATAGAAATGCCTGCGCTAATGCCAACCAATGTATGAAACAATGAAACTGCCAATCTGACATTTTAAAAAAGTAAGTCGGATTTTATAACTTTTCCTTTGCCCTTATTAACACCAATTTTTTTAAAGATATAATTTTACACATCTTTTCCCTTAGATACTTACTGACACAATAGTGTGAAATCTATTTCAAGGGATCTGAATCTGACGGAACCTGGAAAGAAGCCCTGGAGTGCAACAGTGTTTTGGGCACTAATTAACAACATTTAAGCACATAAATTGCAGTCAAATTAACTGGTTTTGGCCTGCAGAGCTTTCACGGTCCCACCCCACTTCATCCCCTGCAATCATTATTTTCTAGAATAATGGCTACAAACATAACCAGCTAAAACCCAAGGAACTAACTCTTCTCTTGCTCCTCTTTCACCCTTCACAAATGTAGATGGGAATAGAACTTACAGAAAGGAGCAGAGGAAGACTAAATGTCCTCTCTGCATTGTGTCTTCCTTATGAATTAAAATCTTCTGTACTGTTTGAAGAAAGCATGAAAAAAGGGGTTTCTATTTCTATCAAGCTCTGCTGCAAGACCATGGAGAAGTTTTGTGTCCTCTGACAGAACTCACAGTCTGCATTAAAAATGTCACTTCAGCCTTTTCCCAAGAAGGGGTTAGTATCAAGGGCAGGTGGTCTTAGCCTGGAGTTAAAACCATACCTTTTTGCAAAAAAATTGTGACCTTTGTGAATGCTCAGGTAAAAGCACCTGGCAGCACCTTATCTCTTGCAAATCCCACAGCCTCTCTCTCTTTAGGTTTGACACGGTTTGCAGAGGATTTGGGAAGCATTTAGAACATTGCTTCCGTGTGTAGGCAACTGATATTGATTGCTTATGCAAAATACATCAAACAGAGAGGTAAATTTTCAATATTCTATACTATTTTTACTTAGTCCTTTATTTTAAACCATGAATTCACTCAGGAAAGTTGTAATTTTCTTGATTCTAGCAGACACCACAATGTATGTGAGACAATATGTGAGTCTCAATTCTACCTCGGCTTGCAGTGCTTGGTCATTAATCCTCTGATATGATTTAAGTGGAAGGTCCCCTGGAGTGTCAACAATGTTTTCTAACATTAGTGACATCTGCTGTCTCTCTTACTTTTATTTGTGTATCCTATATGTATTTTCACCTATTTCTTTCCACTAATGCCATCATTTAGCTATGCTGCTTTAGGCAGAACACTTAAAAATGTGGAGGATGTGCCAGTGGGTTGGCAGAATCAGGTATTTGCACAGTGTTATTTTTATGTTAATCTGAAGTTTGACAAATATTCTATTTATATTCAGCAGTGCCTCTGTGTAATAAAATGTGTCTGTACATATGTGCATATTTTTGGCTAAGCAGAATACAGAATAAAAGTATGATTTATGAACGGTGCCAGATTTCTTTCATGCAATGTGCAATAATCTCTAACTAACAAATATAAACATTTCCATTATAGTGCATTAACCCCTAAATAATCTACCAGAGGGAGAAGCAGGTACCTATACGTGTATTAGATTACAGATACACTCCCTCACCTTCTCTTTTTCAAGCTGAAAATACAAACCAGCCCCTAGATTGCTGGCATGCAGGCCCACAGCAATTGCTGCACCAAATCAGAGAATTAAATGACTTATTTAATGTACGTGGGTGGGTGCAGAGGCTGGGAGACAGGTATTAACTCACATAAAGAAAAAAATTGTCCCATTACATAATGCCGAGAATTGAGAAAGAGGAGAAATAACTGTCAGAAATAACTCCCCTAACTGAAGAGCAAAATTCCCTCTGTGCCTGTGGTAATTTCCACTGTTCACCCTTGGATGTGTGTCTATTTATAATTTTTATAAGAAAGACAAATGAAGAGAATACTTTTGATGAGACTACCATTAATATAACACCACTTTACATATTAGTATTAGTATTAGTATTAGTATTAGTATTAGTATTAGTATTAGTATTAGTATTAGTATTAGTATTAGTATTAGTATTAGTATTAGTATTAGTATTAGTATTAGTATTGAATTTGCTCTTCAGTTGTTTCAAGACAGATAAAAGTACCCTGGGATGTTGTAGTCTGCAAACTGGGCCCTTGCAAGGATCCAGGTTAAAAGTATGAATTTAAAACTGCTGTTCAACATTTTATTTTTCTTTTTTTTTCTTGTTATTTTTTTGAATCACAATCATTTCTGCAGTTCGACTCACCCTGAAATCCCACAAGCTCATGGATGGGAAAAAGAACAGGAGCGACTGGCTGGAAGAAGCTGTTGGAGGTGGAACATTAAGTGGAAGGAACACAAAGGGAAGGTATTTATTAAGCTGAAGAAACACTGAAAACCCCTGCAAACAAGCTTAATTTCTGATTAAAGTTTTCATGAAACTAAATTATTCATCTGGCTCTGAGAATGTCAGGGTGATTCTTGATTTTTTTTAATTAACATCAGTTAAAGAAACACATTTCTGTTTATGAGGTGAGGGAGAGAAAGAGAAGGCATTTTGGAACAGTGAGGTGGGGCCAGAATTGCTGCTCTTTGGGAAGTGGCTGTTCGGTAAAGCTCTTGGGAATGGGAACTTTCCCTCCCTGCGCCAGAGTACTTTGGCTGCAATCTCAAATCAATTTTCATCCATTTGACAGATGCTCAGGCTTAGCTGCCACCTTCTTCTAGCAGCTGTCACCTGATCACAATTTGCAGTCCCTACCCCAGATTCTAGGCCTCTCCAAACTATCATTCCCAAGGGATGAAGAATTATTACCCCGTTGCACCTGGACCACAACTCAAATGCCTCCTCAAGGCTGGTGCAGGTGATGGTCCCAGCCTCTAGATCTGTCACCTCCTCCACCATTTGTCAAATGCTGTCAGCACTTCCACTCTTCATTGGATCACCTCTTTCCGTACATCCAGCATCATCTTTGGTCTTTTAGATAAAGTCAGTGCATTATAAATCTCCTTTGATTAATATTTTTCACTGAGATTCTACCCGCAAGAGACAAGGTTTTTCTCTCCTATCTGGTCTCAGAAGGCTCTGTGCTCTCTCAGTGGTGGTCAGGGTGCTGCTTTCTGCATGCACAATGAATTTAATTCCCTGAAAGAGGCCTTCTTGAACATAAATACGAGTGTTAAAGATACCTCATCTTTAAAAATACATTTCTATAAGAAGTTTAATGGTTTGGTTTTTTTCCTTTAAAAATACCCCAAATCTTGCATAACATAAGCAGGGGAATCCTGGTATCTCTGATCATATTTCCTAGCTGTTCAAAAAGGGAATGAGGAGAGGAATGGAATAAAAGATGAAAAGAGGTTTGAGTGTGCAATGAGAAGGAAGTGCAATGACTAATGTGCAGTTAGGCATAGGAAAGGAAGGCAGCAACAAAGAGTCAGGTCATTGTCACAGGGGAGAGAAGTTCCAGTCTAAAAAAAGCTAGAAGTTTCCCTCTGTGAGAGGGGAAACACATTAAAAATTGATGCTACTGCCCAGCTTCAGTTCCTGGATGTTTCTTCCCTACCAGCTTTGGTAAAGACATTAGGAAACAGTCTCTTGTACAGATCTGCCCTGATTTTGGTATTGCTCTTGTACCTCCTAAACTGGCAGTCATGCATCTGGTTCCTTCCAGTTCTGATCCAGAGACAGCACACTCCTTAAATTAGGCTTCCATTTATCTTAGTTATCGTGATTTATGCAGCATTCTGTGGACCATTCATCATGCAGCTAATCCTGAGTAACCTTGAGTAATATTTTAATCTTGCTGTCCCTAATTTTACCCTTTCTTTCTCAGCATTAGCATTGAAGACTTCTCTTTCTGCCTTGAAAAGACTCCCGTGAAGTCTTAGCAGATATCTCACACCTTTCCTAAATTTTTCTCCCTAACTCCTTCCTTCTTCTCAATAAGTCTTGTACCCCACCATGATTAAAACCGTTGGAAAGTCTGAGGTGTTTAAAAGGGCACCTCACCAGTGTGATACTGACTGCCTACAAAATCTTCAGGCAAATTTCACAGCATGAAGTGTTTAAAACTTAGGTTCTTGCCAGTTCTCAAAATCTGGGTTATTTAACGTGGGGTTACAGAACTATTTTTATTAGGAGGTTTTGCTTCTCTAGAAACTTGAGAATGTTTAAAACTTTGTAAAATTGTTTGATAAACCTTGTGTGCCTCTAGACCAAATTGCTAACTGAGGCATCAAACAATACCTCCCAGTCACTCTATTTCACAGTCTGCTCTTCAGGGACTAGACCTTATTTATTTAAAGTTTAATGCTTTTTAGACCTCAGTCATGTCCTCTGTTAACATTCTCCCACACTGCCATGATCTGTGAGCTTCTGAGGGCATGTTTTAAGCCCAGCTTCTTCCCAGCCAGATCCCCTCTAGGCTGCATTCTGCAGCCTGTCCTTCCCTTCAGACACGAGTGTGATAAATTAGGATATTTCTATACCTAGAAAAGGAAGGCCCTCTGGAAACAGCTCTGCAGTGATCCCTCGCAGCAGAGCTAAGTCTTTTCTCATGGTGATCTCAAAGCTTCTTCTGGTCTGCGCCCACCTAAGCCTGAAACCAAGCCTGCCTCCCTCAGAAAGGGGTCACTCCACCTAACCTCACTGATTTACATTGATTTAATTGGAGAGAACTCTCAAATCTAGCCAAAGGTTTGCACTCTTCCTGTATTTCCTTTCTCCTCACTGTACATGCTTATTTTTATTTAGGAAAAAAAATGGGACAATAAAAGGAATCACTCCATATTTTGTTAGCAAGTTTATGCAACTGTAGAGGCCGTGGTAAAAATTTATTCTGTAGCTCACTGTAAAGTGCGAGGATCTAAAACATCTCCCAACAGCAAGTAGTTTCTCAAAGTGTACTCTATGCACAGTAATTCAGGGTGTACTAAGGATAGAATTGCAGCTTAAATGAGTTTTGTGCCTTGATTTCTGCATAATTCAGTGCTTTAATCTGAAAAATTAGCCACAGACATCCAAATTATGCAGCTCTTACCATCTCTGCTAAGCCATCTGATGAGAGTTTAGAAGCAGACTTGTTGTCTTTGCTTTCTCTAGAGCTCAATTCAGATAATTTCATGAATCCAACCCGAACACAGTGTTCTCCACATTGATGAGTTCCTGCACCTCCCTTCTGCTGAAAACAAAAAGGGCAAGACAGTTTTCACAGAGAGCTTTCCCACAGGAGTATGTTTTGTAGGCTGAGATTTTTGCCAGCACTACAACACACAACAAATAACACTCTTTGGTTAAAGGCCTGAATGTGAATAGGTGTGATGGGGCCCTGAACAAGCTGGCTTAGTGCAAGGTGGGCTTGGAACTGGATGATTTCTAAGGTCCTTCCCAAACCAAACCTTTCTTTGATTCTATGATTTCAAAAGCTCTTCTAGCAGGAAATATTGTTCCTGGAGATTTTCTGACAGTCATAAAAAACACCACAGCCCCAAAGCCTTGTTGCTCTAAAATCAAGCCACTGCACTCAATTTCCCTCCACCTGATAGCATGGGAATTTTTGGAATTCCCTACTTCCCATTGCATTAGGTAGTCTGAGATGTCCATTCTTAACTCTCAAATCAAAGTGGAGACAGTAGCTTGCAGGAATTTTCAAGTGTGTGTTAAAGGACACTCAAGTTTGTTCACTTTTTCCCCTTATTTATCAAATATCTTTCAAAAAAAAGCATTCTGGAGGTCCTGACTTTCCCTTTTTATCCCGTGTTGGAGAAGGAAGCAAAGAAGATGAAGATATAAATAGAAAAGTTCCCACGCAAATACTACTTGTGTTCCTCCCGGGATAAAGCAAGCAAACAACGTGTTTGTGGACCAAATTTTAGGAATTTTCAATAGGAGAATGTCTATCTGTGAAAGGTTATGTATTTAAGAAACATTCAGGTTTTGAACAAAAAGGTTGTGTCATTTTTCTGGGAGAAGATCCCCCTTTCACACCAGGTAGTTCAGAAATAGTATTAACTATTAAGGGAATTTAAGTTCCTTTTTAGCAAACATAGACCTGGAGTAGAAAACATTACCAACCTTATAAATTGGATCAGTTTGAACAAGAAAAAGTAGATTTAATATTCTTTGCAGAAGAGATGAAAGATATTTGAATTGTCCATCAATAATTAAAATAACACTGAATATAATAAGACTTTTCTATCTCACTGTGTGGTAGATAGTTGGATAAATCCACCTCATTGTCATTTCCTTTTCATGCAACAAGAGTTCTGCTAGTTGTGTCCAGAAAATACTGCCACTTCCAAGCATCTCTGAATTAGTGGTGAATTATTCAGGCTGTGTCACAAAGCCAATAGCATGGCACCTCATTAAAAAGCTGTTGAACCTAAATAAATGTATACATTTATTGTAAACTTAAAAAAAAAATAGGTTTACTTTGAGACTTACCTTCAACCTAAATGACTTTTCCATAAAAAGTGGAATCATACAATTGAAAATATAAATGCATCATTTGAAAATGCAGCAAATTCTCCACTCTTAAAGAGATTTTTTTGTGGAGATGCTGAGGACTGCCCATATGCAGTGACTCAGGGTAACTGAGATTGTCTCCTGGCAGTTTCTGTCAGCTGTGAAAGGATGTGTTGGATGCAGGGAAAGGATGTGTTGGACAGGTGTCATGTGGGGACGGCCCTACTGAAACAGTTACTGCTTCAGCTCCATTGATTTTGGCAGGAATCTCCCTGACACAGGGCCTGATATTGAAGGATGCTGACCTCCCCCATTACCCCAGGAGATGGGGTCTCAAGAGCTTCACTGGAGACCACGTCCTATTGATTTTAAGTCTGCTTCTTGTGACATGGATCACATTAATCTTGCAGGATGAAGGCAGCAGAGCAGCACCACAGCAGAGGCAATGGCCTGGGCTTCCTGCGTTTGTGGTGCCATCCATTCACAGCAGCTGGCTGCAACCCAGGTGGGAAATGTTTATGGCAAAAGACCCAAACAGTCGGCAGTTTTCAAAAGTAGAGGTGCTTTGCTGAGATTTGCAGGGTAAACTCCCACAGCCAGAGGCTACAGGCTGGGGTTTGAGCCAGATAAGGGAGAAAGCTCAAAAGAAGCTGACCCCATGGAGGTGGGACAGCACTGCTGCCTGGAATAAAGCACAAAACTTTCTTCCAAACAGTGTTAAAATTATAACATAAAAGCAAATCTTTAATTGAAAGCCTTCAAGGTTCACAATTTGGTGACATTCACATGTGATACAGTATTTCTACAATAAATTGAGTTGATTAGTATATCTATCAAATATCGTTCGATTAGAAGAGCAGTTGGTAAAGTGATTTTACCCCAGGTTCTGCCCATTGGAGCCCTCCCCCTCTGATCTTTTAGCTCTGCACTTTATTGTGTCTATGATGTATAGTGCAAAATAAAGTGTCCTTGCCAGACTAAAGGCAAGAATAAACAGAATTTCAAGAATCATTTAGTAAGGGTTTGTTAAATTACGGGAGAAGGCAGGAACAGTACTAGAAACTATAATTGTGCATTAACAGTCTACAAAGTTACAAATGTATAAAAAATATACAAAAATCAAAAAATCTTTAGGCATATTTGGAGGGACACCTCTGAACCTCTTCTACTGACACTGTTTTGTTGTGTGAGAGTGACCGTTAATCAGAGCAAGGAGTAAACACTGAGTGAGCAACACTTGGGTCACAATTTCCCCCGACAGTGCAATGGTTGGGAGACTCACCTGGGCCACTCTCCAGTGGACACCCAAGTCTGGCAGCACTGACAAGGAGGGCTTCTCCTCAGAATCACCTCACCACGAGGGCACTCCACAGCAGGGAGGAGAGGCAGATTTGAAGAACTGACTGAATTGGGACTGCCTGCACCTTGGGCAACACCCCCACCCTTAAGCTCTTCAGCAAAAACTGAACCAAATGATGCCATCTCCTAACTCTGCATTTAATTAGCTCCAA
The DNA here is from genome assembly GCA_013400175.1 of Phainopepla nitens. Lineage (NCBI taxonomy): Eukaryota > Metazoa > Chordata > Aves > Passeriformes > Bombycillidae > Phainopepla > Phainopepla nitens. The sequence goes on along the minus strand of VXBQ01014072.1, from coordinate 93,694 downwards.
CCACCCAAGATTTTTGAGTTATCTTCCTGAACATTTTAGAGGCAACTGAAGCCACAGAGCTTGGCTAGCTATCGTAGGCCAAAAATATCAATCTATTTCACAGGTCTAATCGGCATAAGTTATTCCTGCTGGGTGTCTGGGGGATTGGATGAGTGCCAATTCCTCTTGAAGGTTGTTTACTGATTTGATGTGTTAGAACCTTTTATCATATTAATTATTTATGCCATCAGTTGGAGGAAAAAAATAATTGTAAGTAAATGCTTGCTGACTATTGAGACAGTTTTAAAAAAAGCAAAAAACCTCAATCAGTTTGGATCCAGACAAAAAAAAAAAACCCCAATCTATCTTCAGTCTTCTACACATTTATTAGTGTGCTCAGAAAATTATTTTGTACAAACTGCTGGTGCGCTTCTTTAATTAGATAAAAATACATGTCACCAGGAACTTGCATCCTCCCAACTCCTTAATTCTGCTTGTAGAGAACAAAACAACAAATCCATCTGGAATGCTCTTCCCATCACTAATAACATAAACACTAATAACAGTGTTTGTTAGCTGACTTAAATAAAGAAATATAAAGCAGATCTTACACACAAACACAGCCTGTGTAAACTCCTGCCTGTAGGCAGTGCATCCATGGGAATGTTTGGAGAAAAACCCACTACCTACTTTGTTCAAATTAATTTGTGATAAATTGAAAACCAAAGGCAGCATCTTTAACTAAAAGGGAAAAGCTCAAATAAATGCTAACAAAATTAGAGCTTTGTGGCCTTTTATGTCTTAAATTATTGACCAAGAGGAGAATTTTCAAACCTGCTCATTAATTTTGAGGAGGTTTTATCATGTTTATTATTCCCATCAAATGATTTTTGAAGTGGTTTTTATTTTGGGAAAAACAGATGACCTGAGATACTTAAATGCAGGCTTGTCTAGCCAGATAAAAACTCAGAGTCAAAAGACAGAATCATTCTTTAGTGTTTCGACAGAAAAACTACAGTTTCAAATAAAAATAAGTGGAACAAGTAACTTTTTGGTGGAGTGTTGGGAAAATAGGGGAAAAGGCCTTTCCAATTAAACATAACAAAACCCATCAGCTGAATAGCAATGCCACTGGAAATATAGAGAGTGCATCTCATTACATGCAAATTCAAACTTGAAGAGGAATAGTCAAAACCAGCCAAGTGCTCAGTTCTTTTTTCCTACAATGAAAATTCCGCCAAAATGCTTTAGACCCTAAATTTGTAGATAAGATTTCAAACACAGCATTGCTACTCCCAGAGGGAGGGCCATTTTTTGGGGGGTCTAAAACAGTGCAGGAGAATGGTTAATTTGAAAATTAAGTTCCCACATTCCATAGGCAAAACTATTTCTTTCCCTGCCAGAGTACCTGGATACACATACTCTGTTTTGCACAGTAGATGAGAATAATGTGTTAGAGAGGTGCCTTGATACCAGCCTTCCAGCTGAGAGGGACATCATTGCACAGCCAACTGTGACAGGTTCTTTTGCACAGAATGGCAAAAATCTTTTGGTATAGGACGTCAACTGTTTTCTCCCCTTACTTAAGAATGCTTTAGATGATGAGACAACTTCATCTGTTTCTTCAAACAAATTTTTGACTTCACAAAAATTAACTAAGCAATACAAACCCACTCACACCTCAGTTATGAGAAAAGGATGTATGCAAAGTTTGATGCTCTTAATAAATAATTTTTAATTATGTTGTTAAGTCTAAACTCCCTTGTTTCTAGGGAATCCATCACTTTTCCTTTCTGAGTCTACAGCAACAAACAAGTTTGTCTCTACTGATATGAATTAGTTATGCTATTGCACATTAATGCCGTAGAAAAATGAAGCTATTGACAATCAAAAGCTGATAGCGTTGACAACTTAAAAACTGCAGGGTTAATTTCAGATTAATGCAAAACAAATCCTATTTACCAAATAAAAACTTACGACTTTTATACCAAATACTAAGGGCTTGAGGTTTTGTTTGTTTGTTCTCTGTTTTGTTTGGGTTGTTTTACTCAAAGAACAAACAATGACAGTCTGAATAAGAAATGTTCTAAGTAATGCCTAAATAAATACTCAGATTGAAAACATTCTTCACCACTGCAATAAAAAACTCTATGAAACCAAGTGACTGAAGATAAAATGGAGATATTTCTGCTCTTTGGTGTTTGCTTTTGCCCTATTTCTCCACAGATTTTCAGGGTAGGTTTAAACCTTGGTTTAAACAAAAAGATAATCCAAACAAAGAATATAATTTTTAATGCTGTTAAATTATTCTGTGGAGCAGTGCTGAGTGCAGTATCTTAATGTTTCGTAGAATTGTGGCCTTTAAACAAGACACTATCAGGGTTCACCAGTTTTTGTTTTCATAATACTGTTTTCTGAAGAAAAATGCACAAACTATGGGATGAACTGCTAAGGAATGGTCAGGATGAGCTCTTAAGGAGTGGTTCTTGTGTAGGACCTCACTCTTGCTCTCTGCTTTCCTTTTCTCCTGGTGAGCACTATGGAATTTGATTTCTTTCACAGCCTTTGACTGCATCGGGGCCTAGCTGGGGTTTCCTGCCAGGCTACTCAGTTCCAGAACAGGGAATTATGCACCAGACCGTGCTCGCTGGGCTCTTTGGGCTCCTCATTGCTTTTCCTGGATGGTGGGTCTGGCGGCAGCACTGGGCTGCCAGGAACTCTGCCGGGAGTTTCTCTGCATGGGGATCTCCAGAGGGTTTGAAACAACAGGCCAGAGCCCGGCAGTCACTGCTGGGGTGGCCTTTGTGGCAGGCTAGAGTGGCTCTTCAAAAGTGATCAGCTCCTGTTACAGAGTTTCGCTGTGTTTTTCCAAAACCCGACCCTCGGCCAAGGCAAGAATAACTTAAACCAACTGCTTCACTCACTCAGAAATTTTCCTTGATACCAGTTCAGTGCAGGCCACAGGAAGCCTGAACGGCAAAAGTGCTTGGCCTTGAGGGCACATTTAAAACCACTCAGAAAGAGCAAATTCTCCAAGGCTCGTAGTGTCACTCTCAGGCTATCACAGCTCAGAGGACTTGGTGCTTAGGATTTTATAAAGGCCTTTTTTTTTCCCATACAAACCCACGCTAGATTTTCCTCTTCTAAAGTCCTTTGGGAATAGCTAGTGCAAAGAAGTTAGTCCTCCTGCAAGGCATGAAAGTTAATCCAAGCACTCCCATGTCCTGTGGGAGGCTGGTTCAGGCACTAACCCACTGAGGCAGCTTCTCCTTGCCTCTGTAGATCTCTGTTTGAACATCAAGAAAGAGGCTGAGCAGGGTGGCACTCAGGTGATGCCTGTACCCAAGAACAATATGAAGCCAGAAAAAGGACTCTCCAGATGTGCAAAGAGTCATCTCCACAGCCTGTTGGTTGCTGTGCTTTTCCTAACATCCTGTCAGCACAGTATTCCCTAGGCTTGGGTTTTGTCTGTCTATGGAGAAGGCATGCTCCCAGGTCCTGCACAAAAATTGTGTGCATTTTCTGCACCCTCTCTCACTGAGCTTGATCTAAGGCTGGCTCTTTATTCTCAACATACAAATAGGCAGCTGAAATTACTGCTTTATGTGCCTGAGACATTTCATCTGAGATAATGCATTTCAGCTGGAGGGTGATTTGACAAAGGGAATCCAGAAAAACAGATTTGTTTACACAATTGGGCTGGCAGCATGCGGACTGCCTGACTTTTGTTTAAAAAAAAAAAAAAAAACACCAAAAAAAACAGCAACTAAAAAAAACCCACAAAAAACCCACAAAAAACCCCAAAACCACTCTGTGAAGTGGTTTCCAAAGTACTGCTCTCAAGTCAAGATTCAGAAAGTTAGTCTTTTTCACCATTGAAAAATGCGGCATTTATAGCTCACTTGCTGAATTTTTTTTCCTTGTGTATGAGTAGCTCTCAGCACATTGTAAAAGGAAAACTTGAAACTTCCATTAAAAATAATTGAAGCTGGGGAAAAAACATGTGAACAGATAAAATTACTTGTTTTTCACTTCCACAGAAAAAGGCCAAGAAGGACACTGCATAACAAAAGGCAAAGAAAACTTTTTAAACATAAAACTTTTTGAGAGTTTAGGGCAAGTGCCCTGCAGTTCAGCAGATAACCAGATCACATACACAAACACCTTTAGCTGGGAACAACTACAGTGAGGTTCTTTGCTCCAAGTCAGTTTTCCCTGGGATTTTTATTACCGATCTATGTACCAAAAAAATGCATAACATTTAATACTAGTTCAATTGCACTGCTGACTCTCTGCCTTCAGATTACTTTACTTCAAATTTTTTCCTGCATCTGTAAATTCAATTACCAAACAATAAATTCCTCTGCATCGCTTCTTTGTCCTTTGCACACAGCATTGGATCACGTACAATCCTTCCTGCTCCATACTCATAATCTCCCTCCTCCCTTTAATGGCCAGTGTTGTATTTCTGGCAATTTACTGCTCAGAGTAGCTGCTACAAGCTCTGGAGGGCAAGAGTGGGCTTAAAATGCAGCAGGTTCAGCTCAAGAAAAGCTTCACAAAGATACTGCCAGAAAACCCTGGGAGAGACTCTCCAAGAAGGCTCAGTTAGAGATGTTCAAGGACAGATCAAAAAGGCCCTGTGATGAGAGAGGATCCCCTCTGGGATCTCCTGGTGCTTGTTCAGTGATTTCCTAAGACAACTACCCTGTTTATTGGCAACAAAGTAGAGTATGGAGTTATTTCAGGATTGACACAAGTGTGACATGCTCACACTGTTCCCCTTGTCCCAAGGAACGAGAACTTCCTGCTCCACTCCCCATGACTGGCCTCCAGGTAATGATTTGAGCCTCAAATGCCAACTCCTCCCCATCCCTGCCTCTACAGATCAATCCCTTTCCATCCACACCTTCCTCCAGGCACATCTGCCCCTGTCTCTGACTGTTCTTTCTCCTCAGCTCAACAAAGCCCCTTTTAAAAGCTCCCCCACAGTCCCCACTGGGCATCTCCACATATCTGTTCTTCAGGAAATACTCTTTGTCCTCCATTCTGCTTCTCATAGCAGTGTGAACACTCAGGGAACTACAGAAGAAGAAAGGAAGGGACAATAAACATTGGAAGTGGTTGTTTTTCTTCAGTTTTCCTGTGAATAGTGTCCCTCCTGCAAATCCTGGTTGTCTTTTCATTTCCACTGGACACTTTTCTGAGAGCTCTGTCTTGAAGGTGATTCCTTTTTAATTGCTCATGGGATTTTGTTTCCTAATACTTTGCATTTTTATAGCTAGCTTTGCGAAAGGATCTTAAGCACTTTCCAAATGGTAATCCAAGGCTTTCAAAAACTCTGTGTTGTGGCAGACAAAACAATGAGGAAAGAAAAAGCAATTCACTTACCTCCAGTTGAACAGCTGGTCTTCAAAATACCCAAGAGGAAGACCCCAGCTTTCACTGCTTACTGTTGTACTCTAATATCACTTTAACTGCATTGGTGGGGAAAACGGCAATCAAATTATTTTCTCCAGTACTTGTGTTGATCATGGTTCCCGACATTATCAAGGAGGCTTCATGCCTCCACCAGAGCAGGTCAATAAACCAAACTGTCTTTGCTAGACTTTCCTCTGCTACTTACTTCAAAACAAATACCCGCAAATGTATCTTACTCTTATGAAATGCGTGTGTTAATATAGATATGCATACTATAAATATAAAATAAAAAACTCCATCTTCTAGTACTTCAGTGAGAATACATTCAAAAAAAATATACTTTCCTAAGTTGTGTTCAGCAGGAAATATTCACAGGAGATACATGAAACACTAGTTGAGCTAGGTGTTTTAGGCAGCAAACGCAGTCAGGTTAGGTGTGCTCCCAAGTATTTTTGTTTGCCTTACTTCGCTCAGTTCATCAGTTTCACAAACAAAAAAATTGCCTTTTGGTGTGTTTGAGAGGCTTAGGAAAGCTTGGAAAGAGAAATTAGCCTGAGGACTATGAGAGATGCATTTTGACTTCCTTTGTATTTAACAAATTAATAAAGAGAAAAGAGAATTAAAGATACTACTGAGGTTTAGGAAGAAGAGGAAAGAAGCCACAATGAAGGAAAGAAGTAACAAATATGAGACAGAGAAGCTAAAATGAGAAGAATCCTCACCAGGGTGAATTCACTCATTAATTCTGTTCAGTTCAAACACCAGTCTTGCTAACTCTGCCTGATGGCACCTCAGGCTTGATCATCAAAGGATGCGAAAACTGCCCCAACACCATGATAGCACAGAAGGAAACTTGTAAGAGAGCACTGTTGGGGAAAAAAATTCATCCTTAGTCCTTGGGTGCCCTCTCCCTTCTGATAATCCTATGCAAAGGGAGGCTCCGAGCACAGCCACAGTGTCCCTGCCACGACACCCACATCATCCACGCATCTCCTCTCCTGCCCAGCTCTCCAGACTCTCCTGGTGTTTAATCCCCTGACATGTTGCACCAGAGTGGAGAGATTTCAACCTGCAGCCCAAGCAGGACTTTGTGGTGGTCAGAGCACCTGACAGTGTCCTTCAGCTGGTTTGTGTGCTCTGGGAAACCTCTGGTACCCAGCTGCCACGCAAGAGCCCTTTGTTTATTGGGAGCAACGAAATGCCACGAGGTTACTGGCTTCCCTTGAGAGTTTGCTCCTGGGAAAGCTCCTGATCAACAAGTTTGAAAACAAATCTCTGCAGCTGAAGCACTGATCTGGCAGGACCTGTTGTGAGCTCAGGAGCACAATCTCAAACTGTCACAATCTCAAGCTGTGACCCCCCCCTTGCAATTCCTTCTGCTGTTCACAAGGTTTATTCGACAGTGTGAAAATGCACTCCTCCGTGGTACTGAGAGGCACTGTTTCATTATCCCACATAAACTGGCATGAAATATATTAATCTTTTATGGTTTCTATTGCTAACACTGTGTCAGAGTGAAACCTGTGCTTGGCTCAGGGTGTGAAGCATAAATATAAGGAAAAGATGCATGACACTGAGATCCAGCTGATGGGAATCTATTGGCAATGGTCAATAACACTCTTGAGAAACAGTGTTGAATTTTTGATCAGAGGAACTAGGCATTTTTTGAGTAGATTTTCATTTTTTAAGGATCTAAGGGGCTTTGTTGCGGCATAATTAGGCAAAGGTCTCCCTCTCAGAGGTGCCCCTTCACCACCCAGTGAAGCAGATTCTCCGTGTGTGCGATTTGCTGCAAGCCACCAGAGCTTGTGATGAGCTCCGCTGCACATCACCTGTCATTAGCACTTAACAGGAGTTCATTAACAGGGTAATTTCACTGTGATGCTGCAACAGCCACAGCTAATGCCTGTGCCAGAAACATAACTGTTTATCCATAAATATCCATTCTCTTTTATGTTTGTAATAGAGCAATATGGGTTTTCTTCAAAAGCAGCTGGATGGTTTGTTTGGTCCATGCACGGCTCACCACTGAACTGAAGTGGAAAGTGTTTGCTAGTTACAGGAAATATAAGTCATCTTTAGCATCTGCTGCCAATTTGACCTTCCTGGGAAGTATTCTGTAGGAAATTAGAAGCAGAAGTGGCACAGAGTGAAATGAAGTAAATACAATCAGTCAAGCAAAAAAAGGCAGATGCTGCACGTGTTCCTGTCTTCTGGAGTGATGTGTGCAAGTGCCATGGACATAGGGGGAATTTCTACGAGCCAGAAAGGGTCAGCACGAGCTAATATAATATATAACATAACAAAATAATATCATAATATAATGTAATAATATAGCTTAACATGAACCACCTCCTCCCAATACTGAGAGAACTACTTCAAAATATTTTGGTAAAATAGTATTGTCCCCTCTAAATGAACTGACAACAAACCTGAACTCCATCAAGCAGCGTGGGGGACTTAGATGTTGGATGGGGAGTCAGGAGCTCCAAGCTTGCCAATAGAAGTGCTCCTGGAGCAAACGGTTCCTCCTTGTCCGATTTTCCTGCCCTTGGGCATTCACACTGGCAGTTCTTGGGAACAGGGGCTGTCTTCTACCATGTAATATAAAGACAGGTTTAGCCAAACAATCCCTCCCCCTGCCACCCTCTCTCCCTCTTGGAATCCTACCAGTCTTTAGCTATTACTTGTATCAATATTTCTGTTTCCAGGGGTTTTGGGCTCCTCTCAGGTTATTGCAGCACCTTTTCCTCATCTCTTCTAAGGGAAACAAAGATTCAAAAGTAAATTACTGAAAAAAACAGGTAGGCATCTTTACCAAGATGTATTTGTGTGGATTTATGCTGGCAGAAGCATGCACCTGAGAGAGTGCTAATGGGAATTTGGCTCATAGGATGGATAGAAACTCAGGGGAGGTTTGTTTTCACAGTGAATAGTTCACCCTACTGAAAGGCTGCAATCTGCGTGAGGGTGTACACATATATATTTATCACTCTGTTTAGGCACTCACATAAAGATACCATTCTAGCAGCTGTTCAAATAAAAAAGCCTCTGTAGCTGACATGCTGGTAAAGATCATTTGTAAAGAAAAGATCTTACTGCATTGTGGATCTGTGTCCTATGCAGAACACTTGTTTCGGTTACAGCACTTCTGGATTGAAAGGTAGAGAAAATAAAGTATCACAATATTTTTTTTTTTTAAGTTTCTGTTTGTTTGTTTTGGGGCGTTTTGTTTGTTTGTGTTGTTGGAAGAACTGAGCCAAATTGTTTAAAAAAAAAAATAAAAGAATTTTGAAACCTGTAACCTTCCATCAGAAATTCTTGATGTTGAAGGCAGAACAGGCTGCGGTTTAGATCCTGGATGTGAATTTCAATTTGCGTGTTTTCTTGTCAGAAGAGTATTTTCAGCTCAGAGGCAGGCAAAAAACAAATGACATAGCTTCACTGAAATTTCATAAAATCTATTTCTAAGCCTTCTTGGACCTCAAAGTCAGTAAAATTCAATTTGCTTTAAGCCACAAACCATATTTCTTAACGTGTTCTGGTGGGCAGCCAACAGTTCACCTTTGACAAAGGCTTTTGCTCTTGTGTGCATTTTCTGAGCTTTTGGCATTCCCTGGGGGGAGTCTTTTTCCTCTCTTTTGGATTATGGGAAAGAGATGAAGACTCCTGTCCCACTGCTGAAGTTCCAAGAGTGTAGAGGCTCCTCCTTGCAGACACAGAAATGGGACATAAAACTCGTCGTTCTGCAGTGGGGCTGTTGACATCTTCAGCATTCCTGAGCTGACAATATTAACAGCCTCTGGACTTTGAATTCATTAATCACATGATGAATTGGGAAAATTATGCTGATTTGGGTATTTATTTTCCAAAGACTGTGTCAGAAAATATTTAACAAAACAAGCGGGATTTTTTCATAATTTGCTTTAAAAAGCGTCTGCCAGGAGGCAATACCTCATCTACACTGAGTGTTGTTGCTGCACACACATTAAGAAGAGAGGCTTTTTCTCTTTGTATCACAAAATGTGAAATACAAGAAATCCACTGTTACAGCACTGCAAAGAATATCAGCTGAGTTACTCTAGAGTTACTCTGGTTAAACTTGAAGCAGAAATGGGAACAGAAGTTGACTTCCAATTATTGCCAGAAAACTCATGATGACTGAAATATGCAGAAAAAAACCCACATAGCTGTGATGAGCAAAAATCCTGTCAACTTGCGCTGCATCTAGAAGTGTAAACATGTCATGGCAGAGAGACAAAACTGCTTTGATTAGCGCAGGTCACCGCTCGTTTATTCCAAATGGTTTCGTTTTTCAGAATCCCGTTGTGCACATTCAACCCACTTTACTACTTCTGTGGGAGCAGAGGCAGAGTTCACAGCTCTGCAAGTATTTATTTCTTTTCCAAATCCCTGGGTGTGGGTTGAGGTGCTGTTTTCAAGTTTGTCAGCAGGCTGTTCTGAAAAGGATGAATGATAAAGCAGGCTCTGAGTCCAGCGATGTGTTTTGAGATGCGAAGCACGTAGGGAATGAGGGACTGACTAAAAATCTTGGAGAGCAGAGGGAAAAGAGGACATGGGGAAAACATGTAATTCTTCAAGCTATTTCAGAAGATGCTTGTCATGATTTTGGAGGTCTGTCATACACAGTAGGTATGGATTTATTGCACAGATGTGCCCTACACTGACTCACAGTTCAGGTCTTGTGTCTGTGTTGTTCTACACTTCCAAAGTTTTACAGCTTCACTGATTTCTGCACTAGAGCTCGGCTGGCTTAGAAAGCAGGAAACAAGCCCCCACTGAATATAATTCATAATTTACCCAAAGACTTGAAAAAAGGTGGGTGAGAGAGAGAAATATCATGGCTTTGGGGTAACAATCTAAGCTGTTTTCTTTTTTCTCTGAGATGCAGATATGTTCATCCAAGCCCTCATTTATTTTGTGAAATATTACAAATCTTGTTTCAAGCAGCAATGTTTGAGTCCACAAGATGTGAATATTTCAGTAAGGACTGGTAAAAGCTGAGATGTAATCATTGTCTTGAAATTGTCTTCCTTTTGACCCAGCAACAGGCAGTTCCAGTTCACTCTGCTCAGGCAGGGACAATCCAGTAAAATCCAAACAATCTGCTCCAAAGTCCACTGAAGCCAGAGAAAAGAACTGATTGTTGATTTCAGTGAGTTTTGGGCCAGGCACTTCTGCTCCCAAACAGGAAGGGGGATGACCAGAAAGGAATTTCCATCATAGTTTGCCATTAGGACAGAATTTTAGAATAACATCACTTGAAATGATAAAGAAAGATATTTTACTGAAGATAATAAAATTACAAAAGTATGGAAAATACTGGTATAAATAGGCATAGACCTCTTTCCTAGAATTTATTCCATTATATTTTCCTTGTTGCAATGAATTTCTGCACACAAATAAGACATGTTTTTGTTCCCATGGGAGTTAAATTATGTTTTAGAGGAAAAGTTCTTCTATTTTGTCACTGCTGCTTAATGATAAAACAATCTGGACGATTTGTAAGGAACAGGGCATATTGAAAAGAATGCAATGAAATACAAAACAAAAAAAACCCAAAACAAACAAAAGAAAACCCGAAAGAAAAATAATCTTAAGAGACTGCATCAATGACTGCTGTGAAGTCAAACACTGTCCTCTTGGTGTTTTATCTCCACAGGCTGTCATTGTATTTTCAGTTGATAGGGAGACATTCCAGGCAGTCTCCCTAAACCCTGGGATAGGCTGAAAGAGAGCAAATTGACAGTTCATCAATGTGTATTTGTACCCATCTATAAATTTGTTCGATATTTGCAGTGGTCACTGACTTCAAAGCAATGTTGCTCTATTAGCACAACAAGTTTAAAATAAGAACCCCTTTTGAGCCATAGTAAAGGGCATATTATCATTTCTTCCAGAAATACTTCCAATGGCTGATTGTACAAGCATCTTCATTAACATAAGACCTTTAATAAACCTCTCTTAATAACAAGAAAACATGCACAGCATGTGGAAGGCTTTTCTCTGGGTCTCTAACCTAAACATTTTCCCTCTTTTTGTCTCCTCCTTTCCCAGAGGTGTCAGTAGCAGTGTGAAGGCTATGTCTGCTTCAGAACAAGAAATCTTGACTAGAACAGCTGCCTGGAGGCAGATCTCAGCACTGCTATCTTCTCCCTGAAATATACGGCAATTCTAGTCAAAAATTGTCAGAAGAGTTGATAAAGCTAGAGAATTAAATCTAAAGAAACATCATTTAGTAACTTTCTAAACCATAAAATCAGCAGCACCTCTGCCTGTACCCTCATGCTGGCTTCTAGAGAGCACCAGCTCCTGGTCAGGTTCACGACTCCTGGTTGTGAAAAAGGTTCTTTTCTGTCCAACTGCCTACCAGAAGGATAGCACAGCAATTTTTCTCCCTGTCAAATACAACACAGGAAACACAAAAACATACAAACTCTCCTTTCCACAAGCTATCATGCTATTTAGAAGTCTGGAGAAATTAAAAAAAAAACAATGATTGTGGAATCAAAACTGGTAACTCAAACAAGGAGAAAGGAAATAAAAACCTTTCTAACCCAGAGTTGTTGAATGGAGCACTGAGGCAGAATCTTGCACCCTATAGCTTCTGGTGCTACAGGTTTGCAGACATCTCTGGGTTTCGCTTTGTGTTCATCTCTACTCTTGGTTTCCTCTTTCAACACAGGAGCAAAACTGCTCCTCTCTTCCTGTTTTTTGTCACAGATCCCATAATATCTGACTTATTTAGATAAAGCAGAATCCAGTGAAAGGATGCAAAAAACATGGAAATAAGGTGAAATTAGATGAAAAGGGTTAAGAGTTTAATGGAAGGTTATTCAAAATGCAGGATGAGAGCGATTCTTAGACAAGTGATGGTTGTTGTCTGAAATCCAGTTCTTCCAATTCTCCTGAGAGACATGAGAAGCCTCCAGAAGATGGAAGATCAAAATAAAATCAAATTTTTAAAAGAGAAACCATGACTTTATCCTCAGAACAAATTTATTTTCTTCAGAGCAGATGATAAATACTGGTTGAACCTTTCCTAGCTGTTCCCATAAAAATTCAGTATCTCCCTGCAGGATTCTGAATTTATTTTCAGTTATAGCATCTAGATCTTCAAGGATAAAATGGGAGACTACCAAACTTGGCTCCAGGCTGTGTTTTTCACCAAAGTGCATTGCCTGGCTCTATTCATCACCCTTGAGATGCTTAGGGCTACAAAACCCACTCCCAACATTGCAATTCCTGCTTTCCAGTGCTAAAACCCTACCCTAATTGCCTTTTTTTTTCCTACACTTTTTCCAGTCCTTCTTTGAATCTTCATAATTTTAACATTGTGATCCCTTCCTCCACACCTCTCTTGTATTTCAGAGCCAGGGAAGCTTCACTCATGTCAGTTCAGACTCACTGGGAGTGCTTTATTTCAAGTTTCAGGTTCTAAGGGGGAGTCTGACCTGTGTGTAATTTACACTCTGGGACTAGGAAGGAAGACAAAGAAACTAGACTTATCCCAACAAAGTTCGCTATTTTCAACGAGGAATGAAAAGGACCATTTTATACTTCCGAATTGGAAATGCAAAGATTTTTTTTTTTTTCAAGACACCTTGTAAATTTCTGTAAGTTATTTAAATAATTTTGATATTTTTCCTATCCAAGAAAATAATCCCAACCAGGTGTAATATCTTATTCTGCATTCTTTTTCTCACTGGTCTGGTTAGCAATGAACGTTTGTCTGGTAAGGTTTTACTTTTGGCTTTGAGGGGAGGGGGATGATGCTGTTCATATGGAGTTTAAATAAAGTTAAATGAGGTCATCATTTTAGCTGGGCTAAATTGCCAACAACTCCTATGATTGGTATGAGGCAAGTCCATTTTATTTAGAGAATCATGATACATTAGTGCTGTCTACTTTAGACGGTGAAGAAGAAACACCTTTGACCAACTTTTCCAGAAACACAAACCGTAACAAACTGAGAACATCCAATGTTTGTTTTTTTTTACTGTCACTAATCCCCAGGATGTTCGTGAAAACTAGAAAAGCTACCAGTTGGAAATGCAGAAAATTATCAGTCAGATCAAAACTGGAGAACAAAAAATAAAGATTGCCAAAGCTGAATAGCTTAGCAAGGCCAGTTGCTTGAAGCTGGTAAAGAATAAAGAAGAAAACTGAGAGATGGAAATGAGAACACTTAAAAAAATATGTGATTTGATGACAGGCAGCAAAGCCAGGCAATTACATGGGGAATGCCTTTCATCAGTAAATAATTGCAAATATGAAATAAAAAACTGCTTATTGAAGAAAGCACAAAACTTTATCCTAGAGTAGAAATAATGTTAATATTGCAAGTTCCCAAACTCTGAGTAATCTCCAAAATACACAGGGACTGCTGATGCAAATGAAGGCCTTAAATTGGTGATACTTTGGTTTAAACATTAAGGTTCTGCAGCTAAAGACTCGAGTAAATGGCAATCAATTAAGCCTGTGATTTTCAGTGTCTGTATTCCATGGGGACTGGGTACTGCAGGTCTCAGAGCAGATCTATTATCTCATACCCAAGATGATTTTTCATTAGTGCTTCTATTAATTTAAATCAGATATGTACTGTGGAGGAAGCTTTTATAATCCCCCTGCTCTCATAAAGCTGGTTATATTACAATCTAGAGAGAGTGCTCGGTTTACAGCCTTGTTAACATGCTAAGAAGCAGGATTTTACATTCTACAAGCCCCTTAATAAAGTGATAAATTAATTAGCTTGCCTGGACAACAAAGGTCTGAGATCATCAGCTAACATGAATTTAATTTTGTTTCTGTTCCAGACATGGGCACTCACATTCCTGTGACAAAGCCTTCAAGCTCAGGTCAGTGGGTGTCAGGACTGTGTTTCTACTTGGTCTCCATTCAGGAAAGTGCAATTTGTCCTGTTTCCCTTTGTCTGGCAATCACAAGCAGAAACCCCAGCCACCACTGGAGTCCTTCTTTGTTGCTATAAACCCAACAGTGAATAATACTTTTCATCTGTTGGAAAGAAGGTTCCTATAAGTACTTGGTTCTCAGTACTCAGTGACTTCATTATTTTATTTTCTACTTCCAGTCTTGTTATGCTAGTGGAGAGAAAGTTGGCCACCTCTCATTAGCGAAAAGCAGGATTGATATACGTTTCCTATTCCTGTTTGGAATTTCAAAAGTTTATCCTTGCTTCTACTTCACCCATACCTATTACAAGAAATTCTTGTCATCCTCTGAAATAAAATACTGTTTGCCCTGCTCTTCTGGCTCTATCCTCATACTCCTTTTCCTACCCTTCCTCACCCAATTTTTTTATTTCTTCGCCTCTGCATTATTTTGGTTTTTTTATATCCGTTGTTAAGAACATAAAACTCAGAGCTCAGCCTGAACCTTGCACTTGCAAACTGAGTCTGTTCCTTTGCTTCCTGGAAACCAATATTTTGTAGAGATACAGGGAAACCACGCAGCCCAAGCTGGGAATGGGACACAGCTGGATTATTGGCAATTGGCAAAGAGAGAAGCAAACTATTACAGAGGTTTAATCTATTCTGTGTGAAATAGAGGCATGAAATATTATAACCTTTTAGCATTAGCAGCAGCCATGATGCTGAGAAAACTTATTGGAATCCTGCTCGTTTAAAATTTAATGGTGTTTTCTTGCACTGCAGATATTGCATGGCCAGATCATAGTTAAACACATTACAGGATTCTGAACTGTAGACATTAGTGGAAACAGACACTAAAATCCAGAAGGGGGTATCAATTTCTAAGCAAGTATAAGAGGTGATCAATCCATGTCTTTCAAAAATCTCATTATAAAGTCTAAATACTTTAGACTTTAAGAGATAAGAGATTCAGATAATTCCCAAGCTGTTTAGCAATTGGAAACATACCTCAGGTGATAGCTTTACTAATGGGTTTTCAGCTGCAAACAGTCCAATTGTTGCTCCAAGGTTCTAGAACATTTTTTTGTTTATTTATTCAATGTTTGTTTCTTCAAGAACAGAAATAGCGGGGTAGGGTTTTATTTGTTGTTTGGGTTTTTTGTTGCTGCTGGTTTTTTTTTATCCCTAGAGATCTTAAGGTGACACATGAAAATTTCTTCATCTTAAAGGCAGGCAAATAAATGAGAAGACTTTTATAAACAAGAAGCCTCAAATATCTTTGCTAGAATTACCGTGGATATCTAAGAATTATCTGTCCAGAAGGATCTGCAGTGAGCAGCCTCTGTTTGGGTGACACAGAATTTTCACACATCTCTGCACTGTCAGAAGCAGGGAAAGAGTCCCATAAATCAGAGACAAAACAGACATCAGTGAAGGCTGAGTTTTAAACTTCTTGTAACCCATTATTCTTAAATACTTTCTAAAATTAATTAAATCAGCAAAGACATAAGAACTATGCTGAAAAGCAAAATGCAATCAAACGTTCAAATAGCTGCCATGTTGCACCCGAATGAGAAAAAATTTATGTTGATAGTTCTGTTTCTTAGACAAGGTTCAAAAATAGTTTTTTTGCTATAGAAGAGGGAGAAAATTGTAGACTGAGTGGGTGGTAATGGATAGGTTTGGAGGAGTTTGGTTTGTATAAGGAAATAAACACATTTGAACTTTGAATTATGAAAAGACAGAGGGCAAGAGCATGTGATTGAAAGATAACACTTGTCCAAAAAATAATTTAGAGGTAGGCTGCAAAATGTTGGGAGGATATATCAACATGATTGCAACTGTAACATTAGGAAAAGAGGCTTAAGATTAGAATTATCTTTTAAGAAAAGAAATATCCTGCTTTTAAAGGAAGAAATAGCAACGAAACACTGTGCAAGGGAAAAATGAGAAACCAAGGTCATGTCAAATTCTTACACTCAGAGCACGTTAACAAAGAAAGCCTTTCTTACACATTTTTCAAATCCATCCTTTTTTGTCCTTCATTGTCAAATTAAGTACTTGTGGTGAGAATGGCAAGAGGTAAAATCCAGTATGTCAACAGAGCTAGGGTCTGGCACTCTGCTCTGTGACCAGGTCCTTGCAGTGAGAGCACTGCTTTCTTTATGATGCTGTACACAGCTCCCGACAGCACTTTGGTGAAATACAACCCCCTAAGGTTCAGAAGGCCACTTCTGCATGTGTGTGTATTCAACCTGATCTCTAGCAGAGCTGCACTTCTGTGTTTTACTGGCACAGGCGTCTGCCCAGCAGGAATTGGTGTGGGCATCGTGGGTCACTGACAGAGAGCATTGTGGGCAGGAAGGGGAGGGAGGAACAGCTGCTATCAGAGCAGCATTTACGAGTGATCTGAGTGGATCTTCTCTCATTTCATCTAGACAGCCTTTTAAAAGCCACCCTGGAAAACATAAGCAGGCTAAATAAGACACAGACCAGTTCTCTGTTCTACCCAGCCCCAGTGAGACCTTGGCTGCATGAATGTCTCTGTAATACAGGACAGTTAAACAAACACAACGGCCACTTTGCATTCACAGAAAGACAGAAGTAATGATCCAGGCTCTAAAAAACATGATTTGTGGGGCAAGATTAAACCAAATGGCTTTGTTCAGTTAAAAGAAGAGACAGGGTCTTCTCTTGGAGTGCACAAGCAGCTGCTGCTGAGTAAACATGCAAGGAAAACAGCTGACATTTGAGCCAGATTTGAGTTAGGCAGAGGGAAGAGTAACACAGTGACAGGATAGACTGAAGGAGATGTTATGGACTTTTCACTGCAGGAGCTAAAACAAAAAAGGCTGGGCAAAAATCTGTTAGGAATTAGTATTTCTCACCTCACCCTGGGAGTGATCTGAAAGGTTCCTGCCATCTTGTGCCTCATCCTTCCTAACCTCTGATTCCCAGCAAGCTCTCTCTGTAAGAGAAACACATTTATTCAAGGCTTTTGCAGAAAATATTATTGCCCTTGATTGGAAGAGCCAGATAAGTCACCATCAGTGCCACAAAGAGCAATCCAAGAGAAAGGAAAAGGCAGGAGAGCTCTGTGCAGCCTGGTTGGCTGAGGAACTCTTTCTGCTTATGCTAAGGAAAGAAGAGCTGTTTATTTGCCTCTCTCTCTTCCTCCTCCCCTTATCTAAAAAGCAGCCTAGACATTCAGATTTAGATTTTCTGGAAAATATTTGTTTCATTGTATCAGCACATGATAAGGTAAGAAGATTTCATGTGCTAAAATAGAAAAAGTGATTTATGTTTTACCTAGGCACCATTATCTGTTTCACATTGCTTTTTTCCACACAGAAGCTCAGCTAAAAACACTCTTTTACTTTTCAATTATATTTCTTCTGGAAGACTTTTTGCTTGCTAAAGCTTTTAAAAACATGGAACCAGATCTACACAGTAGGGCTAATAAAAAAAAGGCTCTATTAATCATAATCATAAATTGTGATCAAGTCCACTACAGGTATTTCTCATTCTCAAAATATGATAAAACATAGAATCAATCATCTAATATGCTGGTCACTGTAATATATTTCTTTTAGACACATCCTGGTTATACTGGATATGCTGAGTATCACAGAAAAGTTATTTGAGAGAAGAAAATAAAAATATAATACTTATTTGATGGAAATTACTGTAAAGAAATCTGGCAGTTCTGTTTTTCTCCTTAGCTTATATCACAATTTAGCCTTATGCTAGAAAAGTCATAACCTTCAAATCTGCCTCTTGAAGTTCCCAACTTACAGATGTTGAGGTCATAGAAGGGGATCCTTAATAAAATATCAAATGCATTAATCTACAAATGTCATGAGGGACATAAATCAAAATCAAGAGTTTTCTGAAAAGCTTCTGTCTCTGTAAGACATGAAATCAAAGTTCAAGATTCACTGTAGATTTTTTAAACTGTGGCTAAAGCTCAGCAGTTTTGTAGAGTCCTCATTAAATTCTAATTTTATATATCCATGATGGGCAAGAGTCATATAAGGGCACCCAGACTTCTGCCTGATTGGACAGAAGATGAATATGGTTGTAACACTATTTCATCTGTGCTGTATAAATTTGCTATTAAAAGTCGTCCTTTTAAAATAAAACCCAACAGGCTAAATAATCTAATTTACATCTCCAGTGAACTCCATCATTAGGGTGTTCTGCGGTCTTGTTAACTTCTGTGTCAGCAGTTTTGCTGGCCCCAAGACCTTCGAGCATCCTTTAAATAGAAACTTGACAATTTGCACTGATGACTTGGAGAATAAAGTAAAAAACTCCTTGATTTGGAAGAAAAATCTAACAGCAAATCCACATGGATGTTCAATGGAAGTTCTTAATTTAGAAATCCTAATGCTGAGGAAAAAAAGAACAAAGACGAAGGGATCACTCACTTCTGTGCAGCATTTAAGTCATACCAGGAATATTTCATTCAGGTTTGATCTTCCCAGGTTTGATAAAGACATTGAAAAAATTGCCAATATAAGGTCCTTGAGGGATTTCACAAGATTCTCAGGGGGAAACATCGTCATCTTTGTTTATCCTATTTATAATTGACAACTGATATTTACTGGCATCTATCAGTAGATACCTACCTGTCTAGGGTCCTGCCTTGTTAAAAGAGTATTACAAATAATTCCAATTTAATTTCTGATTTCAAAGCTAAGTTCTTTCATATTTTTAGGAAGACTGTTACCTCAGTCAAAATTCAAAAATTTCAAATTTTGTGCCTGTGTTCCAGCTCTTCTAGAGGTAACTTAGCAGCCAAAAAAACCCTCTAAAATACTTTTACTTTTTAAGAATTCAGGCCTAGAAATGTATGAACTTATCAAGATGAATTCATATCATTTCATACATGACTCTCTATACAACAGCCTAGACACTGCCTGTAAATTTTCTTCTGCTTGATTTTTTTTTTGTACTGTGTCATTTTTTCCTCTGTTATTTTATGTCTACTTCACACAAAAAATGTCATACCAACGTGAATGAATGTTTAAATCTGAAATCTCTGTACCCTCTTAAATATTAATTCTATTTATAAATATTTGTGATGATAGACAGAATTCTACAGTAGGACCCCATCATTTGTAGAACTCTTTGCCGCTGGAGATGAAAATGTGATTTTTGTCTTCCTTTTAGTTAAAGGAAGCTAAACATAGATTAGTTCAGTTCAATCCTGGTTTTTTTCACACATCGGAGTTATCTAAGGTGTCTGATAACATCTTGACCAAAGATGTTGAGAAAAACTTATTATCTTTGCAAATTCAATTAATGTCAAAGAGCTGATAATTAAAAAGGCTGGAGAAAATTGTGTAGCATTATTTTCCTCAGTTAATCAAAGAGAAGTGTTGATGGCAGTTTCATAGGGTTCAAACAAAAACTCTCCCAATGAACCAGCTCCTAGGATAAGGAGATACTGCAGAATTTTCTTTCTTACCTCTTGTAAAATGTCCAGGCACAGTGACAAGACATGGGTTGAAACTAAGCATAAAAATAAAGCAATTATTAGACACTTATGATCTTTTTTTTCAGGGTTTGGAGGTTCTTTTTCATGATTAGTATGTACAAACCACCAAATTTGTCAAACAGTGTAGCAGATGAAAGCCATGCCTTTCTTACATTGCCCTTCTGGAGCTGCTTCCTGACAGATGGCCTTACTGTCAGCATTGAGGCTGATTTTTATTTTTCTTTTCAGGCATGCTGATGAATATTAAGATCTTTTAAAAAGAATGAGCGCATAGGTAAAATCCACTGCTGATTGTATTAATTGCCTGAAAGTCGTGATTAAAAATTTAGGATTTTTAAAGGATGGTCATTGCTCCACATTGGAAGGAGCCGGAGCAATGTTCTAGGCATTGTTTCATAGTATTTCATTCAGCCAATTAGATCTAAACATGCTTTAAGCTGCACAACAATTTATTTTTCAACTGGCAAATCATTATATACTTAAGAAAAAGTGCAGCTTCTGAGTTTCAACACAAACATAAAGAAAAGGGAGAAGCAGGGGCTGTAATTACCTTCCCCAAACCTTTCACTTTGAATTCTGCGGTTGGTTTTGGGGAGGCTTTTTTAAAAATTTTATTTTTCTTCTTTTCTCTGCGTTATTTAAGCAAACAGTTATGAAATATCCAAACAAATTACAAAACAGGCTCCAAGTCACATTTAGCCTCACAATATCTGAGAGGCAAGTCAAGCACAGGCAGTCTTCCAAAAGACCTCAGTCCAGTTCTTCCAGGGTCAGCAGCCAACCTGAATTCTCAGGCTCTGACTTTACCAGGAGAGGAGATAGCTATGAAGGAAAAGCAGCATTTTCCCTCAAGTCATGTGATTATGCTTCCTCCACCAAAGGTGTGTCAGATGACATCTTTTCATACAGAGAAATAGGTTTTCTTTCTTAACAGCCCTACAACTGAAATGGGAAAATGCGACAGTTAGCTCCAATTTGGGGCTGGGTACCAATGTGGAGAGAAGTTGAAGGATGTGCCTCGTGGTAGAATCCCAGCAGAGCCCTCTGAAGGTGCAGCAGACTCCAGTCCCCTCTGCTCCAGTGAGCCCATCAGCATGAGAACATCACTGAAAACATCACTGCTCCCAAACCTCTGCACTCCTTCAGCTGCCACTGCTGCTGCTCACTCCAGCACAGTCAGGAAATCTGTTTCTGCCCCTCACCTGCCTCTCCCATCCATAGGGGGCCCTGGACAGGTGACATGTGGTGATTATAAATGTTAACTCATCAAATTCCACGCACGGAGCCCCAGGGAAAAACCTTCAAAGTGTTGTCTTCTCTTCCAACAGGATTCACTGACCTGTCCATGTAAGGTGTCTCAGTGTGAGCTCTCCACAACAAGGCAGACACCTGAAGGACACGTTCTTTCCCCATGGAAATCAAAATTTAAACTATTTAACATTACATAGTTCTTCTGGCTTCAAAACTGGCACTACCTGTCCACTGATTTTTGAGTGGAGTGCAGCAACACCATTCCCTATGAAATCGATGCTTCTTAGAGCATCACCCATCGTGGTTTTGTGCAAAAAACACCTCTTAGAAATTCTTTAATTGTACCCCGATCAGTAATTCATCTTCTGGATGACAAGTGCATGGGTAACTTTGATACTTTTCTTCTATTATGACATTTTTTGCCAGTGTTCCACTAGTGCTTGTGGAAGCACATGGAATCTCTCCCAAATCAATAAATCCTGTCAAAATATGGGAAATAAAAACCTCTTAATTTATTCACCTGGATATACAGAAATAATCCACAGAGCTAATGAGATCACCAGGTCAGAAACCTTAAACTGAAAAGGCAGATGAAAAAAATCTACCAGTTGAAATCAGAGATATAATTCCTTTTTTTCTCTTACTCAAGCCATTCTTCAATGAAGACAGGTTTATTCTCAGTCTCTAAGCTCTCATCTGCTGCAGTAAGGCAGTAAATGCCTCTTCATGAATGAATCCACTAAAATTTAACTAAATATAAAAAACTATACTCAAAAGAGAGGCCAGAACATGTTGTATTATATGTGTGATTATAATTATCCACATAGGATTTTTTCATGGTTGGTGGAAATGAACAATAAAGATTAATGTTGGCACCCTAAAGACATTTTGCTTCATGCATATGTGAGTTCTTATAAAGTCTCATTATGCCTTCATCCAGACAGAAGTACAATGAATTATTCTTTTGCGCAGCTCCACTGTCCTTTCCCCAGTCTCCCCTTTCTGTGCATGATACAGTCACAAGCAACACTGCAAGGTCAGGTAAGATAAAATGAATATATGTAAAAATATATTAAATACACCACATGAGTTAGATATTTGCTCAACATCTGTCAGGGCAGGTTGAGCACTCTCTGTAGGTAATCTGCAGTAAAAATCTGCAGTTTTTACTCTAAAAAAGTAAAATCTTTCTGAAGCTTCCCAAAATCTTGTTCACCTGCTCTCCAGCTTTGTCAGCACAAGTAACTACAGCTGTCCTGTCAAAGCCACGGGGTTGTCCCATGACATTGACACTCAGCTCATTCTCATTTACAGCCACATCAGCCAGACATCCCCTCCTAACATGGTTCCACCAAAAAGCAATGCACTGAGATCCAGAAAATCAGGTTTTCAGAAACCACAATAGTTCTTCTGCTTAAGTCTTCCTCAAACTTCACACACACTACAAATTGCAGTTGCAACTCATTGGATTTGGGTGTATAGAAATTATAGCTCTGAATATTTTTTTAAATCTATTTCCTGCCTGGTTTTCTCTAGGAAATTCTGGTTTACCACTCGGTGACATTAGAGAAGGGTCTACAGAGAGACTGTCAGGGTGCTTTGGAGATGGTGAAATATGATGGACAACGTGGTGATGGAAATTACTAACGTCTTGGGAACACCAGTAATGTAAGATATTTTCTTTAATAAAACATATCTTTGCAAAAGCAATCTTAAAACATTTTTAACATCTTCTTGCACTGGAAATATTAAACTTGATGTTACATAAAAACTCAGAGGAAATGTCAATGTCTTTAGACATTGCTGGAAACAGGGTTAGTCATTAAGTCTAATTACCCACTTCTAGTTCAGACAAGCTATCTCATTTGTGGGCTAACCCCTCTCTCAGATATTTCAGGGGAACTTTCAGCTTCATGAGATCCTGACCCCGAATTACCCTTAACAGCTTTTAAGACTGTGGTATTTAATTTTCCTCAAGTTCATGACACTAGAAGTTGCACCTACAAAAAAAAAATGTTTGGGGTTTCCTGGCAGAGGGGAGATTTCAGGGGTAGTTACAAGTATCTCCGTGCTGTTAGCAATTCTTATATTTACCTTTGCAATTTTCCTACTGGTGATCTGCAGATCCTTACAGGGACACCGATAATTAAATGTGTGCCCATCAGGCCATTTCTTTTTAAGACTAAAAGAAACTTAACAGTTAATACACTCAAAAACTCAGTATACAAACTTAATACTGTATTGAATATTCAGGCAAGTGGGCTCAGGAAAGCCCATGGAAGGCAGTGTTGCTGGAAACATCAGGGAATTGAGTGACAAGTGCATAAGTGAGTTTTTAACAGCTAGAAAGAATCAGACATCAATATATCTTAGTTGAAAATTACTGACTGTCAGTATTTGTTTTGCAATTGTGATGTTTCAGTTGCTGTTGACAACTGCTTGTTGCTCAAAATTGCAGAGAAGTCTTTACATAAAATACGATATAGCAATTTTTTTCAAATCATCCTTCTTTTCTCTAGTACTAAATTTATTCAAAGTTATATAGAGATCACTCTATTTTCATTGACAATATAAGAAATCTATTTTAGCATTGACCTGTTTGCCCCTTTTAGCTATTTTTCCCTCTTTTAGGAGGAGTTTAGGATTAGCAGAATAATCCTAACACATAATATTAAACTATAATATATTTTCCCTGTTGCTTTTTCTGTCATACATTTCCTGAAGAAACAATGTCTTCTGAACTGGTTGAACAATTAGATCTCTGTGTAATACAACATAACACCTGAGCAGCAGGTATTTTAAATTTTTTTAAATTAATTTTTAAAATTTTAAAATTTACTTGCCTCTTTGTGTTTTTGTTCCTGTGAGGAACTCCTTCTCTTCCATTTCACCAGGAGGCAGCAGGTGCAGCACTCCCATGCCCTGACAGATAAAAAGAATTTGGCAACAGGTGAAATCAGCAGTGCCTCAAAATCAAAGAGTGGTGATCAAGGAAAACAGGTGGGGCTTTTTCAACAGCTGCTCCTCTGCCCTGTCCGAGCCCTGCCTTGCCTGCAGTCACTGCAGGGGATCAGGGGCTGCTTTTATGATGTTTGGATATCTACCTGAGATATCTGTGATCATCAGAAAGTTCAATAGCACAGAAATAAAATGACAATGGAAAGGGTGAGCCCTCTTAACACACAATGTGGCACCTACCTGGTATAAATGTGATGTAAGGTGTCTCTGGCTGGCTCACTCCCATGCAATTTATAACAGCCTCAAGTTCCAGTATAAAAAACACATAGCTGCAGGGATACACGTCACGTTTCCTTACACTGGCTGTCATCCCCTTGGAAACATAATAATTAAGATGTCTGCTGTAACTGGTTCTGTCAGAAATATTTTTAGATTTCAACCCATTTCAAGAAACTAAGAATATAAGGGGGAAATTACTGTATGCTGAATGACAAACTGAGGAAAGTCTTCCTCCTGTCAGGAGAAACATTTGAATAAATACAGAGGCAAAAGTCCTTGTCAATAATGTGAAAACTGCCTTTCCCATAAAATTTATAAATGACAGAATAAAAAAAAAACAATAGCAAAGATGAGCATTAGTTTGACAAGGAACAAGGGCGGCTGCAACAGAAGTGAAATGGTTGTTAGTGATGTGAGATATCTCCATCTGGCTAGATATTGAGCTCTCCAAGTTTTCCAAGTCTGGAGATTGCTGGTGTGAGCCAGCAGCTGCCTCTGCAGGGCTCTGGATGGATGTGGGATGCTGGAGCTGAGCAGCAGCTCAGGAGCTGTGCTCTCCCAGCTGGGCTCTCAGAGGCTCTTGCCTGCCTGACAACAGCCCACAGGAGATGAAAGAAGTGCAGTGAGACAGGGGCACAACACTGACGGTGCTGCTGGGCTCTCAGAAGTAGTTAACTCTCATTTAGCATTAATCAACAAAATAAGACTCAATTAAACAAGTTGCAACCATAATTAACAAGTGACATTAAATGGCCAGCTAGAAAATGATGATTTTTCTGCAGTTACACACTTTCCATGTAAGTTTCCATCTGTGGAGCTATTTAAAGAGAGAGAAGTCTGCTTGTGTTGTGTTCCCAGGCTTTTCTCTGTAAACATTGCCACTGAAAGGCTATTCAATTATTAAGGCCTATATTCTATACACTAAAGGCCAGGGAAGAGCTCTGACTGCTCAGTGTGGAGGAGAGACCCCTTGGCTGCAAGTGCCCAAACATCACTTGCTTCTGAAGCTGATCAGAGAGAGCACTGAGCAAGGATCAGGCAGGAATCACAATTCTGTGATTTTAGGAATTGCCCTGTGCTGTCACCCAGTAGGTTTAGGGCTGGAGTAGCCAAAGAAACAAGCATGGCCATGATTAAGGAGCAGACCAGAAATAAAATAACAAAAGTTAGAGAACAAAAGGTTAAGAAAGGAGGAAGGAGAGGAAAATTGGTCATGTTCTCAGATGGAACAACCCCAACTCCACGTCTTTCCAGGAAGGTGGACACTGATATCCAGCTGAGGCTAAGGATGTACAAATAAGTGAAACAAAAGGATTCTTTTTCATGCCTTGTATAGGTGGGCCCAGTTATGTACTTCATTATATTGTCTGTTGTTCTTGCAAGAACACAGTGTTGCTAACATGTTCACCTGATAATTGTGCAATTTTTTTCCTGCAAAATTGGCATTTTCCAATATATTGTCAAAGGTAATGGTTTCCTAGGATTTCTACCTTGCTCCTATTATACTGTGCACTTCTGGTGCCTTCCTCTACCTCAGCAAAGTCATCCTGAATCTGAATTGCATTCTCTGCTGTGTTTGAAGCATCCCTGGTTACCTGTCACCTAAAATTCCGTATTCCATATTCTCCTACCCAAGTCATTCATGAGAATTTTAAGCCATCATGAAATCTGTTGAATCTCATTTTGGAAGTCCCTCCATTTTGACAGCAAACCTCAATGATTATCTCCTTCTGGAATCCTAAATACATTTACACAGAACTTACAAGTTTTTCCTGTTTTATTTCTGTTTCTCTATGTTGTGGATAAGAATGTCATCTGAGAAAATGCCAAAAACTTTATCAGGCTTCTGACATCTATTTCTTTTCCCTTTTCCAATGAGTTATGAGTCTGTCTTAGAATGAAATTAAGTAAGTCTCAAGTGACTTTCTTCTTGATAAATGAATAAGGGTTCTTATCTTCCCCTTGTCTTCTGGATGCAAACAAATATTTTGTTGAACCATGAATTTCAGCATACTACCAGGAAAGATAGGTCAATCAAGTTAACCTTTATGATTTAACTCATTCTTCTTCTCCCTTATGAAAAATAGTTGCCTTTTTTTCTTGTCTTTCACTTTTTTCTTAGTGGAAAAATTCCCTGTGCACCTGCAAACTGTCTGTAATTTCTAAATAATTATTTCAGCAGAGATGTTAAAGTACTAGTTTATTTGCATTCAGTGCCCTAAACAATTTTTCTATGAAGAAGTATTTCTTTTCCAATGACAATTACAGGTCTGGGTGATGCCAAAAGTAGCATAAAATTCTCTAAATTAATTGTGAAAACTTCATCTTAAAGATATTAGTTTTACTTTTGCAAGCATGGTGAATCACTGATTATCAAAGTTTGTTTTTATTTTTCATGAGTTTTTCTCTGTTAAAGATTCACAAGATTAGTAACTCTCTGTAATAATGATCCAAATGGGGTTTTTTTCCCCACATCAGAAGAAAACCTTGCAGAAAAGAGTGATTTGCATTCACAGACTGCTGAAAAAATGTCCTGGCTTTAAAGCCTAAAGCTTGACCCTGAAGTTTGGATAAGGGTTGCAGAGGCCTATGGAATTACAGCTGGATACACACATACACACACAAAAGTAAGTCCTTAACAGAAAAAACCTGAAATGACTCCAAGGACTGGAGACCTTTGAATGAGATGATGATAAAAACTTCCTCCTACAATCTGGGTTGCAAAGAGCTCTCCCACTTGCAAGACAGGAGAAGAAAGGATTTCATTAGGCAGATACCAAATTTTATCAAATTAGTACAATATTATGTACCTTCTCCAGACAAGGATCTCCATAATTAAAACATCCTTTTGAAGGGGCTGATGCATTCAGTTTATATTTGTTCTCAATCACTCCATGCACAATTTTTTTTTTAATTTAACCTTCTGTACATTGTCTGCCTTGATATGATTATTCCAACTAAAAATTTCAATTCCCTAAGCTGTCCATAAGTAAATATTGTATTTGCACTATTTTACAGCTGCCAAAATATACTAAAAAACAGATATTAACCTTGTAGATTTTCTAATTCCATCTCCAACTAGCTTTCAATTAATTTGTTCAGTTTTAACTACTGAAAGGAATTCCCAAAACTTTGCAATTTAAAACTAAATATGCACTAAATTGTATTTATCTACAGCTTTATTTCAACCATATAGTCTGACACACTTCTTGCAATTCTCAAGGTTGCTCAGTTTGTTGGTGATCTGACCTTGTCACTTGAAGTTCACATCCAAAATTGGAGTAATTCCCATAGTATCCTGCATTTTTCCTCCTATGAATCATCCTGGCTACTTCAGAGATTCCCAGTCCTCTGAACAATGAATGAATAATTTAAAATTCAATTTCTTAATCTGTTGCATTCATTCATTTTGCAGGAATTTGATGAGAAATGAAGGCACTAACCATCTTGCAGGAATGGACATCAGATGAGATTTTTTTTTTAAAGACTGCTTTTCAGACAAAAAAAAAAATTAGATAGAATTTAAAGGAGTAATTGAAAGTGAAAGCCATGAGCATACAGACATTAATTAACCCCTCTTTCTTCCTAACCCCAGCAGATGAAGACTGTAGTTGCAGTTTAATGGATAAATTTCACCACCTCAACAGTACAACACCGTGGTGTGCAACGACAACATCAGCCACGTAAACAATTTTCCACTCATTTCCACTCCTTGAGGAAAGGAATATATTGCAAAAAGATATTTTTAAAATCTCTGTATATATATCTTAGAATTCTCCAGATTTATTTGAAACAACCATAACACCTGAACATCTGAATATCTTCAACTACAGAGGCACGTCTTTGTTCTGCTGTCTTAATGATTAAGGTAATTTTAATAGAAAGCATAGGAATTTTAATATGTCATTAATAATTAACATTTCAAGGAGAAAATATCTTAGAAGTTCTTGTTTTAATTCTGTCCTTTGGAGTTTTACAGAAAATCTAAAAGAGGACAATTTAGGGTAGTTAATATGCATAAATGCTGGAGGTGAGGCTCACTGGAATCCAACCTTTTTGAACTCTTTAATTAAAACACTGTCTGTTTATCAGCAACTTTATTTTATTTTCTACCTCTGTCTATACAGGCAGAGGTAGTAAGTAAACTCAAGTAAACCTGAGTTTAGGAAAGAGAAGTTAGAGAGAGCAAAGGAATTGTGATGGAAATAAATAGATAAGCAAAATAAATTTGAAACAGAAAGGAGTGGTAGGTTTTAACCTATGAGGTACTTTTAAGCGCTAAGAGCTGAAGGAAGGACTGGTCTCTGCTGGGAGACAACGCAAGGAAAAACAGTTTTTAGGGTACCCAAACAATTCTTATGAGCAAGAGATTTCATAGTCGGTGTTGGTTTTGTTAATGTCTCTCATTTATGTGCCCTCCTGAGGGCCAGTACGTCTCAAAAGTTCCTTGCTTTGACATGCAAATCATATAATCAGCAATGACTGCAGAGACTGAATCAGATGCTAAGTGCTTCTACACTGGAGATCGTCTGGGGTTGCATTTTATTAGTTAGAGAAGGCGCTCCTGACTGGAGTGTTAACTCTAGAGAGACAAAGACAGCAAGCACAGAGTGAACACGGAGCTGAGCACTGTTACTAACAAAAAAACTGCTCTCTGGCACAGAAAATTAGAGAGCGCTGAGACCCCCTGCACATGGGGTGATGAGGACAAGAACCCGTATTTATTAGTGGTGACTGGCATTAGCTCTCCTGAGCCTGACTTGGGCTTAGAAAATATGTCTGCTGTGCTCATCTGCTTCATGAGGCTGTGGTATCTCTTTACAACCTCATTCTGAGTATACTGAGCTTCCACGTATCAAAAAAGTATCTCATTTATTTATCTCTTCCTGCCCCAAAATGTCCTCTTTGCTACACATAGACACTAAGCAAAGGTAGTAGGCTGCAGTCTCTTGGTCAGGGGCTTTTGGATAGACATGAAGGTCTGAACTAGGAAAACAAGGTGCTATGGGACTGTGCACTCAATTCCTGCTGACATTTTGGCTAGCCCAGCTCATGCTGAGCCCCGATGTGTGCTGGGAGTAGCAGCATTAGATCCAAGCAGGGCTTGGCAGGCAGGGCAGGAGGCCAGGAAGAGGAAAAGGGCATTTATGCAGCCATGGTCACCTGCAGATCCCGGTCTCCTGTCATGTTTGTTTATTTTGATTCTTAATGAGCTCATGAAATCAAGTTTAAGTAAGAGTATAGGTTGTCCTGCCAATCTGAGAAATCTAAATGGTCCTTGACATGCTGTCAGATATAAATTCCTTAAATAGTGTTCCTTACAGGAACTGCAAGAAGAAAAAAATAAAGGAACCTGAACTGAAAGTAATTGAATGCAGCCACTCTGAGGCGCACACTTTCTACAAGCAGCAAATCTTGAGCTTTGTTGAGCAAAGCTCTGAGTGGTTTTCTTGTCACAGTGTTTGGAGAGAGCAAACATTCATTGTAACACAACTTTCACCTAATTAACCTAACACACATGCCATGTTCTAAACCAGCCTTCCAAAAAATTAAAAAGTTTCCAACGTAGTCTTGGCATTTGTGTCCAAATAAGATCCATTCCCTTCATGACATTTCCTTAAAATATTAGAAAGGCATGTTTTTTACCTGTACCCAAGCTCCAGTAACTTAACTCCTTCTCTCATTAAGAAAAATGCTACAGTTAGCAGGTGTATTTGTACATCTGACAGTCTAGAATTCCCCATAACTGTTTTAAAACCTAACCCTAGGAGAGGGAAAAAAAAAAAAACACCCATACAAACAAACAACCAAGTTTTATCAACATGTGATTCTTATTTACTCACTGGACTTAACCAGTACATTTTTCACGACACTACTTACAGACTTACATTAGATTTTTTTTTTTTTGTCTGCGCGTTGCAAAAAATGCCTCAGGATTTTAAGTAGCATAATTGATGTTTCTGGTGTGTGGAATCAGGTGGTTGAGAGTACAAAGAGTTTGAGCTCAGTGTGTTTTTTTCAGACTTTAAATATTCAAAAAATACACTTGTTAAGAAGACAAGACATATTTGATTCATTTACAACAAATTTCTCCTGAATTTTGCCTACTTGGCAAAAGAAAACATCATCAGAGTGCAAAAAAAAAGCAAGTCACAACGGTTTTGCTGAACTGAACTTATTAAACTTAAAATTTCTGCTAGGATCAAAGCCAGATGCAAATCAGCAGAGATTCCTTTCAGGCTCATCATAATTTCCTTGAAAATTCTCAGATCTGTCCAACTGTTGCAAATCTGCTTTCAAGAGACCCATTGTATGAAATTATTTTTCTTTAACATTTCTCATGGCTTACTAAACTCCATCACCTCACACATCATCAACTCCTCTCTCTGATATAATTTTGCCAGCTCTTCAACAGTCCTTTCCCTAACCCGGAAAATGACAACTTGGGAGAATCCACATCATACTGTCCTTCATGCAGCTAATCTTTGTTAAATCATAAATGATCTCTTCACTTTAGTAAGACGATGCCTCATATTCTTACCCAAAATAAAGCACCTGAAAACAAGAGCGCCATGTTTCAAAAATCTTATCCTAAACTTTAAAAGTGTTAGGGAGAAAAAAAAATTTTGAGGGGTGTTTATTTCCAACATCCATGTTCTTTTCAGCATTAACTACTCCAACAGTAAAATAAATAACGCACTGTCAGTAGGGCACACGTTATTACAGGCAGCAAAAAGAATGCAAAATCTGTACTTGTACCTGATCCAAACATATGTTCAAGGCAGAAAAGACACCAAATTTTACAGAGACAGAGTTGCACCATTCTACCTCTTTTAGTATCTATTTCCTCTATAAATTAATAGATGTTATAGATTTGAGACCAAGGAATTGTCTCACATAAATGACTTTACAGAAGAAAAATTAAAATATTGAACTTGCTTGACATATTAAATTAAATATTTTTTCGTATATATTTAAAAGCAAGGAGAAAAAGATTTTCTGTAAAGCTGATGACATACTCACATGTTTTTATTGACTTAATTTTATATTTTTCAGTTGCTAGAATAAAAAATAACCTTGAGAGTTTATTCTAACAAGTTTTGCTTCTGCAACATCAGGCTTTGCAGACAATCCATATTCCAACTTTGCAAGTTATGCAAATTTGTATTTGCTCAGCTAATGCTTGGTTACAGAAAGTACATACAAGTATTTGCATTTCAGAGCTAATAAAAAATCATGAAGTTCCAATTTTAATCAATTTAACTTAGTCCCCTGGTAATCTTGGAGGAAATATGAGGGGAAAGAGGGTGTTTTGTTCCTTTTAAAAATAGTTAGTTGATTGATTGATTGACAGATAGATAGATAGATAAATAGAGGATGTGTCACTCATAAAAGAAGATCAGAAGCCTCCACCATTATGAAAATACCATTAAAGCCAATAGTTCCACATGTGAGATTAACTGCTGTGAGAAAAGCAGGTGCATTGTCAATATATCTTCAAAAAGCCCTCTGAGCAGTTTTTCCCTCTGTGCTTTACACTGTCCTGCTTAGATCCATATTCCCCACCTGCAGAAGTCTCTCACTGATAAATTTTATTACTTAGATTCAACAATGGAGTATCAATTTGTCTATTTCGAGCAGATGGATTTGCAGCATGGCAGGAAATAGAAATACTGAAAAGGCAAGTGCCATTTTCTCTGTTGGTTTTGCATAATGAATTTTTGCCTTCATTTTTGTGGAGAGTTTGGAAAAGGAATACAAGCATTCTCAAGTCCAAGGAAAGAGCTGGAATAAACCTACCTACTCAGAACTAATTGGCATTCAAATGAATAATTACTGGCTTCGTCAAACAGATCTATTCTGATTATTTTCCTATATTAGGTCTGTCACTCCTTCTAAATTTGAACACTGTGTTTACATCAACCTGTCTTTAGCAATTTACCAGAGCTACACATTTGCACAGGTAGCAATTAGAGGGGCCTAGGTATCAAAAGCATCTCCTAATAGAACTGTGCATCAGTACATTCATTCATTAGGTGATTATCACTGATAACGTTATGACAAATGAACACATTAAATAAGTGATTTCTTTTCTAGATAATGATTGTTATGTTCAAAACTGTATAAGGAGATATTTCCATTTATGTCTTCTTAAATAGGAGAAAGATTTATATGAAAATAATAGTTAAGTCACTTATAAGTCTGTCAGATTTTCTAATATTCATGTGAATTATTTAGACAACATACATTCAGCTGTGTACACAGCACACATATTTTCCCCCATTAAGTGGGATTTTACCTTTTCAATGTGATACCTAAATTCACTGCCTAAATTCAAAGTAGAAGCAGGGACTTTCAAGTTCTTGTCTTCCACAAATATTTCTGGAACCTCTGATGCAGTACAGATTAACAGGTGGCAGATGTGTGACGAAGCAAACAAAAAGACTCAGCTTGGTTCCGGAGAGTGCCAGCCCAGAGCTCTCAGCTCTGCCCTCGCCCTGCCTCAGTTTCCCCCTCCCAGCCCTCAAAGTAGAAACAACAAGAGGCACAGGTTACTCCTGAGGTTAAAGCATCATCCATGTACTCCACAGACCGCTCTGCCTGGCTGGCAGTAGCTGCAGATGTGTGACAAGAGCATGACTATAAAACAATTTGGTTTTCAAAAGCAAAGCAGATCTCATTAATAGGTGTGAAGAGGTTCCCTACACTCATTTTGCCCAGAGCCTTACCACAATAAGATGTATCCCATTTTCCCTCCTGGTTGTTTTCCTCAAGAGTAATTTTTTCTCACCAGCTCACCAGTCCCTCTGGAAAACTTCTCCTAGGGATATACAAGCACTCCCTGGTTTTTGTGGTCTATTTCCCACCATGCTGAGGGCACATGCAAGGAAGATGAATGCACATAACTCTTGGGGCTCTCTAGAAGAGATTTTTGAAGATATAGGTGAGTCCCTAAGGATGAACACTAAAAGCCTCTTAGGCTTTAGGCCTTATAGGAGAATTCATATCCCTGACTTGGACACAGCCTGAGATTCAGCTCCTCTGATTTTATGTGTCAGGAGTTGAATAGATTCATATGTGATCAGGTTGCTGTTAATCCCTTTTGTAATTTATTTGCAGTGTCTTCCAGAATGACATGCACATGACTTATTTCTGTGACTTGTTGTGGATTTTTGCTGACTCTTTGAATCAGTGAATCCCACAAGTGCTCACAGTAGAGCAGCACAGGCCAACATGCAGGATTCCCAATGCCAAACACATCTCCTGCTTCCCTGGAATCCACCAAGCACAAATACAGAAGCAGAAGCGCTGTAAGAGAAGTATCAAGTGGAGGGTTTAGATGTGAGCTGGATGCCAAACTGCTCAGCCCTGTCAATGTAAAAGTGATTTCAAGTCGGCCCATGAGATGAAGATCCTTGCAGGACAAGACCAGTGATTCTCTGTTTTTCTCTCCTGATTTTATACTCAGCTTGGGCCCAGCAGAACAGTGGAGCTACACATTTGGAACAGTTTTCCCTGTATCTCACACAGACTGCAGCTGAACAACCTTTTTTCTTTATTCCTGATGCTAGCAGTGCTTGCCAAGTTACCTCTCTGAGCTTAGAAACCCAAAGTAACACTCAGTTGTGCAATTTCAATAAAATCACACTTCCTACGCAAAACCCCACCTTCAGTCACAGAAGGTGAGGTCTATCAAACTCCCAGACAAATGAAACCTATTGCCAGTTGCACAATTCAGACACATTTTGTAGAGTGTTTTACAATATTAGCTTGATTTAAAATAACCAGCCACTCCTTCATGAGAAAAAGGGCTGGAATTATATCGAAAATCCATAGAATTTCCAAGTTGATAGATCAATAATTACTGAGCGGAAAGAAGTAAAAAAGACAAAATGATATGACAGGTTCATTTGTAGACAAAGCATGGTGTTTTGTATTAATAAAAAACATTCTCACTCTAAGGCTTGTGTTAATGAGAAACTTATTGATTCATTCAAACTTCTTTAGTTTTTCTCTAATCCATATTGAGCTGAATTTAAAACTCACTGAGTTGTCTATAAATATTTTGCATAGGAATAGCAATGTGCTGATCTGTGAAATATGTGGGCTTTTCTGCATGAAATGTTGCTTTTTATTTTACTCGAGTGTAAAATGTATGGGTGTACACATCTTTTAAATTGCTTTGTTTTTATTAATGCTTAGATCTGTAATAGCTTAATTTTTTAAGTGCTGGCCATTTCACAGAGGATATAATTCTTCAAGTTGCCATCAATAACAATTAAACAACAACAACAAATAAAAACCCCAAACAAACAAAAAAAATCAATTGCAGCAAAGAAACCAGTATATTTAAGAGAAGCACTTCTAACAGAGAAGCACTTCTTCCTCTCAATGCTAAGATCAACTGTGCCAATCCAGTGGAGACAGAAAAATGACGATATGTTGGAAAATGAAGTATTTAAATCAGGTGAACAAAAATTTTTTTGCCTTGATCATTTTTGTTGTGAGGTTTTTGGGGGTGTTTAGTTGTTTGGGTTTTTTTTCTTTTGTTTTGGATGAA
The DNA here is from genome assembly GCA_013400175.1 of Phainopepla nitens. NCBI lineage: Eukaryota > Metazoa > Chordata > Aves > Passeriformes > Bombycillidae > Phainopepla > Phainopepla nitens. The sequence continues at coordinate 58,830 of VXBQ01014072.1, read as the reverse complement.
AACAAGAATCCAGACCACTGGCCAGAGTACCAGGAATTTAATATGTGTGAGGTCACAAAAAAATCCGTGACATGATTTATATTAACAAAACACACCATTTAAAAGTTGCAAACATATGGAAAAATGTCCTCCTAAAAACTAAACCCCTCAAGTTCACGCTAAATCTGATGCCAGCACATAACCCATGTGTTCCCCAATCTGTTTTTCTGGCTGTGTGTAAGAACAGGGCACCTACATGCCTTGCCTGTGAATCAGTACATTCCATATATAGGCGAGTGGCTTCACTTCATGATTTTCCTCCCCACTCCTCCACCACTGTCATCAAGAAAAAAATGGAATTCTTGTGGGCACAAGGCCACAAAATGGTTTCAGTTTAGGAATTTATTTCTGCAGAGTGCAAGTGTGCATCTATATTTTCCTTCAGTTTGTGCTGTGCTGTTAGCACTAAATCGGTCTTCAGTTAAACACTTGGTCACTCATGTCTGCACACTTATGCAGAGATAAAAATTAGTATTATTTGTGATTTGCTCGTTCAGGGATATTTTGTTGCTTATTTACCTGTAAATACACATTTTTAGGTGTTGCTTTGTCTACCAACCACACTTCCTTTCTTGCAGGCCACTTCAAACCAAATATGCTGTAAAATGCACCACCAATGTTTTTAAGTACACAAAGAAAAGCAGTGAACACAGATATTCACTGCCTTTCACATTGCTACCCTAAGGGAATGAAAATGAATATTCACAAAAAGCTTAAAAATTTTCACATTATTCCAGGACTGGTACTAATAGCTACATCATCTGAGCATCCAGGAGAAACATTTTGAAAGGGAGAAATAAAGAAGAGTTCACACTTCTCTGATTTTCACAATCCCTGGGTATAGCCAAGTGCCTGACTCTGTTCTGGTCTGAATAATATCCAATTTGGGCACTTCACGGGGCAAAGTGTGGTGAGTGGTGCCCACTGGAAGATTTCCTCCCAAAGCCCACTTCTGATCTGAAATACAGCGTCAATGTCTGTTTGAAAATACTACTGAATAAACCAACTAAATCTCACCTTCTGAACATCTGTATGCACAGTACACCATAACCGCAATTGGGACACAAGTTTGGAAGTTTCTGGAAGTTCATCAGCAAAAAAACACCTCTGGAAAGCAAGGGCAGCTTTGTCTGTGAGAAGTAGAGCCTATTTTTCCTCTATTGCTGCTCACCCACCAACTTCTATTCTGCAGTGGAGTCAGCAAATTCAGCACAAACACTTTCCACAGTCACACTGGCAGCTGCTCAGCTTGAGTCAGCAGGCAGCACACTGAGTCTGCAGCTTCCCTAGATCAGGAAGATAATACACAAGTAATGCAAATTAGTTACTATCAAGCCCTCTGTTCACATAATAAGCAATTGATCAAAATTTTCTACTCAAAAAAGAGTTAGCAGAGTAAAGCAGTAAATTTCCTTAGCATCTGTTGTGATGGAGGTGGAGTAATGGTTCACAGGCAGGAGCTGGAGTTCTCAACCAGCTTGGTGGAGTTATGGGAATAATCAGTGTGGACAGGAGTGTTTCAGGGAAAACAGAGTTCTGGATTAACAAATTGGCTGCGAATCATCAAGGAGTAGGGCATGAAATGATATTAAGCCACGGCAACAAAGGACTTCCAATTATTTATGAAAAAAGTCAACCGAGACAAACTGCTGTAGCATTCATTAAACTAATGAGGGGAAGTACCATGGACTGCAGTTTGAGGATAATACCTTGAGGTCAGAATGCAATTTGATGCAACTCTGGTTTGATCTCTCTGCTGAGAACTATGACACTGGTAAAAAATTAAATTTCATAAAGATCTGAAGCAGTAGATGTGGCTGTCCTTCCTTGAGAGAACAAAAGGGAGAAAAAACATTCGGAAAGTGCCTCTATGTGGTAACAATGTCGGAACCTGAAGGACTGAATCTGGGTTTGATATTAATATACATGAGGAATAAAAGCTGGGAAAAGAATGACGTTCAGAACTGGCCTGGGTTTGCATCTGTCCCTCAGCACAAGCACAGAAGTATCCTCAGACTTCTACAATATCCTGGCTAAATTCTGGCATGGGCAGAAGGACTTCCAAAGTCAACATGCCAACATGTTACTCACAATTCTGTCTTATTGCTAAGTTTAAAGAACAAATTATCAGGTCAGAGCCCTAAATATATGTTGGGGTTGTGTAAAGTCTGGCATGAAGTATTCAAAAGCTGGGGAGGAGGGTTTTAGTGCCCTACATCTTGTATGGACAACAACAAGCCTGGAAGCCCTGCCTCACACTCTGTGTTTTATCCAAGAAAGGAGCAAGGAGGAAACTTCCTCACTGCCTACAACTCTTATTCAGGAGGTAATTTTCTAATACCACAAACTTGTCATGAGTGACACAATCAGATGCAACAACAAGGTCAGAGATTAATCTAGGGAAAATCAGACAAAAAACTGGGATCAATTTTACCCAGGGCTGAGACTATAAGCATTGGAATGAAAATGCACATGGGAAAGAAAAGGTACCTTTTCCAGGGATTACTTTTATTTCTGTGTGTTTTTCAGAATGAAATTGAAAAAAGCATGTTGAAGTTGCAAACAAAATTATCTTGTTGTTATCGAAATCAGGAGCTTCTATTTTAAGGGTTGTGCCATCCAGGAGATCAGACTAGGCAATTCAGTAACCCAGTCTGGATTTTAAAATCTTTACACACACAGGACAGGAAAATTATCATAACACCTGGGCAAGCCTAGAACAGGAGTTTGCTGAGACATTGTGCATGTCAGCTCTGAAGTGAACCAGGCCTGCTGTCTAACAATCAGCTGCAGCACTGGAATCCCACACAAGAGAGCTTTTCATTCAGCCCCACGTTGCAATCACTTCTGATTTTCTAAAAACAAGAAAGCTGTTATTTCAAGCAAGAGAGAAGGAGACAAGATAATTAAGTTTTAAAACTCCTGCAGCAGCAAAGCAACCCCCTGGATTCAGGTAGAACAATTTTATTCGAACACCTCACCTTTTATTGCACCTCTCAAACTTTTGTGGAGCCATGGAAGGGGAGTCACATTAACAGAAGTTTGAAACAGATGTATGTGTTTGATATGTTTTGGGTATAATACATACTATTTGGATTTAAATCAAACACTGTAAATAATATTTATTATCCATACAAGAACTGCGTAAGTTTTCTTTGTAGAAATATTACACCATCACAAACAATTAACGGTTTCTGAGGCTGTATCCAACTATAAATTGCTGGAAATACAGAATAAATAAGAATAAAGAAAGAATGGGATTTCCACAATGGTTCAGAACATTCATTAGTCAAGTCTGGTGTCCTGTCTCTGTCCTCTACCATACATTTCATAAAATGAAAGTCCTTCAACACACCTGCTAAGCTGCAGAAAAAATACTCCCCTCAGCTGCTCAAAATAGGAAACCAGCCTTGACAAATGAGATTTGATTATTTCTGTTTCAGCCTGAAAAATAATCAAATGTCATCACAAGATTATCCACACACACTGTCAATTCAGAAATTATATTTGGACCAATTTTCACTACTGATGTACATTTTATTATCTCCACATGTTATGGTAGTTTTAGATTAGAATTGAGTTTGTCCCTTAAACCTTTAATTTTCTCCTTCATGAGCTCAGAATAATCTGGCAATGCTTTAAATTACTCAGTTACAATTTGCAAGAAAGCCGTGTTTTCTGTGCATCTGCTGGTATCAGTGAAAGACTAAAATAAAGTGTCTTGCTGCAGCTGAAATGTGCTGCAGTGGGCTTCGACAGAGTTGCTTGAACGAGCAAAAAATAGTGTTAAAAATGAATATAACTGCTTGTTATTGATTGACAGGATCAGCACTGCAGAAAAAACATACAGAATTGGATCATGCTCTAAAAAGAAATGAAGGGAAGGAACCAACACTTTTCCAAATGAGGACAAACTGAGAGCAAAAGGAAATAGGCTTATGCTCTCCAGAAATCATGATTTTTTACAAGCACTGAGAAGTAAAGCAAAACAAAACCCTCAGCAGAATTCTTTGACCATTTCCCTTTAAATGCCCAAGGTACTGCTCCAACTTGGATTATGCTCTCAAATATTCCTGCAGGAGCAGGTGTCCTTCACATTCTGGGCTCACAGTCCTCAATCATTCATCCAAGGGGAGGGCTGCTGAAAATGCAGGGAGACCAATGGAAGTCTGGGCGTTGGATGCAATTTTTATTTCTTTGCATTTTCAGTAGTCAAAAAAGAAAATCCCTCATCCATCACTTTGATAAAAGTCCACAGGGTATCCATTTATTCTCTTCCCAACATGATCCAATGAGTTCAGATCCTAATTTATGGTTTTTCAATGCTCAGATGTTATGTTTCCTTGGCTATTATCTGAGCATTACTCTATATTATTAGTCCACAATGGAGATCCTATTGTAATGAACTGTGATGCACTGACATATTTCACGTTTGCTGGTTATACCAGATTTATTGCAATTACACTTGAAAGGGATGGAGTAATTTATTGAAATCTCATTGTGGGAAAAGGAACTCTTGCAGGAGGTTCTCACTGAATTTTCTATGAAGCTGTGCTAAGATCTATTCCAAGAGCCTGAATGACTCCCAGGCAGCCTAAGACTCATGCTCTACAAAATAGAGAGTTTTAATTAAAAATGAGTAGTAAGTTCATGATAGATTTGTTTCATATCAATAGCAAGAGCACACAGTTCTGGTATTTTTTTTTAAAGATAAGCCATGTGTTACAATGAAGTTCCAGACAAGATAATGGGGAAAAAGCTTTAAAATAAAACCTTTCTTGTGAAATCAGGCTGTCTGTGGAGATGCTTGGTTTTGGGAGGTCCAGTTGCTTATTGGATATCTCTGGGAATTTCTCACTTTAGCCCTTAACAATCTACTACACCCATGAACGGAGCCCTGCCCCTTCCTGAGGCCAGCAAGGTGTGTGTGACAAGAATGTGCTGATACAGATTTTCAAGAGATTGGCCCTTTTTCCAGGCTGAGCTTTTAGATAAATAAATATTGCAAGATTTCATGTAATTAAGAAACATGCTTGAAAATCAAAAAAAGGTTTCAATCAAAATTATCAGACAGAAAACTTGCAATGATGTAGGCAGTTTCTTCATTCATTACTGTTACATTATTGATTTTTTGGATGTTGCACTTGGGATGAATTTAGCTGCTTCTTTCTGAAAAAAAAAAAAAAACCCCAACCATTTGAAGTCTTATTGATAGTAATCAAGAGAGCATCTCATTATGTTATTCCCCAGATTCTTAACAATAGGAGGGAATAACCACCAGGGAAGGAGGAAAAGGCTAATCCATAAATTTCTCATTAGCTGAAAGAGAAAGAAACATTTGCTTGAATAATGGAATATGTTTAGCATCACAGCCTGCAGTTAATCATGTTTACTTGCCCTCACTTTTCCAATATTCACAGAATGAGACTGCATAGATTTCAGCACAAAATCATCAGCTATCAATATATAAACTGTTCAAAAGTACATCTAAAGATGCACATTTTTAAAGCAATTAAAGAATATCTGTGTTCAGAGTGATAATAAAAACAATTAAATTTGCATATTGCACCATTATTCTACTTAAGCATCAGTAATAAGCAAAACTTAGAAATCAAGCTGAAGTGAATAATTCACAACAAATAAGTTGCCCAATTAGTTTTCTGGTTAGGAAGGTTAGGATTTTTTTTAATCCACTCATTGATTTGAATTTTTTTTTCCACATAGACTATTAGATTCACCAAAATCGAAGTTCTGTCCTTCATTTCTACAGTTTTATAAATTATTCGGAGTAATAAAGTAAAAAATCTTGTGACAAGATAAATGCAACTGATCACTGGAAATAATTTGTGACATAAGAACAGATCAGGAACAAAAGAGCCAAGAGTGATTATAGCACTGAAAAATTTTAGGAAAACTTTCGTTAAAGTCTGTTCTTGTCTTTTCACCGTGTATGGGGAGAACAGGTTGTGCGCTCTTGCTCATCAGGGAGGAGCTTATTTTAATATTTAATTTCTTTTGCCAGGATTGGAGTTGACTCAAACTTTCCTTGCAGCCACTGCTTTCTAGGTTTTCTGGGTTTTCCACCTTATTCTCCTTGCCACATTAGTGGTGATGATTTACATTCATTTCATGATATAGCACAGAGAATTGGTACAAAGTCTGTTTCTCAACCTGTATTTGTGCTTATCCGCACTTATACCTCAGCAAAATCTCCCTTTCAAAATCCGCATCCGTATGTCAAGATCACCTGATCCTAATCCCATCTGCAAACTTTTTTATGCTGTCTCATCCACGTGAAGGCATAAGCAAATTTTAGTCAGCAAATTTTCACCTAAAAGTAACAAAAAAGCCATTGGATCCTCGTAGTTTCAAGAGAAACCTTCAGCTGGATTCAATACATTCTTTCATTTTCACGTGTGCATGAATGAGAAGGCACGTGCACTTGATTTTCTTTTTTTCTTCAGTCCTATTTTATATCATACTAAACTGGTATGCTGTCATAAGCATCCTTCACAAGAAATGGAGCTCTAATGTCTCAATGGAAAGGTTCATGTAATTTCTGTGATTACAGTTGTTGGTTGTTTTTTTTTTTTGGCAGCTCCCCAGCTAAAATATCAAAGTGAAGCTTAAATTCTGAGCACACAGAAAGGTGACTGTTGAAATACCAGTTGCAAACTTAGAATTTCTTCAGTGTTTTCATTTGGCAAATGGCCTCATATTTCCTTCTAAATACTTTGTTTTCTATTGGACAAGAGAACCACTTTTCTAAGGTATAACTCCTACTGTAAGAGAGGTAAGTTAGCAAAAATATTCCTTATGGGAGCTCTAAGCAAACTGAATATGGCATTTAACCCCTTCACCAAACCTCAGATGCCAAGGTCATTCCAACTGCTTCACCCTTCCCTGAAAATGTTGTATATGACTTCATTAAAATATTGTGTTTAAATGCCTTAAAACGCCAACTCCATGGCTGACAGCAGGAGCATCATAAGCAGCAAGTAATACAGATGTACTAATAATGAGTATAGCCCAAGTACTCAAGCACAGACAGGTGTGACACATCTCTCTGAGAGATTTGCCCAATTTCTGAGCCAAAACAACAGGTAGGTGCTCACAGCAGCACAGGGCTAAGACCAAACACAGCTGGCAACATGATCCATCTTCTCAGAATTGACACAAGAGAGTTGCCTGCCAAAACTAAGATGCAGGATGAAAACACACCCCAGAAAACCAAGCAAAGGTGGTTCTCTGGGTCTTTGAAAGCAGGTTTCAGATGCCATCATTTCTGTGCATTTGTTTAATTTAAATGTAATAAACTGACAATGTATTGACAAGTGGTGGCCCTTAAAATACATTATATGGAGGGTTTAATGCATTTTTAATGCATTAAAATGCATTAAGGGGGAAGTAGCTGCACATCTTGCATGAAACCAGTCTTTCATGAAAATGTGATTTAACATCACACCCTCTTGTTTCACAGCAAAACCAAGACCTTCAGGTTCTCTGAATGCATGTGTAACACAAAGAGACTATCTGTGCATCTAGAGCATGAGTGTTTTCAGTTAATTTAGCAAGTATTATTGAGACTATTAGTTTCAACCACACATTGACCTCCTATTCACAGATAATTGGTGAAAACAATTTGTTTTCTTTGCAATGGAGACCAGTTATTTCCACCTATGTTTTAAAATCTAACCAGAAATCCTCATCATCCATTCTGTACCTTCAGAGCTGCATTTCAAACCAGGAATGCATTATCTGATAAAAGTTTTGTATGTAGCCCTTCACCATTTTTCCTAGCAGAGTTGAGCTATTTGCTAAAGACAACCTGTTCTCAAGAACCTGGAATGTGCTTCCTGCCTCAGCAGTCTCCACGCTCTGCTATTTTAGTGGCTTTACCCTCTTTATACCATCCCACTTATCAAGCTAGCAAAAGCTATTTGAGAAGTGTCAGCTTTCTTACCTCCTCCAATATCCCCACACCCACACAGTTCTATTGGAAAAAAATCCTGCAAAGAAGATCCTTGCCAGAGCTGAACAGATCAGGCCCTATCTCTTTGAGTGAGAGAATCTCACTGTTCCACTGGTCTTCCCTGAATTCAGGTCAGTTTGAAACCTGTTCTGGAGCAAAGCTGGTCAGACAATCCTAGGTGTCAAGATGACCAAGAAAATGCTGATATACCTAAAAATCTTGGTTTATCCTGTGGCAGAAGGAAGAACTCCCATTTTAGTTGGCCAACTCAGCTGGAACTTCCAGAACAGCTGAGAAATCTGTGTGCATATGCTAAATCACTGGCCTACATTTCTGCTGGGCAGGAGGTCACCAGACAGTGATCAAAAATTTCACAAATACATGGAGAACCTTCTGTGGGATACATTTGTCCATCACACCAAAGTGACTTAGCTATATCTGTGTTCAGGACTGTTTTTCAAAGCTGGTCTAGCAGTGTTAGAGATGTTAATGAGGTAAGCACAGCATTAATATGGAACAGCATTTATCTAGTATTACAGAATAATTGCTTTTAAAACCATCAGAGTTGGTTAGTTTACATTTGAGTGATTTTTAACAAGTTCCCTGCTTTGAATCCTAATATTGGTAAAGCTCCATATTTATTTTCCATAAAAACTGAAACAGGCTGTCCTAGAGCCAGTAACTTTCTTACAGTCTGGCTTTCCACTGTAGTCTGAGCTACAGAGCAATATCCTTGGAAAGAAAGCAAGTCTTTAGAGATCAAAAATAACCAATTTCACAGTACAAGCAGTTGTAAATAGAGCTAAATTCCCTTTAGTAATAAACTATTCATCTTTGTGCTTCACTGAGTTCAAAGAAAAGCATTTTTCAGAGTTTAAGCAATTAAGTTTACATTTTATTTTCTCCTCTTGAAAGGAAGTTATCACAAAAGAATGGGATTGAGAAACCACTGTGGTATTCAGGTATTCTCTGCGTATGAAATTTCAATTTAGCAAAGCGTGTAAAACTCTACAGGCAGTTAAGGTTCAATACACTAAACCCACTTTGTTTTCACACTGTGTTTATTTTGAATCATCACTGACCCAGCTGATTAGCTGCTGAATTAGGATGTCTGAACATTAGAACTATAGAATTGTTTAGGTTGTAAGAAGACCCCTAAGATCATCAAGGCCAGCCATTAACTCAGCACTGCCAAGTCCACCTTTAGGCCACCTACCTCAGAGCCCTGCCTACAAGTTTTTTAAATACCTTCAGGGATGGGGACCCTACCACTGCCACTCTGCTTTCAGCACAGCTGTGTGAGTCAAGATTCGTGCTCAGCCTGCACAGTCTGATCCCCAGGGTGCACAAATTCCACTGCTCCTGTGTCCTGTGGCAGCGAGCCAAGCACAGGAGCAGACAAGGCCTATAAAGAGCATGACAATCCCAAGCTATTCCCAAAAGTTTCTTTGCCTGTTGCACCACTTCTGCAATAAAGTGGGAAACTCTGACTGACGACCTTCCCAAAGTTTCCCCAAATCTAGGTATTATTTGATTCAATAGCATTTTAGTCACTTCCGTAGCCTGGCTGGTGCAAAAAAGGGAAGGCTTCTGACCACCCAGAAAAGGTATCCACCATAACTAAGAGGTATCCTGGACACTTCAGTAAAACCAGTCTGCCAGTATTCATCCAGAACATTTTCTGATTTTAAGGCTCCTAGCACTACTTTAACCATGTTAGGGTTGGGGTTTTTTTACAAACTATACATAGTTGGATTCTTGATTGAACGATTGGAGCCATTTTTGACCCAGTTGGGTAGATCTTTGCAAATGTTTCAGAAGTTTTTCAGTACTTCAGTGAGTGTCTTTGTGTTTGTGATCCACTATTTCACACAAGATCGGTTGTAGGACTACTATTTGCCTGGTTGGGGTGACTGCCCAGCCCTGTGGATCAAATCTTGCTTCTAAGTTTTCAATTAATTGACAGTCTCTAGCACAATACTCTGGGCTTTTCTACTGGGGGCTGTTGTGGGTGCTCATTGCCATTTTGTCAGTGAGGATATAACAATGTCTCCCTCTGAAGAAAAACAAGGTGAAAAACCAAGATCCCAGCCACTTATGGAAGCTGGTAAAGTTCCAATGGCTCTCCTGTTAAGCACAAAATTGTTAATCTCAGTGTCTTTGCCAGATTCGACCTCAGGTAAGTACAGTTTGTCAACCTAAGCTTCCCATGCAGATCAGAGTGGGTTTCTGTGTAGCTAAGCAGTCCATTTGTTTCACAGCTTTTCAGCAGAGCATGAAATGATCTCTGCAAAAGATTTTAATACCTTTAAAGTTTGCCTTCAGCTGTACAGAGGTAAAACCATCATTATTAACACCATATAGTTGCACGCTAGATTTCGTGACTTCACTTTTTCACTGGTTCCAGGGTATTAGAGCTGTACTGAGAGTCCATCGCACAGACAATACCTTTGCTTGAACTGAAAAACAAGTTTAAATTTACCTTGCAGAGGCCAAGTAAAGTCCTTTCAGAAAACTTTAGTCCTGTCATGGCTATTGTCTTCTTTTTTCATCTTCTGTAATAAGTGAAATGCAGATCAGGCCAGTTGCTTTGCATAGAATCATTTGTTTAATTTTGCCCTTTTTTCCAGGTAGCTGAAACATGTGTGGTGTGGCACACCATGATTGTTTATTTGAACATTGATTCAGCAATAAAGTGAACCAGTCGATTGGAGAAATTACTGGAGCAAATCTCCTCATGAAAATGTGAATGAAGACAATGTGCTGTGATATAGGTGCAGCCCACTGAAAATTTCTGATTTTAAAACAAGCCAGAAATTTGGAAACGAATAAAGAAAGAACTGGTGAAGCACGTGACCTTGGCGCTATAAAATCAGATGTGGGGGCTTAGCAGCAACTGAAAGAAGCTTCTCTCAGGGAGAAGCCTATTAAAAAACAGCGTTCCCAGTGAGCTTTTTCCATGAGGAAACATGAAATCTAAATATTCTGATGCTAGAATCCAAGCAAGGAATGTTGAAGCAGCTGGGCTCTTGAAAACAGAAGAACAAGTTCTCAGGAATATTATCTTGTGATGCAGAATTTAAACAGATATCATCCAGTCATTCCTTCCATCTTCTCCTTCCCACATATGAGACGTATGATACACGAATGAAAGCTCTGCTGATTCTCTGCTAAATTTCAGTAAATCTACTCTTTACTCAAGGCAAATCAGTTGCTCAAGCCTACAAAGCACTGAAGAAAATACACATTGCTTATATAGTATTTTTTTTATTCAAAAGATTATAAAATTTTACAAGCCAAACACTTCATGCAAGTAGAGCAGGTATCTTTGAGATAAAAATCCTGACATCATGGTTAAGATGATTTACTGCAGTTAAAGGATATCACACGAGTTGTGAATGCCATTCACAGCATTTCTTTATGAGGTGCCAGCAATGCACAGCCCATCTTTTCACCAGTGCTGTACTAAGCACATTTAAGACTGGTATAAATCCTAGATTAAGAAACTCACAGTCATTGTTCATTTATCCAGGGAGGGGTGGATAAGAACAGCACTATTTCCTCTCTCTTTTTTTCTTCCTCACTCCTCAGTGCTGCCTGTCTCAAATCAGATACTGCTTTAGATTTTATATTTAAATTACTTGAAATAATGTATAGCAATCTAAAGAATCAGAAACAGTAAACATAGTTAGCTCACCATGTCTTTTCCCATCTGAACAATTCAAAAATTTTAAGTTAAATATCATCATTTTCATTTTCACAGAGGAAAGACACAATTCAGCTTGCCCAGAGCAACAGGGGTGTTTGGGTCATTGTGGTGACCTAACAGCTGGATTTCTAGAAATTGAAAACAGTTTCAAACGGCAGAATGACACAAAACTCATTCTGAGGCAGTTCTAAAGCGGAGCTCCTCTGATCCTTACCTCTTGTTTTCTCTCCACACACACCATGGTGTGGCAAAGAGCAGAGACTGAGAGCTTTGTTTTGGTTGCAAATAAGTTTTCAAGTAATAAGTTGTACAATTATGTCAAACATGTGCCAGTAAAAGCTTTACATTACAATTTCAAGACCCACATAATTCTACTCTGAAGCTAAAGGCCCCTTACAGCTGTAAAAAATGCACCCAAAATCTGGATGTAACATTACCAAGCATTGAAATCCATGCATATCCCTATTAGATAAATACTCTCTGTACCTGAATATATGCTCCATATTTATGTAGCCTCTAAGAACCTTCCAAACCATTTATTTTATTTTCTAAAATTTTATTTTCTAATTTGTGTCTTTGGATGTATTTAGTAAAATCCCATGGGACTTGCATGTGCATATTTGAGTATAGACTTAGTGACAAATGCTTTCCCTTCCCAACACTTTGCTTGTTACCTGTAACTTCTGTATTTTTCTTTCTTTTTTTATCACACCTGAATCTTTGAGGGGCACTACAAACAGAAGTGCAGCACGTTCAATTTGTTGACAGTTTCATTTCTAAAAGAAGATTCAATAATGTTATACCCATGCTGTTCATGGGCAAGTGTAAAATGGGGTCTTGCTGCCAATGCTATCCCTCAGATATATTTTTCTACCCTCATTGAGCCTAAAAATAAAAGTTGAAAAAGGCAGAAAAATAAAAATGAGCAGGGGAATGCAAGCTATCCCTACCAAGTTCATGAAAATACAATGATCTACCATACTGCTAAACACAGGATAAAAATATCAAAAGACAAAAATATTACACAATATGACTATTTCCTCTTACACACGTGTATTATAAACCTCAGGGTCCAGCTCTTCTCCTCCCCCTCCATCAGACTCAACACACCTCCTCTAGAATTATTAAAAAAATAACAAACATCCATTATATTATTAGCCACAAGCTTATGGATTAGCACCGATCACAAACAGACATACTTTTAAGTTACTGAGTTCAACCAAAGTGAATGTATGCCCAAACCTTAAAATTTGGCTTTGACTTAGGATCATTCAGTTGCGAATAATAGTCTAATGTTTCTTTCACAGCACCCAGATTCAATTTACTTTTTTAACATTGTAATGTTTTAAAAAGTGAAAATTTCATAGTTTAAATGTCATGAATTTTAGCAGCTCTGAAAAAAACTCAGTAATAAAATTGTTGTCCTTGCTACCAAAACTATGCTTTATAGGCCCAGAGTCCAGTTTCTGGGAAATTAAAAAATACTTTTTTACTCACTTTCCATAAGAAAACAGTTTTCATCAAGTCAATTGCTTTGCAATAAACTAAATTTTGGCTTTATTAGGCAGTGGTTGCCAAGTGGCATGCATAAAGTGGCATGCATAATGCTTTTTAATCATTATTTAAAATGAATATCATTAATGTTAAGAGACTTCCTGCAAGGGTTTCAAGGCAGGTACCTTCAGGAATCAAAGACTTTTTTCTGTATACTCTGTATATTTAAGAATGATTCAATGAAATTACTGACCATCCTTAAGAATCCAACACTGTTTTTCAAAGTTGTCTTGCCCTGAAAAAAATTTCTTCCTTTAATATCTTTAATAGAGGATGCCTAAAAACCTGACAGCATTGCAAATAATTTTAAAGCAGCTCAACCCATCTAACCAAATACTCCTGTACAAAAAAAAGTCCCTGTGTAATGTCAATAAGAAAAATAAATGAAAAGAAAAAGCAAAGCCACAACGGCACGCAAAGGAATTTTACCTGTAATATTTGCCTCAGGTTCAATAGACTTCAACTAATCTCAACATGGATATCTTAATGTCCTGCTTACAACCCAAAATTAGAGAGACTGGACATTGCTACAACAGCAAAGGAGGCTGTTTCTGAGGGTGAATTTACCACGCTCCTTTATCTGGATGTTTAATACACTCGCCTTGAGTTGTCTTTCTGCCCACACACACCCTTTTCTTCAAAAAGGAAGATACAACCTTTCTAGCAAGTTATTTATCTGCAGTATGACCATGATTCCATGACCAGATCACAACCACCACCACAGCCTAAGCTTTTAAGTGAAATAGATTACCATAGGTTTTTCTACATTCTTTTTTCTTCAAACACATATTAAATCCTCCAAATCCAAGCTCTCTGTTTTCAGATCGTTTAAAACTATTAGATCGTGGAATCACCATAATGTCATTAGTGGGCTAGCTGCCAGTCACATATTGTTGTGCCACTCTATTTTGAATGGCCTAAGATTTCTTGTTAGCTTTCTGAAAGCACAATTTTTTGTTTGAAATTAGTTTCATACCATTATGTGCAGCTTGCAGTGTAAAAATAAATACAGGGAAATGCTAGAAATAAATTGCTGTAGAAATACCAACATTGAGCATGGCCTTTTGAAAAGAAGAAAAGAAATCTGGATATGGTAGTTACTGTCAGCATTATTCTTTCCTCCAGGAGAGGAATTCAAAAGCAGACACACAGTTACACCATTTATACCAAAACCTACTAGCCCATGAAATCAGAAGCTATAAGAAAAGAATGGGGGTTTTTTATTGTATCAAAATAGGTGAGAATAGAGCTTGGCTCTTGAAGCTCCCAGAGAGCCTTGAAGCATGAATCTGTTTAATAAGCAGGTCTAATTCTGCAGCAAGTGCAAACAAGACAAAACCTCTTTGAATGGTTTTGGAACCATTTGATGCTGCCTGTGTTAGCTGCAAAGACTTTCTTCAAAACAGACTTGCCTCTGTTTTCTGTGTTCTGCACATCAGGAAAACCAACCTAAAGCAGGAATTCAATAATTGAAAAGGTCTATGACATGTAGAAAAATTAAAATCGACCTTTTAATTTGGCTTAATTTAATTTTTTTTATGCAGCATTTAGAGCACAAGAACAGGGAAATGAGAGAACCAAATAATTTAAATGCCTACCCACTCCAAGCAAACTAAAAACCCACTGCAGTTGTTTTCTTTTTTACCAAGTGAATAACAAGCAAAACTTATTGTCTGATTCAGGCTTTGGAGGTTAAAATTTCTGGCAGAAATAGAGGCCTTGTGTCTTTAAAAGATTTGTTCAATATTTAGTTCCACGTGATTTGTTTTCTGAAATTGGAAGAAACAATTAAGTTATTTCTGAAGTTAAAAGTATTGTCAATATTTTCATATTCATTTAAACAAAAAACTCCTTGTTATATTTAGATATGGAACAATACTTTATCTCAAGAATATTTGCCCAGTGACTGGGGAAGGACTACAGCAAACATTTGGAAAACTACAAATTAGAGGGAATTTGAACTTTTTCGTTTTTCTTATCCCCACGGAAATGAATTTCTACTAGACTTTATAAAAAAAAAGGTGGGAGGGAGAAAAGATAAAGTGCATAATAAAAACCAGCTTCACTGTATTCATTAATAACACAGCTACTGTGTTGTTGTGTGCATGCAAACATAGAAAGACTAATTTAATAGAATTGTAAATGAACCACTAGTCTTTGCAGGCTGTCCTGTTTCCAAATTTCACAAGAGCAAGGCTGGAATAGTAAAACAAGTTCCATTTGAATCACCTCTTTTCCGTACCCTAATTGGGATAGTGAATAGAACTAAGTGAAAATGCATAAAATGATCTATTGTAGCAGCTATGGGCTCTGTTTGCTGTATTCTGTCTTCTTCCAATATAAATTCTGGCTCTGTGGTAGAGAAGATACTCAGAATCTAAATCTGTTCCAAGTCTGAAGAAATGCTTCTAATAATCTGTTCCTACCAAAAATAGATTTTAATCATAGATGACTCTGTTTACGGGTGTCATTAATAAACAACTGAAAGTGTCAAAGGTCCACCTTGCCACGTGTCCTTCATTTGAGAGTTGACTAAGTTTTCATGCACTGCAGCTTAAAGAAATCCTGGACTAAATATACATTTCCCTCATAAAAGTCACCTGGAAGACTAGTAGCTTGAAAAGCTGCAGAAACCCATTAAACTCCATAACTGTCTCCTGCCTTTATCATCTAAAAGAATTTTTTAATCCAGATATTTGCCAAAGCTTTATAAC
Source organism: Phainopepla nitens (assembly GCA_013400175.1). Classification (NCBI taxonomy): domain Eukaryota; kingdom Metazoa; phylum Chordata; class Aves; order Passeriformes; family Bombycillidae; genus Phainopepla; species Phainopepla nitens. The sequence goes on along the minus strand of VXBQ01014072.1, from coordinate 42,842 downwards.
AGACATGACTTGAGATATTTTGAACCTAGTATTTAGAAAAGAGAACGAAATAGAAGATTTGTTAGCAGTAGAGATGTATATTCTTTTTAAAACAGCACTCGTTATAAATTATTGTGTACCATGAAACACAATCAATATATTTTACTCTTGTTCTTGCTGTAAGTAATAAACACCGAAGGGGAACAGAAAGCTGTTATTACTCAGTAAAAACTCATATTCTACCAATGATGCTTTGAACTGGTTATGGAGTCCCACGATCTACATGAGACCCACTTGAATAAATCTCAACCCACAAAAATGTTTGGACGTGTGGGAGAGAGAGCATTCCTAAGGAATAAGAATGTTTATCAACTTTTGATGACACATCAGGACTCAAGACTTGGGTTTGATCCATTAAGTCTCAATTAGTTTACAGAGCATTTTAAAGAGATATAGTTTACATATTGAAAGTTTTCTGTAAATATTCATTAAAATTTATTAGTGTTTGTAAAAATACATAAATTATAATGTACAATCCAATGCCTGTTCACAGACAAGAAAAACCCTGTCTTAAAACTAGACAGAATATTTTATTTGCAAAGGGCTATAAAAATATGCATGGATGAAGTACTGAAACACAGTAAGATGAGAACCATTTTTTCCTTATTCCGTGTAAAAAAAATTGCGTATTTAGTGCATATTTGACTTTTCTAGACTCATCATTGTTTAAATGCTTCCCATTTTGCTCAGAATTCTTTGTATTACTTTCAGTCAAAAAAATATCTGTTCTCTGTAGAAATAGAGGATACGCTGGGTCCTTCGTGTGTTTCCTGTCCTTCTAGAATTATTTTCATCCAGAACTGTAGCAAAAATGAAATATCAACCCACACAGACACTTTGAAAAATACATTTTAGAAGACTCTCACCACTAGCTTGTCAGAGTGGTTTGTATTTTGTTAAAAGATAATCTTAAAAACAGCTGTTAATCAAGGTGGTGTGTTCTGTAGGTTTGAGATAGAAAGCATGTTCGTACATTTGCCACCTTGAACAGCTCCTTCCCTCGGCAGAGTTTGAACAAAGTTCTCCCCTCAAGACCAGCTTTTTTTCAGTTCACCGCATTTTAAAGAGATAGAGTCCCAGTCCCCCTGGAGCAACAGCTGTCTTTTAGGTTTGAAGATTCTGACTTAGGTGCAGTAACAAATTTAAATCTGACATTTACAGAAGTTGCTGAGCACACATCTTGGTGCTTTTAATCTTCTCCCCACAGATGCTGTCCTCACCACAGCAGCTGCTGCTACTCTGAGGTGATGCCTGGTAGTTCAGAACAGGAATCTCAGGAACAAAGAAGAAAAAAAAATAAACAGGGGAATGACTTCTAATGTGCTAACATTTGCAAAACAGAGTTCCAGTTGATATGAAGGCAAAATAGAAACAAGACCTTTAGGATGAACTTTGTATTTTTCAGCATATGGCCTTTTTGTGTGCAAAAAAATAAAATCCTTTTCTGCTGACACAACTGTAATTTAATGAGAAGTAAGTTGGTTTTGCCATTAGGCTAATTATTAAGTTTTGTACAAACCAATGATGCTAAGGAATCAGAGTATTTTGTTTCTTCTCAGTTTAGAGGGACACTGGCTTTTGAATCCCCTAGGCAGCTCCTAAAGTCTCTGTCTGAATGCTCATGTTGACTCAGAAATGCATTTCAACCTCTGAACCTCTTTTGCAATACAGGCACAATACTTATTATAGCAGCCTTCCAGGACCTAGAGGAAGCTACAGGAAGGATGGGAGGTCTTACCAGGATGTCACTGGGAGGAAAGGGTTAAAAGCAGAAGACATGGTGAAGAGGGAATGCCTTTGCTCAAAGTTACCTTGCAACTGAGAACGCTAACAATGTTGCTGTGGGAAACCTTCTGTTCCTTATACCTATTGTTCATCCTCTGCCTGCTTTGAGAGGAGGAATTCCTGCGTGGAGATAACACATTCTGAAAAACAAGCTTGAGTCTCCTGCTGGGAGAGAGAAATCATAAAGGCAGGGCCTTGTGCTAAAGTGTGTGTGCACAAAGCTCTTTGGCATTTTGGGGCAGGCAGCAGCCCAGGGATGAACTGGGCCTAACAGAGCCCAAGGCCCTGTGAGTATGCACTGCCCAGCGCTGTTAAATGAAAATTAAATCCATCTCCTCTTTGCATTTCAGCTGTGGTTTGATGGTCACCCTGGCTACCTGCATGTGTCTGTTCCCACAGGCATGTGGGGAGTGACAGGATAAGGGGGAACGAATGGCTTCAGCTGACAGGTTTAGATTAGAATTTAGGAAGAAATTATTTCCTGTGAGGGTGGTGAGGCTCTGGAACAGGTTGCCCAAGAGAAGCTGTGGCTGCCCCATCCCTGGAAGTGTTCAAGGCCAGGCTGGACAGGGCTTTAAGCAACCCAGGATGGCGGAATGAATCCATCTCTATTTGCAATGAGATGATCTCTAAGGTGCCTTCCAACTCAAACCATTTCACAAAATACTTACTCTACAAGAACTTACTGGTTGATATATCTAAGCACTTTTTGCTGACATAGGAAGACTATTCAGGGTTTGCAGTCCTATTAGTTTTGTCGCTAACAATCTGACCTCTGACCCACACTTCAGGAGAGCAGTGTGGTACGCACTTACACCGCTAAATGAACTTCAGAATTAACAATCCCACCCACTGAACTGAAGATAAAGTAATAAATGAGGAACCACACTGCTAAAAGAAATAAAAAGTCAGCTTTAGCATGAAACAAAAATTATACCCATCAAGATATATGCTACAGCAAAATCTTACTATCAAATGATGTCTGAATAAACACACAGGTTTATATTAATAATGAAAATAATGAATACTGGGTGTGGAAGAGGAGGCAATCAAATAACCAGGTTCTATATGCTGCCACCAAAAAGAGTAATGAAATTACAGGGTTTTCTCCCCCCATGTCTATATATTCTCATAGCACTGTGATCTTCAGTTCATGATACACTATTTTACAAGTGCTTCATCATAAAAACATTTTGCTGTTGAGGAAACAGCTTTGAAAATATTTTTCATCTAGCTCATGCCAAGAAAATCAAGTTAGTGTGGATGAAGCAAGTTTAAAGCTTAGGCAGACACTCCTCATTATTATCTAGTGTACAGGTTGCCATTCTCCAACAAGTGTTACTCATTGCAAACTAAGTCAACTCATTCTATTAAACATATTTTAAATAAGTCACCAACTGCCACAACAAATTAAAAAAAAAAAAAAAACGAAAAAAATCATGCTTCTTTCTCTGGTCTTTCTTCGTTTGCACATTGCTGCCTGTTAAATTATGTACAAAGATTTTTGTTTGGTCAGTCTGTCATACAGTGTGAGGAGCAGATACACTTTTCTTTTTTGGCATAAAGATGTCTCAATTAACATGATCTAGACAATAATATCATCTTATGCCCTAGAAGCACTCAATAATACTTGCTTGCTTCAAAAGAAGTTTCATTTTTAGGCCTTACTGCTGTAACCTGTCCAGAGGCAATAAAAATCCAAAGAGGAAAAAAAAGTCAATGCTGAGCAGCAGAACTTTTTATAAGCACTGCTTTTCAGAGCTTGAGAGCTCAAAAAACATCTTAACTTTTGGTATTTTGCCAAAAAGCTTATCAATAAAGATGGAGAGGAAAGAAAAAGATAATAGTGAAAGAGCATCACATGCATCGCATAATGCATATAACCACATGAATTTACATATTTTCAGCAGAACTTTACGCTCTTGGTAGTTTCAGCTTTAGGGGTAGGCTGAAAAAATAAAAGCAGTTTATTTTCAGAATTATATTTAAGGCAACTTACTTACCCTTCCACCCTGTTTTTAAATATTTTATTGCCTGTAGCAAATTTAGAATACGTGGTTGAGTTCCATGAAGAACTGTCTGATATAGCACCAAACAGAGAAACAAATTCTTACTAAAATATTTACCAAAAAAATCCTGAAGAAATTCTGGAAAAACGAACTGGATGCAAAGGAACACTTCCCCCCCCACCCCCCAAAAAAAAAAGGCATTAAAAAGTATGACATCTCCAAGAGATAGGCAAAACTTGATTTAAGGATGCTGTTGTGTAAAATAAAATGAGTCAGTATTTGTTTACCCTGAAAAGTTGCCACAGATCTGCTGGTCACTGTGATCTATCTCAGAGGTCCTTGATTTGATAGCCATAAAAACACTCTGATGATGTACTCCGGTGATTTGGCTTTTGCCTCATGATCTAATATAAAGTATAATAAATAAATTTCACCTAAAGATTATTTTTTTGTTGTTGGTAATGCTTTCAAAGAGGTCTTATTCTTACAATCTATGCATGCATGTATTTGAGCTTCATTAAGCTCCCTTGCAGGATTCTTCATTTTAATTCCAAGAGTTTTTAATGTAAATTCAACCACTGGCCACTGAGCTTTCTTGCAATTCTGTGTGAAATACCCAAACCTAACAACATAATTACATTTCTTTTAAAGATCTGATGTTCTTTAATGAGTTGAATAGAACACATTTCTGAAGATTCATCATGAAAACCTCAAATTCTGTCTCCTTAAATGAATGCTAAATTATTTTACTGGCTTGCCTTTTTACACTGCCCAGTATTTTCCCCTGGCCATTGACTGGATTACAAGTCCTTCTAGTGATGACTGGTCCACATTATAAGGAAAAAGAAGAAATTAAAAAAAAAATTCCTTTTAAGGAGAGGTTGGGGCATTTTTTCCCCATTCTTCCATTGACTTTGCATGGAAAACACCTGATTATTTCAGAGAAATTACACAAGAAGTGAATTCAACACATATTTTCATTCTGCTCCTGGCTAACCCTGTCAAACCATAAGTGATTACAAAATATGCCCAGAACTGGAATGCTCTGCTTTTGGTCTACAAATCAGGGCTCTTTTCAGCAAACACAGCAGTTTTTTTAAGATGCAGGAATAGTCATTGAACTGTTTTAGTGCTCTCCAGCACACAATTAGTGAAATGATGAAATGAGAATTTTCAATGAGTATTGGCATATTTATACTAATTCTCCCTGCTGGCTTTCCTCAAAACACCTCTTAGCACAAAGCATAGAAAGAGAGAACAAGAAAAACACTTAGATTTTGCTCTATCTTCAAGTTCTTTTCCCACAGGAACATATTTTTAAAGCTTGCTTGTCTGCTTTTCATTTCTAGCATGTAATTCTACATGCACAGCTTTGACACTCACCCCCTAATACTGAGGTGGTTTATTTCATGCTAAAAGTGATAGAGAAAAAAAAAAAACAGTTCATAATGCATTAGAAGAATAAGACCATGTCTTTCCACTTATCAGCAGCCCACATTGGTTTTCCCCTACACTGCCAATTAGCCTTTTTCCATCTTTCCAGCCAACCCCATAGAGCACTGGCTACCACCCACGAATCATTGTAGAGGTAAAGTTTTGGCCAATTCTCTCTTTCAGAAATGTCCAGGGCCAGTTAAGCAGCTTTGAGTTCAACAAGTTAATGAACCTTGCTTCCAGCAAATGCACAAGTCCAGGGAGGTGTCAGGGACATAAAAATTGCGTAGAAGAGAGTGTGGACAAATTCTGTAAAAAAGCAGATCTATTTCCATTCTAGATGTCAGCAGTATGTTGCCTGGCATTTCTCTGGCTGAAATAAGTCATATTTTAAACTGTATTGACACACCCAGAGCAAGCCTTGCTTTGTCCTGAATCCATCCCAGTTCAGAGCAACATTATCATTCATCAAGCTATAGACAGGCAAAACCTGTTTATAGACCCAGGACTGCTCACAGGTAACAGAAAGACTTTTCCCTGCTTGTTTCAGCACTGAGTAAAATTCTTATGATCCAAGATTTGTCTTACACACAGAAAGAGGAATATTTGGTCTATAAGTCTTGATTTACAAACAAGTCACAGTAGTGCAAGTCCAAAACAGGAGATTCAGAAAGTTATGTCTACAAAACTCTACCAGTTATTTTCCATTCTTTATCCTTGTTATGAATACATATTATAATATTGGCTTTTCACAAATGTTAAAATGGATGCTCTAAGTATAATGTTTAAGTAACTTTGCTATAAAGATATAGTTTTTATTTCTGCTATTAACTAAAGTTAGACGCAGCAGTGAAATAGCTGATGGAGTTTTGCTTGTGGGAATTGAATTGCCTGCTTTTTGGGATAACATCCAATGTACGTATGATGAAGACACCTGCTGTGGATATGCCAACTATCAGCACCTGCCATCTGCAGAAGGCATGGACCAAAACCCAAGCTGGAGGTGAAAATAAATACAAACTCAAACCACAGCCAAGAAATGCACATGCTCTGAAAAGGCAGACCCAAGGAGGAGCCATGCTAAACAGTTCTTGGAACACAAACTAGTTTGGGGGAAAGTTTAAATATGCATAACTGTTTATGAATATGCAATAGGCTGATGCACTAGAAAAGGTAGGTAAAAGGTGTCTCTGAAATAGCAGGGGTGCTCTTGGCTGAATGCCAAGCGCCTGGCCATTAAATCTTTGCTTTATTGTCTTTGTCTCTTATTGTTCTTTATTAAACTTTTAAATTTTACCAGGAGAGTGAACTTCATTTTTCACAAACCTTCTCACCCAAATACTGATGAAAATACCAGGTCTTTCCTCTATTTTTCTGCAGAACAGGGAAAAAGTGACTTACTACCACTTTGATAACATCTTTCAACTAACTTCTCAAAATATTCTCTAGAACATCAGACTATTAATGACTCCCAAAACACAGAGCAACTGAGCTTTCAGGTGCAGGAGATCTGAGCACTCCAAATGAAAATATAATTCAGGATAGGTCAGACAAAAGACTCCTTAGCTATGATCATAGTGAGAGAACATGTGAACAGCATTTCCCCCCCGTTCCTCTTTTCTCTGCCAAGTGATTTCAAAATCCCAACCTATCCAGTGTTTCAGAAGGGAAAAATCAACCAAACAAAAACACAACACACACACACAACGCAAAACAGCACTTCTAGAAAGGTAAACAGTATCTAGTGTGACATCTTGAGATGGCTCTTGTTTGAGCCTTAGGAGTGGCACATGCAGTGTTACTTCAGGGCAGCTGCAAGCAATCACAAACACTTGGCAGTTAAAGGGAATGCTCTTTTATTTAGGATAAACTTGTTAGCCAGACATCTCAAATCTTAAATATTAATAATTTTACCACCACCCAAGGCAAGCAGAATAAAGCAGTGAGAGTGAAAAATGACACCTCACCCAAGTCTCCTGAGCACTCTCCCATTGGTCATAATACTTCTCCCATGAAAAAAATTGTGATGAAAGGGGGATAGGGGCAGAAAATCTTTAAAAGATAAGAAAAGAGCTTGAAGCAAGAACATGTAAGGGCAAAAAGTGGGAGGGAAATGCTGTTCTCTTGTTTGCAACATTAAAATTTGCCACAGATTATTTTGAAAGCTTCAGAAACTAGAGAAAGTAAGAATATTCTGTAGTTCTGTGAAAACCTCAGTTGGAGGGGACCCAAGAAGAAGCATCAAGTCCAAATCTTAAGTGATGGCCCATTCAGGGACTGAACCCATAACCTCAGCATTATTAGCACCCTGCTCTGACCAACTGACTTAAGTCTTGTATTCTTAGGTTTTCTGTCAAAAATGGCTTCCTAAGCTGTGTGAAAGCATTCAGTTTATCCATAAGGTAATTCTCAGAAAGTCCAAAGAAGAACATTGGTATTTAACTGATACCAATGTCTGGTATCAGACAGATTCCTGACTCTAAATATTTTAGTGGAAATCAAGCCCTTAACCAAGGGCATTTATAGCATTTGGAGCAGAAACAGAAATTCACAAAAATCAGTGTTGGAATAGAAAAGCATAGTCTGAGAAACCACATTCTGCAAATATTTAGGACACAGGATTTGCTAGGGGTTCTCCTCCTGGGCTTTACTCTGAAGTATTATAGAGGAAAATCCAACTAATAATATTTTCTCAAGAAACAAATATTTGTTAGGCTACACTTCTCTTACCTGGCATTCAATTCCTGGATATATTTAGCAAATCTAAGCCCATTCTACATCACTGGAGTTTTAAGTCCCATGAAGAAACACTAGCACAGAGTGTTTGTGGAGAGACCTGCCTGCAGCAGCAGCAGCCAAAGGGAAGAGAGCCAGGATTTTGAGAAAACCTGCGATGAGTGACACTGCCATGGAAACGGGATCACACACACCTCTCTCCCAGGAAAAGGTGTTTGAGGGAGAGCAAAGGAAGCATCAGCAGATCAAAGCCTCCACGGATCACTTGGTACAGCAACAGTCACACAGTTCTCCCTGAGAAGTGAGGGAAAAGTTTCCCTCCCACTCATCAGCTTCAAGTGCGTCTTCCCACTTGAAGCAGTTCCTTGGAGCACCACAACTCTTAAAAGCTCAGGTCTAAGAAATTCTCAGAAAGAAGCAACGGAAAGAAAAGCATTTTGAACAGAACTCTTCTAGTTTAAGCTGAATTTTGTCATCTATGTGACATTTCCAATAAGTAAATCATTTCAGATAGGAAATCACAGGTGGATTAGCGTAAGCTTATCAATTGTCAAGGTAATCATTCTGCAGCACAGAAATCTGAGACCTCTTGACCAGAAAGGGGATAGAACACACATCTTAGAGAGGCAGGCTTTTATGAAAAGATAATTTAGAGGCTTCAGGACAATAAAGACAAGCTTGAGAGCAGTTACAATCCACTTTTAGATTATATTACCTCTCAGTCCTCTTCGCCTGAAATAACCTGCTTCTCCACCTCCCTCTACCACAATCTTCCTTCTTTCTTTGCCTTTCTTCAGAGCAGCAAGGGAATGAACATGATGAATTATTGATGTGAGAAATACATAAATCTCATCAGGCGAAGTTTTTTTTTTTCCCTTTTTTTTTCCCCCCCGAAAAAGCTCAGGAGAAAGTTTGGACAGGAGTAGAAAGCCTACTCGGCAGAGGAAGGTATGTGCATAACCATCTGTAGCAGCTCCACACTTCCTACTACTTTTCAGAAATCGCTGAGACAAGTGACATAATTAAACAAATTCCACGAGAAAAAGAAACAAAAATCCCATAAGAC
>VXBQ01014072.1:0-33714 GCA_013400175.1 Phainopepla nitens | reverse complement strand
AAAAAAAAAAAAAAAAAACCTAAACTACCACCAAAAACACCAGGCCACCACCCTATCCAGAATATTCATCACAGATATTTGAGATTGTAACACTGATTTTTGAGACCTAGTCAGTCCCAGCTGAAAGTGCCAGTGAAATCATTTACATTCTTTCAAGTTTCATATTAATATCAGAGACACTCTTATCAGTCTTCGGAGTTTTATATTAGCAGGGGAAGCTCCTCCTTGTACTGTTAGAGAAGGAAGAAGTTTTTGCTCACCATTTTTCCCTTCAGTGAGCCAGCCTGCATTAAACATCCAAGGCTTCCTGCCTCAAGGCTTTCACATTTCATTTCTGCCTCACAAGGTGGCCAACGGCCATGTGTGTGAGCTGAGGCCATGTCTGTACCAAAAAGGAGCTTCAGGAGGCCAGGACAATGTAAAGGAGCTTGTGAGACTCATCTAAGCCTGTCAAATACCTATAAACTTTTACAGACACCATGGCTAGAGACTGGTTACCGGCCTGCACTGGAAGGCCTTAGGTCCATTCTTGCCCTTTGATCCTTCTGGACATGATTTCACAGATGGAAGACTGTGGGAACAAGCATGCTGTTACCTCCACACCACAACTCTCATGCACAACGGAGCAAGATACACTTAATATGTGAAGGCATAGGGTCAAATGTGGTTTTCGCTCTCTTCTCTCTGTTGTTTTGAACACACATTAATGGGATTGTAGGGATTATTCCAAGTTCTTTGAACATAAATGCATCCCTTCAGCCTTTCTTAACTTCCCTTACTCCAGTAAAGGGCCAATCATGCCAGATGCGAACCGTCAAAGCAGATATCAATAACCAAATCTAACTCCACATCTACCTCAAAAAAGAAAGAGGAAAAAACCACTGATGCAGCACAAAAAAGCTAAAGGCATCAAATATGCAAATGGAAGTCTGCAGACTGACTGCTCAAACTGTTCAAGATGATAGCTTCAATACCACTCAGTTTTCCTTCTCACTTTGGCAGACATGTCTGCCTTAACCAAATGTCTTTGCTTCCTTTCCCCTAAGACTAGGGGAAAATGCATCCTGATTTCTCCCCTTTCTTCCACATGCTTCACTAAGTTTATTATGCCAGGTTTAGTCTCATCATCCTCAAGAGTTTTTTTACCTCAAATTCTACTTTCCTAATCTATGGATAGAAACCCCTGGCTGTTGTCTGGAGAATCCATTGATTGTTTCATCTTTATTTTTACATATTCTGCTCTTGGTGGTTATTCCTTCCTAACTGCTCTCTCAATTCAAGAAAAAAAAAAACTCTTTTTTACTTTCTTTTTCATCACCATCCTTCACTGTTGTTTTCTATTCCAAGACCATGTCTGTGTCTTGCAGTTAAGCCTCAGAGCAGTTTCAGGCTAACTTCTACTTTGTATTTCTGAAGTGCTGTGTAACTCTGCAGCCATATCAGTTATTTTTAGTGCTAAAAACAATTATTAGGATCCTCCATTTTACAAAGCTATAAACTGGTTTCCACTTAAAATGGAAATGAGTGAAATCTTCAACATATATCAATAGAACTTGTTTGTAAAGTTTCATGCTCTGGTAACCTTCATCTTTATTAAGGCTGAAAAAGGCAGTCCCATGTGTCACATTTACAGAAACACTGGCAGAAATGGCCCTGAAGACATAACAACCCACTAGCCCAAATAATTTGCACTTTAAATGTAAATGCCTATCTTTCCAACCCCTGAAGCTTCATCTCCCAAAACCCCCTCTAGAGGTTTAGCATCTGTATTCAAAACATAGATAAATACTTTCCATAATTTAATAAAAATAAAAGAGAGAAGAGATAAACATAAGGAAAGGAGAGGTAGGATAGCAACCCTGAAACACTGATTAATCTGCTGTGGTTAATCTATTTGTGGACTAATTGAACAACTAAACTAGTTGAAATAACCATTGTAAGTTCTAGAAGACGCAGCTTCTACTTTAGTTCTATTTATAGATTGTCATTGCTTTAGTCACAAGCATTTATTATTATACATACTACCTATTTTATATTTTAAATAGAGTATATTCCACATAGCCTGCAAAACACAGAGTCAGAAATAGAGAGATCATTGGGGGACACACATTTAAGCAAATTCCTGACAACTGCTAGGCTTTGACAGTCAAGTTCACAAAGCTTACAAAGATTTCCTGACCTAAGATCTGTGATTGGACAGTTTATTTTAAATAAATAGGAGGAGATGAAGCTCACTGTATAAAAACCTAGTTGGAAATGATGAGGGAATTGAGTCGCTAAAGTCATGCAGATCTGTGATTACTTCAAATAACTAACAACTCAAAGGAACAGGTAAATAATAGCAGATTACCTATGTATACAAACACTATATATGTAGTTTTACAGTGCAAAATTGTTAGTCATTACATTATGAAGCTCTCCTACCTACCTATTATTAAGTTTAACAGAAGATTACTAAGATTTTCAATAAAATATGAACTCATGCAATGACATGACAGTGTTGGATTTAGAATGTGAAACTTCCTATTCTCTCACATCTGAACAATTTTCCCGCTTAGTTTACATAACAAATGAATTCCACTCAGATTAAAATACTTCAGGCTCTGTTTTTGATCATGAAGAACTACCTGGCACACTGACATTTCAGAGAGAAATCTGAGGTTTGTACTTTTCTTAGACTATTTCCTTTCATAATATTTTAAGCCAAGAAATATTAGCAAAATATCTATGTACGCTTACAAATGTCTGCTAAATACCTAAAAACCAGTAAGAGTAAGCAAGGCAGGCATCACTCAACATCCTCCTTTCCTTAATACTCTTTAGAATACTGGGGGTAAGATCCATTATGTTCAGCCATTTCATATTTGTAACAAAAAGACAAATTGCGATGGTGAAAAAAAAAGAGATGAAATAGTCCCCAAGCTGTCATGCACCCCCTGAAAAATGAATAATGAGCTTCTTTGCTGTGTTTCTGTGTTTTAATTCTTTAATGCAGAATGTTGATTATGACATCCAAAAAAGGAAGAGGACGAGAAGATGAAATATTAACACACACACACAAACACCCAAGAAGTTCTTTCAAGGGCCAGGTTCTGACACAATCCTGGTTATTTTATGCAGCAAGACCGGCAACAGAGAGGGAAGGCAGTCTATAAAGAAAAACACACCTATTATCACCAGGGTTTTGGAAAAAATCTGTTTATTCAGGTAGAATGATATGTGGATCCAGGAAGACTGGATATCCAGTCAAGCCCTTTCCTTGAAATAAAAAGAGTTTGCACAAGGGCGCTGTAGATCAGTCACTGGCATCATGCAGTATGGCTGGCATTCCAGCTTTGGGGATTTAGGTTTGTTGCTGTATACTGCAAGGGGTGTAAAAGAGCTGAGGCCATGGAAAAACTGAAAGAACCGGCTTCAAAAACAAAGTTCCTAGCAGAGCCTTTAGCCTGATCCCAGATCTCCCTGGGCATACCCAAGAGATCGCCTTCCTTGGAGGATCACTGTAAACTAAACACAACCCCAATCAACCTTCTAAGCCCCCTCTCTTGGAATGATTTCTCATTATTCCACAGGAGAAGCTTAGCACATGACCTATTCAGGTCTCTGTTGTTTTATTGTCAATCACAACCTGATCGTGAAGCTTGAAGAGGTTTCATGAGTCAACATTAGCTCTGTACCACAGGAGGACAGACCCTCCCGTGATCACCTGGAGTTGTCAGGTACATTTAATATTAAGCACCTTTATTAGCATTGCATTTTCAAGGAAAAAGCACCATCCTCTTATTACAGCACATTCTCACAGCAGGGAATGAAACAAAACCACTAAAATAAGTTCTTAAGAAGTTAAATTGGGACACATTTTCACACACAAGGAAAAAATAATAGATCACCAGTATAAAAGATTTCACACAGAAAAACAACAAAAAAGTACTCAGGCACAAAAAAAAAGGAAACGAGTAATTGACTAAAAAAATAGCTGCTTAAAAGGCATTAAGTCATAAAGGCACAAACGCAAAGTTTCTGTGGCATTTGTTCAAGCCTATCTTTGTAGAAAGCCCTGTTACAAAGGGTGCTCTCACTGAACGGGGAAATTTACAGCGGCATCTGTAACTACAGAAGGCTGCAAGGACAAACTTATGCCAGGATTTGTAGCCAAATGCTTTTCTGAGGAGCTGAACTGCTACTTAACATATTTTTTAGTTTTTCATCTGAGAAGACTCATTCGACACTACCACACCAACAGGGTAAAAAATAAATCTGTATTCTCTGCTAGAGACACTGATCTATCAAAACCAGTTGTTAAATCAGACAAGAGCTACAGTGAAGGTGAGAAACCTGGGGAAATATCCAAGAATGACACTACAGTCTTTCCATTGTGGGGTCCCATGCAGTCCCTGCGCTTTCACATTCCATAGTATGGCTGGGAAATATGGCAAAAACAGACTCTCCCCTCATTCCCATCAGGCCTGCACAGAACCCATAAAATAACAGCACAGCAGTAGCACAACAGAGTTTGGCCAAATGTCCTGTGAAGCACTGTTTGTGCTGTTTGTGGGGTTATCCAGACCCAAGTCGCACCCTCAGGTTCCCAGGAGCTGTGAAGAAAACGTCGGCCTGAGACACCTGTTTGTTTATCCCAGCGAGAATCTGCTGTGCAAAGTACTTGAAGCTTGGTCAAACACCAGATACTGGGGTGGTTTCTGCTCACAGACATTGCAAACCTAAGGAAGTCTATGAAAAACATTGCCAGCTTTGTGTGTGTTACCAAAACCAGGCTGAAAAGTGCAGCACAAATGACTGGGACATCTTGGGCCATTTTCTTGCTGTCATGGCACCAAAAAAATAGCGATACATAGGTGCCAGCAGTTTAGAACCTTGTCTGTACTTAACCCAGAGCAGAAAGGTTACCCCAGGCCACAGCAACATTTCACAGAAGACACACTACCCGCTAATACTGAATAAAAAGGAAAGCAAATTTAAAAGTCAAAGTTATCGGGAAGCTCACTGCAATAGAGAATCCATCTTCAGCAAAGCTTGCTCTGTCAAAGCCAACTGTGGTCAACAAAAAAGCAAGCAGAAGTTTAAGCATCTAATCTTTTTCTTTCTCTTTAGATTAACTGATATTGCAGATTCCTGAAAAAAAAAAAAGCAGATGTCATGCTCTGATTTTGAAAGGCAAGAGCTGACAGTCCTACTGAAAACTCAGGTTGGTGGCAGAATCATGCACATTCTATTCCTCCTGCAAGAAAGCTGACAAAAACTCTGGCACAGGTGTATGGTGTACAGGGAAGGAAAAGAGAGAGGAAGTAGCTCAAGTTTAATATTTTGTGCTGCACATTCACATATTCCCAGCATAAGACAGAATTTGCAGGTGTCTACCCAACAGATTTATATTTTAATGCCACACTCAAATTTAAACCTGAGATCCAAACAACTGAAAATAAGTCAGGCATTTGTAGTGCAAACAAAATTGCCTCACAGAGAAAGCTCTAAAATATGTACAAGTTTATGAAGCCTGTCAGGTATCAGCCAATGGGAAAAAAATTTATGCACAACAAGACATATGCACGTTACATAAGCAGGGAGTGCAGTCAGAATGTTAGGGGTGGAAAAAAAGTAAAGCACCCAATTTCCATGAAAAATCAGCTACATCTTAACAGAGTTTAGCAACCAAATCAGTTGTATGATGTTCCTGCCTTCCCTTCCAAAACAGCTATCTGAAAATCAAAGTTAGGCTGAGGTGAAATGCATTTCTCCATGCTCCTAAGTTAGGGAAAGAGTCATCCCTGAATCCCCACAGTGGAATTCCAGAATGCACACAATAGCTGACCATGAAGTTCCACAATTTTGAGGTTCTCTTGGACAAGAATTATATTTGAGAGGCGGTAGAATTACAGCATTAAGCTATTCTACTTAGGGTAATTTCAGCATGAATACACTAGACGGTGTCTTCAGTCATTTCATTAAGCTGCACTATTTGCTTACCAGTTCAGGATAATGACTGAGGGAAATAAA
Source organism: Phainopepla nitens (assembly GCA_013400175.1). Lineage (NCBI taxonomy): Eukaryota > Metazoa > Chordata > Aves > Passeriformes > Bombycillidae > Phainopepla > Phainopepla nitens. Next base: position 27,699 of record VXBQ01014072.1, on the reverse strand, counting down.
GGAAACTTCTTAAGGCTGTCCTGAAATTATCAGTAGATTTAGTGCTCCCTCCCACAGTTTGCTCCCTTTCATTCAGTGAGACTCTCTGGTATTTGTAGCTTTTAACTGTATTATTGCACAAAGTCAGAACCAGCCAGCAAGTGGTCAAGATTATTTCACAGGAAAAAGCCACACTTTGAAATCAGAGCTCTGATTTGTAGACAAATATCACTGCCCAGCAGACTTTGGATGGTAAAACTACATAGTTTAAGAAGTTTCCACACGTCCCCAATTAGTTTTAATAGTTTTAAGTCAAAACCATGACATTTAAATAGGAAGTATACTGATATCCTCTAATTTATGCCAAATATTTGTGTTTTGCATTAAAATGTTGCCACAAAATGACTTGGCTCAGTGCCCAAGGTAACATTGCTTACACTACTGCCTTGACTCTCTGCCAAAAGGAGGCATCTCTCTCAGACAACGCTGCTAATGAAAACTGTCAAAGCCCTTTCAACACCCTTGATTTTGTTGTGCTTGTCATCTCAATTGTGTGGCTTGCCAGACTTGTATCCTCAGCAATGTATTTCTTAGCAATATGCTCATGCCTTAAAAATTACACAGTGAATTCTTTCACTGGAAACAGCACTCTGAATGCAAGAGGCTTCACCTTTGGTTTCAAAAAAATAGAAATTACATAAAAATGACAACCAAAAATCCCCAAAACAAAACCCCCCACACTCACCATCAAGACAATAATGACAAACAATTCTTCCTCCAGGTTTTAAGAACTATCTCCCTCCAACTCAGCACAACTCAGGCTGAGAAGGCTGTGGCAAGGGAGCTTGAGCTCTTGCATTCCTCTGTCCGGCTGCACAGCTGTGTAGCAGAAAATGCCTCACACTTCAGGTGTGAGCATTTCCTGAGAGCCTCACGTGATTGTTATAAAAGTTGTTTGGATAAGAGCTGTTATCTACAGCTTTTCCACAACAAGGAAGCATTTGGCCTTAGCCTGATGGCAAATATTTCTGAATCAATTGAAAGAAATATCAGATGACATCTGTAGCCTCTGCTTCCCTGGAGGAATGAGATATAGTACAATTCAGGTGCACTGTGAGGAAGTCATCACTTCTCCTGACATCTGGATAAAAAGACAACTCTGTTTACCAGAGCAACTGAGTGCACCGTTCACACAAAGAGTGTTTGTCAGACTGTCTCAAGGAGAAAACGCATTACTGTGCTCATATTCAATCAAACTGGAGGCATGAAAGCCACAGGAGGATGGTGGTTGGAGGCTGAGCATCTGTCTCACACATCATCTGAACACCATGAAAAAAAGAAGGAAAAAGGGGGGCGGGGGGGGGAGGCAGAGAATGAAAAGTGGAACAAAAACATCATTCTGACTTGGAAACTCTAACAGAAACAGAGACTGCTACAATCATTTCCTCCCAGTCCTTCCTGTCACTACCACAAGTTCCCATTGTGCCTTTTCCAGATCTGTAGAAAGAATCATACACACCTATTCTGTGCCTCTCTTTGGTACCCAGGCTTTCCAAAAGCTCACATCTGCTCACAGGGTACACTGACAAGAGGGGTGAGAATGAATCCAAGACACATCCACGGGGGCCTTCCTTCAACTCACCAGTGTTTCTTGTCAATTCTATGCCAATCTTCCTGACAGGAACCGTGGAAATACCACCTATGATGACTGTACTGATAAATGGAAAACATTTGGGGTTTTTTAAAAACAAGCCAACTGATTTCAGAGCTACCTACCGTACAAGATAAGCCACGGCTGCTGAAAAGAAGTTTAAAAATATTTGGAAGAGAACATCTGAAAAAAAAAAAGTAGAGCTCCCAGAACATAATCAGATCATTATTGGATAAGATTTTGGTTTACATTTAATATAAGACACCCCAGCAAATAATTGAAATTAAGCACAGTGATAAATAAGTTTTCCTTCCTGTCACCCCACAGAATCTCACTGAAATGTGAATTGAGAACATTTCACACGCTTAAACCATTGAAGAAGACAAAGAATGATTTGGGATAAGTTAGGAAACAAAATCTTGATTTTTTTTTTCCAATCCTATAAAAAATTAATACAGAGCAGGAACAGATAACATTAAGAAGTCGCACAAATTTCAGAAAGATGCTACATACATAACAGGATCACATGAAGTTAACTGACACAGACTGCCCAGTGAGGTGCAAATTGCCCTTCAACCCTTACCACGAACAGAGTTAACTGCTTTCTCCATGAAAATAAACTCAGCATTGAAAGAAATCTTGTTTTACCACAAGTGACTGAAGGAAAGTAAGATGATATAACCAAGGCAATCATTTGCATATTACAGTGCTGCTCCACCTCAACCTACTCATCACATTTCATCACTTCACTTCCAATCCACAGTCTAGAAAAGCAAAAAGAAAAAAAACATGACTATTCCTGTTTTTACATTAGGGAAAAAAACCCCGAAAAGTGTAAAAAGCATCAAAATTTGGATCAACTCTCCATTATTTTTCCCTAGGGTGTCAGGGTGCACTCACTTTTCCTATTAATTTATGTTTTTCCGTTTCACTCCTCAGATGCACTCTAACACTCTGTTAGGTGTACATTTGCCAATCTAAAAAGTGGAATTTGCACAGCCTAACACTGCTGCAAGTCTTGGATGCCACAGAGGGGTTAGAAGAAAGTAAAAGCTCTCCAAGCAGCCCAGAGCTGAAAGAGAAAAGGAATTCTTGAGTGATCCATTTGCTGCTTTTGTGATCTTTTCAAAACCAAAAGGAAAGTAAGAGAATCAGAGGCCGCAATCTCCTCTCCCTTGTTCTCATTTTATATATTCCTTTACTTGTCACCTTCTGTCTGAAGAAAGAACACAAACTCCCACCAGCCCCAAAAAAATCCTCAAACACTTGCTCAAACATTTAAACCTTTTTCTATCCAGATCTTAAGAAAACTACCTTAGCTGTATTATGATGGCAAGATACTGGAAAATTAAGAGAATAGAGTACTACTCTTGTTGCCAAGTTGGTTATCAACACTAGCCCTTGTGTGGCCCCATCCTACATAAGTGGTAGAATTTAATAACATTTTAAAGTGTCATTTAAATTATTCATAGTATACACATTTACAGTCCCAAGTACCACTATACCTCATTCTGTAGATATAACACACACAAACAGATATCCTGGAACCTCTTTCTGGCATTACTGCAATTATTCTTAAACAATAAGGCCAAGTCACACCTTCCTTCACTACTTAGGCTCTCAGCACCATACAGAGAGGCCCTACATCCCCTTGGTTCACATTTAGAAGGATATTATTTTCAGTTCTGTGAGCTAAACACCGAACTTGCTCTTCAGAAGACCACAGAAAAAACCCAATCCATGTTTTTTAAATACTTGCCAGGCCATACAAAAATTCATCTTTCTTTTTATGCCCTCACATTCACAATTCAATTCCTTTTTTTCTGTTTTCTGATAATTCTTCATTTAAAACAACTAGTGAATTATCAATACTTTAGAAACGTAAGCTGAATTATTTAGGATAATGCACTTCTGAGAGGTTTTGAGTGACTCCAGAAAATGAATAGCAACTTGAAGAGAAAAGAATACTTTTGCTTTTATGAGTGTCACTGAAACACTATACTGAAAAGCATGCAAAAGGGGGCCATTTAATAATTAATAAAAATCATATAAATAACATCCTATTTGTTACAGAGATACTCAGTGGCATAACCTGCTTTTTGCTGTAAGACAGCTGATGAATACAAACTCCTTAAATTGCCTTTTCTACATCTAAGTAGAAAACTGGCAAGTGCTTAACAAAGAGGAGAGCAAAGACAGTTTGGGTCTCCATAAGCCTTCCCCAAATTATATTCTACACAATTTCTATTCATTTCTGCAGGCATCATTAAGCTGGGCTGAGGCCTTGAGCTGTCTCACAGAGGATTCTCTCCTCCCTCTGCACTCCAGGCCAGCTGCAAATTGGGTGGCTTGTGTCTGCCACTCCTGGGGATTCAAAAGCTGGATGGGGAACCAGCAGAGTGCCTCTGAAGCATAGCCCAGCTCTGTCCTGATGTCTAGCTCCGGAAGAGAAAGGATGGGAGCAGTTTCATCTCATGGCATGGGTTTTCTCCTGGGTGTCTTTATCTGACTGGCTCTCCCTGCCTGTTGGCAGTCAATGTGGCACTTCAGGACATGACCTAGTGGTGGAGGTGGCTGTGCTGGGTTAATGTTTGGATTCAGTGATCTTTAAATACTTCTCCAACCTAAATTGTGATTCATAATGCTTTGGTTCTCTGATTCTGTGAAGTTATTCTTGCTTTTGAAGCAAATTGGGCTGGAGTTATGATAAACCTAAACTGCTCTGCATGCTGGAAATGTAAAACTCTACCTCTGTGGTTTTTTGCAAGAGTGAAGAGAAGCTCCGTTTCCTGTACTACAGAGGAGGCTTCACTGCTCTTACTCAGCTGAGTAAGAGTGGTGAGCATACCATGAGGGTCACATCCCAGACAGCAAAGTACCACTGAATGATTAAAGGAAGTACAAATAAAATGATGATCCTTGGCCATGAGTATTTTAGTCTGTTGGAACTATAAGGTTTTTAGTATTTTGAACTTAAACTTTTTGGAAGTGAGATGAAGACAATGCTTCATGCTCAGTCAGAAGATTAAAGTTGCATATGAAAACCAATGTGATGCTGTTTGTAGATTCCTTCTGAGATTGAGAATTGTTGCAAAAACCAATCTCTATTTCAATGAAAGGGGTAAGACCTTATTTTAAGAAGGCTGGCAATGGGTAAGCACTCCAGAATAAGCAGCTGCAGGTAAAGCATTCCTCCTTGCTGAAGGCACTCTGCCTCTTCAGTTTAGATATCAATCATAATAACTCCTTGGGAACAGTTTTATTTTAGTTTTCAAACCAAGCTCATATGAACTATAACAAAAAAAATCCACTATTTGTTTTACCCACCATTTAAAAACTGTCAGAAATTTTCCACAGAACATGTCTGGGTGGAATGATGCATGTTAATGGTATGGCTGCCGTGCCAGGCTGCTCAGATAAGAGCAGCATATGAGACAAGCCTCTGATATATGCTTAGATAGAGTTACAGCCCAACATAGACAGAATGTATTCTTCCTCGAGAGAAAGAACATTTTGTGTTTTGAGAACTCCAAGGCTGATACTGGAAGAGCACAAGCCAGCTCTTCTTACAGATTTGTCTTTCAAATGCATCACACAACGGATTAAGTACATGACAGTAGCAAGGGTGTGGAAAACAAAAGGGCTCAAATCCAGGCTGTCAGCCCTATATCCAATTTTTCCATAAACTTCTTGGAGGACTTTTCAGAATGTCATGAAAATAGAGCAGTCCCAGGAAGGCGCCATTTGGTGCTCCAGAGCATTCTCCTTCTATTTGCAATGAAATATCACAGGAACAGCCTGTGCTCGTAGTGGGATGGGAACTAACCCTCTCCATAACAGTTTCAGTGCCAAGCAGCAAGCCCCCATCTGTCTGCCAGCAGGAGAGAGAGAAAACAAATAGAAAATGGAAAAGGGAAGCAACCAGAATTTGGGCATAGGAGAGAAACATCTGCTAAAGGGACAGGAGAGAAAGAAAAAAAAAAGAGATTCTGAGAGAAACAGACAAAGAATCACAAAGCAGGTAAAAGAACATAACCACGTTGCCAAAAAAGAGAAAAGGAGGAAAAAACCAGGTGGTAGCCATAAAAATAAAGGAAATTTTTAGAAAGAAGCAAAACAAAACCAGATGTACTGTAGGTATTCACCTGAGTTAGTAACAAGGGATTTGATGAAAAGAATGGCTGAATAACAGTAGGTTCTGATTGCTCAAATATATGGGCTTAGTCATTTGGTTTGGTCTTAGTTGTTCAGCTTTTGAATTCCATGTCATAAAGAAAACCAAGATAATTATATGAAAGCTATTTTCTGTATTTGCACAGGAATTGTGAGGGGGGAAAAAAAAATCAGCCACTTACGTGCAAATTTCCTGACTTTTTTGATTGTTCCAGTACAAACAGATGAGCATTCTTGTGTGCTTGGATGAAAAACATGAGCAAAACTTATTAAAAAATATTTTAAAAATTAAAATAATAAAATGGAATTAAATACAAAAATTCCTAATCTTCCTGGAGACACACACAAGTAGCTGCCACAGATGCAATGACCCAGCAAGATGATTCAGAAAAAAAATTTCTGTGATTGACTGTTAGTCCTGAACACTTCAGATTTAGAAATTGGACTTCTTAGAATCACCTTAAAAACACTCATACATGTCCAATTTTTTTGTTTTGAGATAGCTGCACTTTGACCAGCTAGATATCGTTCTTTGGAGCATTTTCTCTACTTTTTAACTTTTTTTTTTCCCCTGAAGTATAACAAATGTAAGGATTTGTTTCTGTATATAAATTTTCTGCCTCAGTTTCACTAAACCCAGAACAAGACAGCACAATAATTCATTGTTACTTGATGCATGCTGCCATGAGAATGATAATACAAATGCTTTCCCAAGGCATTGCAAAGGAAAGCATCATTCAGCTGCTGCAGGTTTCCATTGCTGGTGCCTAAATGCAACAGGTAACAGCCATGAATTCAGATTATCCTGCAGCCTATTCCTGTAATATTTTTTATTCCGTGTATGTAATTTTATGACTTTGTCAGCAGTCAGAGAAAATGCTTATCTTAGCTACTACAACATTGTTATTCTGTCTTTATATTTTACCAGAATTCTAAACCCTTAAAGAAAACCTCTAAGGTCCAATGACAGCTCCCAGTACTTTTTAGCATTTTAACACAGTTGCTCATTATAATCTTAAAAGTGCTCCGCATTTGTGGCCAGTCTTGAACAAGCAGAAATGCATCAAGTGTTTAGAAAAGGAGAAGGGAAAAAAAATAGACACGGATTTTCTTCTACACTTCGATCTTTCCTGTTCTGTTGTCTCATGCAAATTATTTTACCTCTTTCTGATGCTTTCCTAGTGGTGTATCAGAGATAATTCACAGAAGAAAATATACCTGCCTCAAATACAGCAGGAGCATTTCTAAAAAGATTTCTAGATATGTATAGCCTTTGATGTTTATTAGGCTCACTGCATACTTAAAATTCAAATCAAGGCATCAAAAAACCCTTGAGAGAAATGAATAATTCATACTTTCTATTTACTATACTTCTTGTATGTATTATACCATCTTTTATTAATTTCTGTTCATGGAATAGTCTCAAAATAATAAAATTCTCAATATTATTAAATACTCTAACTTTTTATCTCATTAATTTCTTCAGAGTTAACTTCTAAAAAGATGACACTAATGTCATTATTTATTCACCTGAACTAGTGCTATACTGTCCATTTTTTTGATTAGTAAATTACCAAGGGTTGTGGGACTTTTTGAAACACACATCAGCATATTTGTCTAATTATTTGAAGGATATCTTTGCTACCCACTGAAAGCAAAGCTGATCTTTTTTTCTTACTGTACAACAACATCATATATCAATAAAGGATGGATATTTCCCACTCATTTCTGATAAAATTTTAATGCTTGCTGTATAGGAAGCTCCTGTTATTTCAGATTTGTCTGTGTGTTTTATTCACCTGTCACTGTCACAATTTGGTGTGGCACTTGCCATTGAGATGTTTCTACAGCTGACAAAATATTTCACAACATATGACAAAAACATTTCACAACGAAGTGCTGTCAGCATGACTGAATCAGGTACTCTGAGAGGGGCTGCACCTCAAAGTTACACTGTGTCTAGAGGGCGCTGTAGGAAAACCAAACTGCAGATGCCTTGAAAGTAAGTAAAAAAAAGGGTCTAAAAAGGAAGTAAAATTTCAGACAGCGTTCTGAAAGTCTTCTCTGGAAAAAAAAAAAATTATATCCATGTATAAACCTGCAAAGAAAAAGCCCTCAACCTTTACGTACAGGGAGGGATTTAGTTCAGGCAGGGAAGGATTACTCAACATGAGTTACAATAGCAGAACTTGGCCAGAGAAGCCAGGCAGCCTTTGCAATATCAGCACAATATAAACATATTTTGAAACATTTGGCAAATGGGTATTAAAAAAAAAAAGTTATGAAGGAGGATTGAGGATTAAATACTGTCTTAATTTAGGCAGGAATTCTGTTTTTAATTCATCTAATTGTGTTAAATTTGTAATAGGGTAATTTGAAGAGCCCAGTGTATTCAAGGGGCTAGTATTTAATTAATAAAATCATACTTCACACAATGCCAGACAAGGGGTCAATCCTTGAAAGAGGAGCTCCCTTGAGAGGAAAAGGCACAATTAATGCTGCAGAAACTTCAGTCATTCTTCTACTGCTAAATATCACTGATTGGGAAGGACACCACTGTTCCTTAGTTAACTTTTTTTTGCATAGCTTTCCCTCTTGTCCTCATCTCTTTATCTGACCCCTGCATCCTTTCCTCTTGACCTCTATCTGGCTTTATGCCAGATATGCTTTATGTGATTATATTTATACACTCAACCCTGAGAGTATTACCCAAGCAGACTCCTGCTTGGACACAGGGGTTCTCATGATGCCATTTTGGTGTCCATCTCAAAGTTCCAACTTTGAGAAAAGGGATTCTCCTGCCTTAAAAGAATTTTACACACCCCTAAAAATACTGGGCAGACCACAAGGGATTACTAAAAATTTTTCAAGCTACTATGGCTGTCAGCCCCCATTCCTTAGCTTCAGGATAAGACCTTGTGAGTATTCATTACCTCAATTAGATTTTATTTTGAGGCATTGCTCAGCATGAATTTGGTAACAGAATCCAGTCCCTGTTGGGACAGCGTGCACACACCAAACTGAAACAGTGAGAGGTTCTGGGAATATCAATGAACAGGGAGAAGAGATTATTTCAACACAGGGCATTTTAACAAGCAAAGGACGACTGCTTGGTGAAGATATTCAAGAGTCCTGGCAGGTATGATTATACAGGTAGAACTCAAGAATAATTTGCAGTCAGGGAAGTTTCTTCCTTGCTCCTTAAGTCAAGGCATTTAAAATCCAAGTTTACTATTGCTCAGCAGAGGGAACATTCAGGAGAAAGTCTATAAACAGCCCTGAGGATCTTTAAAAGGTAGTTTTTGTCGGTGGCAAGATGCTTTCTCAATTAGAAAACTCTGCCTGGGGTTCTATTAACCACAAGAGCCTTTCCTCACCATCCAGACTTATCATTCAGCACTAAGAGCTGCTTCTGGCTCAATGCTTCCCATACCTAATACTCTGCTTGTCATCCTCAAGTGTTTAAATTAAGATTAGTGACCTTCTGTTACTTATTATATGACAGTTATTTGGTGTTTACCTTAAAGAGAAGGTGTTTAAAGGCATATGAACCTATATTCATAACACTTCAGGAAAAAATTTTTATCTATATTGCATGGAAAGACTGCATATATTTCTGGTTCTTACAATTTTATAATTCATTAATATTGTCCATAGAATGAAGTGTAAGACTTCTCTATTTTAAAGAAAATGTCACATTACAACAACATATGTGGAATATATGAGTCCTCCCTGCAATTCAATCTGTACACAATACTTGAGCAAAAGATCAAGTAATTATTTTTCTTTGAAAAGATACTCTAAGAATTATTGGAAAACAAAAGTGAGAAGGCAATGGCAAATGTGTGGGTCCCTTTGGTAATAATCTAAGAAAAGGACAAATTACATTTGCATTCTACCAGCAAATAGGTTGATTAAAAATACTTATTCATTGGACACAACCTCATTCCTTTTAGGCTTCAGCAATATGTTCTCCTCACTTCACAGCTGAAATAACTGCTTTCAGCATTACTTCACAGGTCTGAAAAAACTCCCTGGAAAAATGTCACTTGTGTTCTCTTTTCCCTATTGTATTTGTGTGATTCACCATGAGTATTCAGCAGTCTTAGGCACAGAACTTGAGTTGCAACAGTGCAATCAGAGAAAAAGCAATTTTATGGTATATCTTGGGGAAAAAATAGCATTTTATTAAGAAAATAGGTATGATTTGTCTGGGATGCCTCTGTGATCTAACTGTAAGAACTATAAAAATCCTTTACCATTGTGTCTCATTTGTTATGTCAGAATCAACCAGTAGAAATTACATTTATGAAAGTAATTTCAAGTGGAATTTTCAGTAGAACATTCACATGTTCAATCCTTTACACATTTAATATATTTAAACAGAACAAGTATCTGAATCAGCAGATAAACTCTTTTCTTTAGATGAACACCACCTCAAAAATAAGGATTTAATACTTCATATTAGACTGAGCCTTCACATCTGTTCAATCCTCTAACTACAAATAGTAAAGGAACACAATCCTGAATTACACCTTTAAAAATTAGATTAAGTGATTTAAATGCCTGTACATGATCCTTGTTCCCTGCAGCACAGATTTACACTGCTTTTCTTGTAGCTTAATTAAAAATGAAGAAATAGGTTCTTCCTGGAGAGTATGGAAATCGTTCATACAATATCATTTATAGAATAAATAATATAATTCATCATAATCCAATACTTCCCTTGAATGCAGTCACAGAAGCACTGGTAACAATGTCTTACTGCACCTCTGCAACATCACTCTCAGGTAGTGTTTCAAACCTAATTCTAAGACAGTTTATAATCTTCTAAGTGTTACTAAGCATCATTGCAAAGAAAAAATATTAAAAAAGCAGTAAACAGCCCATAGTGCAGATACACAGTCCCTGAAAAGGTCCACATTCTCGTAAGGAAAAAAAAAGAACACACAAACACTGAAACTTGACAGTCAATAGGTTCTGCATGGAAATTTATTGGAATTTTCTATTTATTTTTGCCCAAATTCCTCTTATTTACCTATTTTATTTTCTTTATGTAGTTGCACATGCAAGGGCTTCATATTAATTGCAAGTTCCTAAGTCTGTTGGTGTTCTTACAATTTCACAACTCGTTAACAGTCTCTGTTAAATAATTAATAAAAGCTTTCCTTAGAGAACGTGCCTCTGGCTCCTAACAGCCTCTGGAGCCAGCAGTGAGTGAAGCCCTTTATCACAGAGTGGGGGGAAAAAAAGGTTCTTTTTATTCACCAGATCTTAAGATTTTCCTTTAAGACCTACTGAATAAAAGTCCAGAACTAGTAAAAACAAAGGAATCAAAGAAGACGTTCAATAGAAATTTATCTGCTTCATTTTGAAGCATTTTAGAAGAAAACTTGATTGGAAAAGAGATACCAAAATAAACTGGCCAGCCGGTAGACATTACTTAGTCTCTGTGTGGACTGGAATCATACCGGAGATGTAAATTATCAGCTTTTTTGCCTTGTTCTAATTATCAGGACCTTGCTTACACCAAAATCTGAAACATCTCTACTTCTTTATTTCAGAATAACACCCTCTGAGCAGAGCAATTAAAATGCTCACTGTAATTATGCAGAGCTTCTCTGAGTGCGAGGCATTCAGGATAGAATGGTAGTTTTTAATCCTTATATCTTCCATGAGATATAGAAGTTAGAGTACATTTAGTTGAATTACAGGTTTAAGATTTGTTTCCACTATTTCATGAAAACCTACTATTGAAGTGGCTGCTTTATCAGAAATGGTTATTTTTGTGTCAAAAACACTTTCCTCATAGTTAGAAATTTCTTTCATGGATCCATAGCAACTCTGCTATACCACCACTTTGAAAGTTACCAGAAATGAAAAAAGATTCAGTGGATTTTCGTAAGAATCAAAGTTTTTATCAGGGAAATTAGGGATTGGAGTAATAATCACGATTCCTTCATTCACCCTGAAATTAATATATTCTGCCTCCCTGCATACCTCACTAGAATATCTCTGAACAGCTGTCATCTCAACGGCATATTTGTTCCAATTCTATAAATTTCGTGTAACAAGAAAAAAATAGTTTCCATAATGCCTGCTACTGAATTGGGTTTTCACATCTGAGTTTTGATAGGCTTCAGGTTTTTCTCTGTTCCAACAGCACCACAGAAATACAGAAGTCAGATTTAAATATACATAATATATATACTTAGTTTCCTAAAAGCCCTGATGCACAACATTATTTCACACAATTTCATGTGGCTTCCAATTTTCTTTCTTTAGATGTTAGAACACCCTAAGAAAGAAAAAGAGGATAAAGATTCATACACTAAGGAGAGATGCCCAGGTGGGCAAACATTTTCATATATTGTGATTTAATTCAAAGGGCCATTAAATGCTGAAAATTTAACTGAATCTCAGCAGAGGATTACAATTCAGATTATTACAGAAGTAATAAAATAACTGAACTCTGGGGCTATTGTTCACTAATATAAAATCTCACATGTCAGCTAACAGGGTGGCCCGTGGAAATTAATGCCAACAGACCCAGACTTCCAGCTTTGGTTTTCTCACACTACTTTATCTTCCAGTTTCTATTTTTGCTATTAAGAATGCTTACATTTCATCTACACTGCAGCCTTTCAGCATTCTCTCAATATGTTCCATCTTTTCCCAAAATATTAATAGATTGACTCTCATTACAAACTCAAAAAAAACCCCAAAGCAATCCAAGCCAAACCAATAGCAAAAAATATAAAATGCAAGACCCTAAATGTGATATATCAGTTAAACAGTTTAATGTGAACACAAAATTACATCACTTATTTATACATTGCATTAGTGCACATAAACCACCATCTAGTCTGTAAAGATCTTTAGCAAATTAAAGATGTTAGCTCCTTCCTCACAAAGAACCACCTTGTAGTATAGACATGCTCAATATAAAGAGAGGAAAGTCATGCTGAGATCTCTTCTGCTTTGGCAGATTGATTGCAGATCAAGTATTTCAGCACAGAAGAACAAAAAATTTGGATTCTTAGGAAACCATGTCTTTGTGTCCATCTGGGAGTCCATAAAGTGTTCTCTCCTGCTTTTTACATTATAGGGAGACAGGGAATTGAAGCTATAGCACTTAAGTGGCTTTGAGAAACTCCTCCACACCCAAAGGTATGAGGGTTTCAGATACCCTTTTATACAATTACTTAGAAATCTGGTCTCTTGTATATATAGATCACTTTAGTTCCTTGCTAGACAAAAGCAGAAAATAAAACTTCAACTAAGGAATTATGATTCAGGGAAAAAGGTTCAACGTGGATACATGAAGAAATGGAGTTTAGGAGGGTACAGAAACTTGTATCCTTGAGTATTTATTAGTCACAGCCACAACTGCAGCCCAAATGACTGATGGCTGATGAGTGAATATTCGTGTGGTTTCAACAAGCTTCATTATTCAAAAGTGGTTTTTTCCTTCTCTTCATTTCCTTTTCACAGAAACCCTACTGACGCTCTAATCAGGCATATTGGACATTAACAAATTAGCATAAGTTGCACATATCACACTTATTCACTTCAATATCTATACTCCCCCTCGCATTACTAGGAGTAGATCAGAACATTTATCAATTTCCCTTTAACATAGGCCTGAGAAGTGATTGTTTTTAAAGCTGGAATATGCAGTAAAAAAAAAAATATCTCCCAACAGCACCCTTACAGGCTCAGCTGTGGTTTGTTTAATGCCACCTTTCAGTACTCAATTAGAACTATTTCAGATTTTCAGTTGTCATTACTGTGAATCAAGGGGGCTTCCAGTTGTTAGGTCCATCAGATTTTTGTGCACTCATCTGAAAGTGTCAAGAATTAATGAACCATACCTGTTACTGTGCTAAGTTCCTAGACATGCAGACAACAAAAGGTATCATCTATCTTGAAAGACACTGGCAGACAATTTTTTTGGGATAAAAAAAAGTGGTCCAAAACCTAAAGTCTCTTTGTCTGAAGTCCAAACTCTTGAGAACTGTGCCAGTTGCCCATTTCAGCCCCATAATGACCAATATTTAGCTTAGGATATCGAGTGTTCTAGCAAAGACTGGCACAATAGGAGAACTGGAAAGGAAGGGAAGGGTCTCACTAGTAAACCATTCTTGAATTATTTTTATTCTGGCCTTTGGAACATGAACTTTTCTACCCAGAAATGGCATCTTTATCTTCCCTCTGCTGAAGCACGGACTAACTAAAGATGCAGTACACGGAAACACAAAGTAACAGTTAGAATCTCACAGAAGCCTCTTCTTTTCCAAGAGAGGCAGCATAACATCATGTAATCACATATGAAATCCTCATACTGATCACGAAAATTTAGATTCCACAGAAAATAGTGTCACACAGAAAACTTAATGAATCACCTAACTAGTGACAGTCACCCTTCATTTTTCCTTTTTACTCCTTATTGAGAAATCTTGCATTTTGTTTTCTCCTAAACATCTATAATTACTCATAGCAGAAGTCATTTATAGCTATTCAAGCGTAGAGAGAAGTCAGTGAACTTGAATATCCAACCTCAAGCCGCTGCCCTTTGGTCTGTATTTATCAGGAACTGCATCACCTATAACTTTTTTAGTCCTGGAAATGAGGAGAAGAGTTTAGGATTAACAATTCAGAGCTTTTTAATGCCTCTTTTGAGAAGTGATTTAATGGATCGACCTTTTTGAATACAATGATGATAGAACAATGAGAAAGAAAACAGCTTAGAAATTTCTCCACAAATGTGGGGCTTCCACAGGGCTTGTGAAATACTGGCATCATTGATATTGACTTAAATACTGTAATAGAATTTGTTTTCACTCTTCAAAAGGTGAAAGCCACCAGCAAAATTATATGCAAAACATGCAAGCCACACCTAAAGGAAAACTCATAAAATATGCAAAGAGGTGTTGACTCAGTTTTCCTGGAACACTCTCACAAACAGAGAGAAAATCTGGTCTTTAACCATGTTTTACTGCTCTGTTCCTTCCTGGGAAGCACTCCAGAGAATCCCCAAATCACTTCCTCTCTCCATAGCTTTTTCTTGCATTCTTCCTCTATATTTTATGGGAAATCTTACATTGCTCACCAAAGTTTTGTGAGGTTTGTCTCTTCTACATCCTGGAATGTTTTACCCTCTGCAAGACTCCTTCCCTAAACTTTCCCCCTTTTAGAAGCACCAAATAGATTCTTTGATTTTCAAAAATTGCACTGTCACGTGTGTATTGCATAGAAAGTATTCAACCACATCTACCCACACTGCAAGGCTGAAGACAAAAAGCACAAGTAAGCAGCCAACAGTAGAGAAGCATAAACACTTCTCCAAGTAATAGTTTTATCCATTTTCTCTGTTTTAAAGTAAGAGATACACGAGGAGCCAATATTGTAGTAAAATCTTTGTACTTGTTATTGCAGTGGGTTCTCAGGACTGTTATTTGAAAGTCAGCTGCTGAAATCTGGTACTGAGAGCTGTCATCTGCTGCCTGCCTACAAGCTGCCAACAGATTTTCATTTTGATTGCCATGGAAACAAAGGTTGGCATGACTTAGAGAAAAAGAGGGGAGAAAAAAAAGCCTTTTAGATAGTCAGAGTTTTCAAACTGACCCAAGATGGAATTCACCTTTCTTACTCATAAAGGTCACACTGAAAGGGTCAGGCAGGGATAGTGTCTGGCACTGTGCCTCCCTTGTCTGATTTCCCAGCTGTCAGAACTGTGAGCCTGGCCAGATTAAGTCATGGATACCTTCTCTCCAAAGTGGCTGCCTTTCCAAGGCAATCAGGAGTGGGAAAGGAGGATGAATATCTGGGATTTGGCTCACCTGGAAGCAGGACAGAGCTGCTGAATATGCCATTTGTGGGACTCTGCAAAGGATTGGACAAGCATCACAATCACTTCAGGCCCTGCCTAAGCACTCCCATACTGCACCCAGAGAATACATTAACCTGTAGGAGCTGCATTTCTCCTTGCAAGAAAAAAGCATTTCTTCACTATCAGCTAAAGAAGCTCTTTCAATGTCTGTTTAATAGAATAATAATAGAATAGGAGTCAAAATTTACCTAGCTATAAGGTGGAGCAACCTCTGTGACAGAATTAACGGCCATTCCCTGAGTCTGGCAGGTATTGAAAGGTTCATGAAGGTGTTTAGCTCGTTTTATTACACCTGACAGTGGCGGACTAGAAATGGAGCTTCTAGAAACATTTGCAAGCCTCCTTTCATCCATTTTTGCTCCCTGATACTTTGTCTTCATTTGTCACCAGGTGTCATTAACAGTGGACATTATCCCAACTTGTCCATTTTCTTTTCTCAAGTATCATTGATAGTTTTGAGCAATTTTTAACTTGGAAAATCAGCACAAGAAAAACTACAGTTTCATTAACAGTTGGAACACACTGTTCTCAGTTTAGTTAGCTGGTGTGTTTATGGTCTGTTTATTAATTTTTTTAAATGATGCCTTGCTATTGACCGCTTGGACCTTACATCCACTACAGCTCCTGTCTGATGCACATTTATTTTCTTCATTTCTTAGCTTTGTTCTGTATGATGTGCTGTTGTTGCTCCTTGATCAGTGAAGTGCCCCCTGTGCTACCCTCTGGATCACACTGTGCAAGCCAAAGGTTTTAAGCACCTTGAAGCTTCTGGAACACAGCTTCTCTGCAGACAGTACATCATCTCCTGAGATCATACAGAGGAAATAGATGCTGTGGGCAGTACTGTGCCTGCAAAACTTCCAAAACTACTGGTCTAAACACAGACTGGCAGATAAAGTGGAAAATTTTAAGGAAATACACCTGAACACACATGTCCCTACACACCTGTCAGATTCCTGTTTTAAAGAACTCAAAGGGTAAAGTCACAGATATTCTGATTTATCATGATGTTTCCAGATCAATAGGGTGGAGCAGTAATCAGGGTTAGCAGAGGTAACAGAACATTACCACAGTTATTATTTCAGAGGTTCAATAGCAGCTTCCCATAAAAGTAAAGCAGACATCTCTTCTCCCTCCATATTCCCTATCCTTTATTAAATGATTTTGAAAGAAGTTTACTCTAGCCTATATCACAACTGGATGAAAACTCACAGTACATAACAATTTTGTCTCTATTTGGGGTCTGGTATTAAAAATTTTAAGATTCTATTTCCATTCTTCTTATTATATATGGAAAGGGCAGCAGCAGCTTTCTTGAAATGAATAACAAAAAAAATTATTTAATTATGCAATCACTACCACGGAAAGAAGTGAAAAGCCAAACAAGAAACACAGGGCTCACAAGGAAGTGCAAACGCTGACAAGTGGCAGTGTCACTCCCCTGCCAGCCCCTAGGACTCAGGGAATCAATTAGATCCTGATGACCTGCAGACATTTACCCCAACCTCAAAGCTTGCTTCAAAGGAAGCCTAAGAAAAGCCCTTGGATGAAACAGGTCTGCTTTGGCAGCCTTCCTGAGCACCTTCCCTGACCAGGGTAGGATCTCCAGGGGATCGCAGGCACTCAGAGGACAGGATTAAGCAAGGGAGGTCAGGAATGATGACGGTGGAGAGAGCCAACAGAAGCAAAGACAGAAGTGACATTCAGAGAATTAAGAGATGGAAGAAAGGGTAAGCAGAAGTGAAGAAAGATACAGTCTATTTTGCCCAGTGGAATAATTTGTGTTCAAAAAAATGTCAACATGCTGCTCAGAAGAGGGATCAATGACACAAAAACAAAGTTTAACGAAAAAAGAGCATTTGTGAAACTGCTACACATGCATCCCTCAAACTGCAGGCTAAAATTTTGTATTCAGTCAGCTCCTGCAGTGGGTGAGACTCACAGCCACTTGCCCTTGCACTTCCATCAGATTATATCCTTGCAGTAGTTGTCAGGGAATCCAAAAGCTTCGCTTCCCTCTGAGGCCCCAGAAGGCATGCTTAGGGCTATTTATTTCAGTCACTAATCTCATATTTCTTTGCCAGTACTACTGTCATTTGAAATACTAAGCTTTAGTCACAGAGTTGTCGGTTTTTCAAGTTGCTACTTTTTTTGCTTGAATATTTCAAGATACGCTGAAAACTTAGGTTTTTTAAAGGGAAAAAAAATATTTTAATGCCCACTTTTTTTTGCACGGTAAGTACCAAGCCACATGTTTTTAGTTATAGTTCTATGATAAAGCTGGCTTGACACAATATCAGAGAAGACATACACAGAACAGGCAGGGAGTAAAGCATAATTTGTTGCTCCTGACTGATTTATTTTTCAAGACACAAAGGTCCCCAACTCAGAAACCTACTGAACAAAAAACATGAGAATGGATTGAAACCTCTGTCAGAAAGTCAAAGCCTCATTATGCTCCAAACACTGCTTTTCTGAAATTCTGTACTCCTCTTCTGGGGAGTTCTGGCTGGACTTAAGGGTCTGTAGCTGAAGAAAACACAGAAACTGCTGTGAAAAAACACTGCGGACACAGTGCAAAGAGACAGGAAATTTTCTGGGCCTGATTCAAAAAAGAGTAACAGTTGGCTAAGCTTGGCAATTAAGTGGGATATTTTTCAGTGGTTTCAAAGCTTGTCAGGACCACTGGAAAACCCACAGCTTCTCACAGGCACAGTAAGCCTGGCAACAGATACCAACTCTCCCTCCCTGAGCCAAGCCCTTCAAAATAACGCTCCCAAAATTCTGTCAGTCTCCTGTTGTCTGAGCTTGCAGAGACAGTTATAAGTGACAGCCAGAGAGAAGAGGCATCTTAAGCCAGGCTTTCCCAAGTCACTCTGGTCTGTCACACACCTGCAGGGAGATCACGCCACACAGTTGCCCTCTACAAGAACTTAACAGTTAATTATATCCTGTGCTTCTGCACAAAACACATCTGATTTAATTATTTCAAGCACCAACTACCCCATAAAATTCCTCACCAGCACCACACAGAGAAAACTTTTCCCAATGACTTTTCAGAAAAACACTTTGGTGCCAGCGTGGCCCCACCACACCTGGCACATAGAAGTTGCTCAAGTGTGAATGATTTTTGCTCCCTGGAGAATTCCGCACATGGAGCTGCTGCTTGGCAAAGCCCAATGCAACAGCATCTGCTCCCTGGTGAGCATCTCTTGGAGTGTCAGTGACAGTTCTCTCATCACTGCTTTGTCTCAAAGAGACATGTAACAAAACTTGACACATGTTAAGATATTTCTTGGCATAATTGAAAGCAGGACAGAATTCTCCATTTATAAGAAAATGCAATTATTTTCTCAGAAGGTGTAATTTAAAAGGAACAAGTCTATTTTACTCCATAGAGGGATTCAAACTAAATGGACTTGAAGGGAGCAGCACTTTGAAGAAGTAAAGAAAAACAAAGATATCTCCCCATTGATCAATTTTGAAGCCACATTAATAGAAGTGGAGGCCAGGCTGATCCCAAATATATTGTAGAAAGTTAATTGTAAGAAATATCTTTTACATATTTGTCTATTTATCCTTATTGGTCTGCAAAACCAATATGCTAGTTCAAGTTATGTATTTTTTCAAATCAAATCTAAAACTGAAATTTGTGACAAATAACTAATATTTTTTAAAGCATAATGCAGTCATTTCTGTGGAATATTTATCAGACTAAAGAGTGCTCTAGGTATTAGAGAGTATATAAATCAATGTTTTTCAACATACTGCAGAAACTTGGTAAGAGAATGTAAAACATTGGCATTCTCCAAGTTAATCTATTGGCAACTAGGCAAATAAATGTTATAAATAAGTGCATTAGCACTTAAAAGCACCCAGAACAAGAGAAATTAAGGCAAAATCCATGATATTAGACAAAATATTATCTTGCCAATGCTTTTACACAGAATTTTAGTTGGCTGCCTAGTGAGCGCAAATTACCACTTGTGATTTGTTGCCACTATTACAATGCTTCATTACAGTACTTTTGGGGAAAAAAACCATGTAACATATATGCTTAATTTTCTATATTCTAGTGCAGAAGTTCTATGACAAACAGTAATTGCCATATCAAAGAGGTCTAGCTAATTCTCAGCATCCCACATTCATGCTGATATGTCACAGTTGGTAAGGCAATTGTTTTCCAATATTGCATTGAAAAATAACAGATAAAGACCCCATGCTGATTTTTCATGGGCAGAGGAGGGCGAAGTGAGAGGAAAAGGTTTTAATCTTTCACTCTGATGCTAGAGATGACGCATCCTTTTTTCCTTCTTGACTGTGCACCTCACGGTTTAACCCCAGCCAGCAAGTGAGGACCATGCAGATTCTTGCTTCCTTCCCCCTGCCCTTCCTTGGTGGGATGGAGTAGCGAAACAAGGAAAAAAAGCAAAACTCATGGGTTGAGGTAAAAACAGTCCAATAATTGAAACAAAGTAAGGTACAATAATCAAGATAAAATTAATAATGATTGTAATTACAAAGAGCGAGAAAGACAAAACCTGAAGGAAATAGGTGATGCACAACAGATTGTTCACTATGCACTGAGCCATGCCCAGCGCAGAGCGGCAATCAGCTCCTCACAGAAAACTTCCCCAAGTTTATACACCAACTTTCCGCAGTATGGCATATGCCTTTGGCCAGTTTGACCACTTGTCCTGGCCATGCTCCCTCCCAGCTTTTTGTGCACCTGCCTACTGGCAGAGCATGAGATATTGAAAAGTACTGGATTTGGCATGAGCATGAGCCAGCAGCAGCCCAAACATTGCTGTGTTACCTCTCTTATTCCCACACTAAAACCAAAACACAGCATTCCATTAGCTGCTAAGAAGAAAATAAACTCCATCCCAGATGAAACTAAGACAGTACAGCTTCATAGGAAAAATATTGGGAAGATAG
The DNA here is from genome assembly GCA_013400175.1 of Phainopepla nitens. NCBI lineage: Eukaryota > Metazoa > Chordata > Aves > Passeriformes > Bombycillidae > Phainopepla > Phainopepla nitens. The sequence goes on along the minus strand of VXBQ01014072.1, from coordinate 7,066 downwards.
GAATTTGAGCACAGAGAAGTTGTAAAAACTGCTTGTAGAAGTATAGATCTCTGTAAATTGAGTGGATGTCTTGATTATATTTTCTCAACCTTATGCTGACTGCCCTTTCAATCAAACCTCCTCACCTCCTGAATATCATCTCTGGAGCAGCCATTGCCTTTTGTTTGAGCAGCCAGCTGCACCTTAAACCAGGTTTAGGCTCACCAGCTTCAGGTTAAGAACATTTGGGTTTATTCCTGGACAATCTGTTTATCAAGTTCATTTGTTATTAAATCAAGATCATATTTAAAGATCCAATGAACATAAAAATTTATTGAGAAAACTTAGCTTTGTCTCTCAAACTCTTTACAAAATAAGCATGAAGTTTGCTTCCACAAAAGTCAGATATTAGTGTTCTGTGTTGCACTGCCAAACGGAGCATATTGTTGGATTAAATAATTAAACAAGTAAGCTTATTGGCAGAACTCTCCCTCAAGAATCTTGGTAAACACTTTGGTTGGTTATCTATTAAAACTTCTGACAGTTAACAATATTTTTCTTTTATGGTAACATGTGTCAAGCACCAAAAAAATATTACTTGTTTACTTCCCATGTCAGTCTGCCTTGCTGTACAACTTTCATTTTGTGTTTACCCTCCCAATAGTGAAAATATAAAGCAAGAGCAGTAGAGAAATTCAAAACTAATGGGTAGCAAAAACAGCATCATCATTTAAAAATCACACAATGTCATTAAACTGTTATGATGAACTGCTGGGGTTCATTTAGCTTGTGAATCACTTAGACTTTGCACTTCAGATGAAGCAATAACAAAGCTAGGGTTCATGCAATCAGGTAGTAATACATAAACTTAACCAGTCACCAGCTGCTCCACCAGAATTAATGGAGATGTGAAATACATTTCTCCTTGAGAAAAATGAGATGAGACACTTGGGAATATGTTTAATCTCACCAGGACAAGGTGGTGCAGTTACAATTGTACAGAGGAAGATCATAGGAAAGCCCAACAGGTACTTGGAACAAGCCTGGACACAGCAATTTAACAGAACACATTTCTTCTATCTTCATGTTTTAGAAGCCATTCCTACATCAACCAAAAAATCCTTCAAGTTTCCTACTGGAGCTGTATGGAGACATCTCTTCACAAAGGAAAAAAAAAAATCCAGTCCAAATCCCTGCTCAGTTACTGGCTGCACTCAAACACCCTGCAAGGCATCACACCTTAATTAAAAAAAAAAAAAAACAAAAAAAAACAAAACAAAACCCAAAAAAAAACCCCACACACAGCTGAAATGTTGATGGCTGGTGACAAACCAAGCTCAGAAAGCAATCACTTGAGAAAGCTTGTTAAATCTCCTTGGAGAAGACAATTACTCAGAGTTCACAATTAAATAAACCAACAACTCCCACCAACCTTTTGCTCCACCAGTTAATTTGGAGAAGCTACATAGTGCAAAGGCTAGAGTAAGGAGCATTCAGTACAAAGTTTCATTAAGGTATCACACAAAGGAACAGCTTTTTCAAAAACATTAACAAGTGACTACAGCTGCTTCGCCAGAGCTCTCTCATTATAGCAAATGATTTTGCAGTAATTTCTACAGTGCCACACAGATGTCCCATCCACCATGAGAGGGGATGCACCCTCTGGTTTTTAAAAGCCCTGGAAAGGCAGCCATCCCAAGAAATCCAGAAGAATACGTTAGTGGCCTACCTACAAGTGATACTTCCTAAAGACCCATGGGTCAAAAAAAAACATTCTGTAATAATGCTGGCACAGTGAAGCCAAACTAGACAGAAACTCAAGGATGTATTAGTAAGGATTTGCTCAACTGTGAGAAAGGGCGAGAAAAATATTAGAAGCTGCACAGATTTATATATTAAAAAATCACAAGTCTACAAATATAGGGAAAAGAAAAGCTGAAAAAAATCTTTCGGCATGACTGGCACCCTGGCCCACATGGAGCTGCTGACCCTCACTGCACACCCACAGGAAGATAACAAAGTTACCCCGGGCCCTCTCCATCTTGTCCTCCTCGCTTACCCCCACACACTGACCATTTAAGATACAGTGCATGCTTACTTCGGGTCGATTTCTTGTTTCTCAAAAGACTGCTCTATCAGGTCCTCTAACCAGTATAATCAGGAACGCACTTACTGCTTTCTAAGCACTTACTGCTTTCTAAGCACTTACTGCTGTTGCAATTGTTAGGATAACAAACGGAAAAAAAGGAACAGTAAACCCCTCTGCTTGTTCTCAGTATTCATCCATTTCACTGCAGTATTTTCAGCTCGCTGCTTACTATTATTCACTTATTCCAAAGCGAAACTTGCCAAAGTTTCCAGGAACTGTGGGTGAAAAACCCCTTTCACGACCTTCACCTGGGGACAGTGACAACGATGGCTTTGCCTTTCTTTTGCAAAACACCTCTCAGGACAAGCACAATGCATTTGTAACAATCCGAGACTGTTCTGGGGCAACTTGCTTTATCATTGTGTGAAACATCATTGTCTGCACCCTTGAGAAACACCTCAAAGATGCAATTCACCGCAATAACCTCATTGACAATGTATCCATTCTTCTGGTCCATTTCCATTTGAAAATACTGCTCCTGGACTCCACCACAGAACACACAAAATTAAGCACTTCTGTCCCTTGAAAGGATACCTTAGAAAAAGTGATTTTTTTATTCTAATTGAAGACAATTTAATTTCTTCAACATGCTCTGCTATCTACCTTTATAACCTAATCAGGGCTGTTGGAATAGAGCTCATTTTCATCTAGTTTTTCTTTACTGAGTGATTACAGGACAAGTGATTCAGAAGATACATTCTGTAGGGGAAAAAACACAACAAACACTTAGGCTTGGGAATAAGCTGTACAACAACTGGGGAGTTAGAAAAGAATGACAAAACCATTATGTTTTGAGACAAAAGAAGGATGTGTAGAAGTTGGCTAAATCAATAACCAGTTGTAAAGTAGGTTCCAGTCCTAGAGGTGATTCAGTAACTGAAATCTGCTGCTGGTCACCTGAGTCCTGTTTAGCAGGGTCAGCTCATAATTCAAGTGACTTTTGCACATCTCATTGATTTTATTTAGCAGGAGATTTGTGGTTCAGCTAAGACTATTCATTCCTCAGCACTGGTTCACATTCAATGAAGGCCATCAAATTTGATTAAATATGTTTGTACTTAATCTTTAAAAACGTGCAAATAAACTTTTTTAACCATATAGTAATAACAAAACCATGCACCATAAAAACTGCTGGGTTTATTTTCCTCTTGAGCTTACAACATTCACAGGAATACTGTATTATTTTCATGATAAAAAAAGCAAGTTCATAACCTTTTTCTGTAAATAATAGTTATCAGACTCAGGGACAGTTGGAGCAGTAGGCGATAAAGGTTAAAAAAAGAAAATCTCAAAAAATTAGCAAAGTTGTTTCAATTATAGAATCATACACATTAGCAAACCAAAACTGCTATTTTTTGCAGTTCATCATGCTGCTTCCCCAGTGCAGAGAAATATTTTCCCTCTTTCTTTTGTCAATTTTGACAACTCTATTTTATATTACATAGACTGAAGAGAGAAAATAATAGGGGATGTGATATCTTCAGGAGTCGTCCTCACTGAACCACAGAGGGACACAATCTCCTCAAAGCTTCACTTTGTGCTTGGCCAAGGGACTGTGGGGATCAGGGCCTGACTGTAGGGAAAATTATTAACAAGATTTATATTCAGCTTTTGTAGAAAGAATATATTTAAGTTACCATTCATGTGTTGAGAATGTATTTCACTCTTGACTCACTTGTGATAGTTCAGTGATGTTGATGGATGTTCCTTTCCCCTGTCCCTATACTTTCCATCTCCATACCTTCAACTGTTAAACCTTGGGTTTGTTTCATGGGTTTTTTTTTTCCCCTTTTTCTTCTGCCTTTCTGGAGTCAACCAAACAGGAGCCAATATCAGAGAAGCCAAGAGGGAAAACACCTGCAACAGCTATTGAGAGGTGAAGAAGCTGATGGTGCCTCAGCTGATGCTGAGGCACAGGCAGCAAAGGTAAGACAGAAATAGAAAAATGACTGTTTCTGAACCAAGAGGGTTTTTTTGCCCTACTTTAAAAACCTAAATAACATTCTGCAGGTACTTCCTTTAGTTTTGGGTTTGTTTTTTATTTTTTCCTGTGGTTTAATATCACCTTTAGCATTTCAGGCTGAAAATTTCTGTGATGTTCTGGTACAGTTTGCTATTGCCCTGGTTCCCATTCCTAACCCATGACAGAACTCATCAGACATAAGGTGCAACAGAAAGACATGTCTATGAAGTCCTCTTTTTCAGACCTGCAGAAGTTCATGGTGCCATTAAAAGCTTTGTGGGTGATGGAAAACTGAACAAGTGACACCAAAGTTGTCAAGATTGATATGGAAGCAAAAGTACCTGTGCCCTTGAACAGTTGTTTAGAAAATGCTGCTTAACCACTTCACTATTTCTAGCACAAGTTCATAGCAAACTTGATGAGATGGTAAACTCAATCAACTTTAAAAATAAAATCCATGTGTATTAAAACCATCAGCGGGAACTGATATGAGGACTGAATTTTGTTTTACAAGACCATATTCAAAGTCTTCTTTGCATATTCTCCAATTCATTTATGATGAGATGCTTAAAGTAATGTTTACAGTCCCAGTTCTCCCAGGTAAGTCAAGAATGGCTCCATGATAGCTTTTTTCAATATTCCTTCATTTCTAGGATGAGAACAATGAGACTGAAAAGATGACATCTTCACTAGTTTACCTGATATTAAGTAAAAGAAGCTGTAAAACACAGACCACTTTTTCATCTCTGCTCTCATTCTTTTAATCAGTTTTGAAGTTTGCTGTCAGTGCTCTACAGCCTAAATAATATGGATCTTCCTTCTATTTTCCTGTCTACTTCTGACACAGAAGAGACAAAATACTTCTAGTTTTTAAATTTTAAGAATTTAGGCAATTTATAGAGAAGCCTTCCTCTAAGTCAATTTTAAACTAAACTAGCCCCTTTTGTGAATGAAACTGGAAAAGACAATGTCATCTGAGGCACTACAACAATCATATTAACTTGCTTATTCACCTGTGTGAATTCTCAGAGAACTGCTTTAAGAGAACTCCAAGAACAGCATCTTTTGTAGCCTGTCTTGTCTGAACCAACATCTCTAACAGAGAAAAAAAGTCTAGTTCCAGGCCTACAGAAAAGCAGCTTCCTAATTAATAGAGAGAGCAGATTATGAAACCTAGTCCCATGTCCTGGCTAGAAACTGTTGAAGAGTTTAAAAAAAAAAAAAAATCAAAACCCAGGTCTTTAATTCTCCAGTAAGAAGAGCATAAAAAATTCAAGTCCTATTTCTTTTGCATAGAGTAGCTCTAACACAATTCCTATTTATGCCAGCTGGGAGGTGCCCTTTGACTCCTGCCTAAAACAACGTTGGATTTCTATTACCAAANTTCGCTCCCAAGCCCAAATAGATGCTTCAGAATGCCCAGGAATGAAGGACTTAATTCACATAAAACTCAATTTCAGAAACTAATATCCTCTGGGCTATCATACCATGCAGCTGTGAAAATACCCAGGTCCCAAATCATAAGTTAGGGAGCTTTCAGACCATGCTCTTCTACCTGCAAAACCAATCCTATGACTAATGCAGTGACCTCTTGGTTCTTCAAAACAGTCATTTTCATTTGCACCCTGCCCAGCCTGCACCTCAGGCACAGTGGTGGCACTTGCACAGAGTATCATTTCACACCAAGTGACGAGCTGTTTTGAACAGTGCTTCAGAAAAACATCTCCTCTTGAAGGAACATTATTTTAAAGGTGTTTATATACATATGGCCTCTCCTTCTTTTGAAAGCATTTCATTTGGAAAGACCACTAAAAAGATGTATCAGTAATTTCGACACAAGGGACAGAAGAAGGTGACTGCTGGCTAGAAAACCCCCCGGCATCTGTGCTTGCTTGATGAAACCCAAGACAGCAGGCTTGGATGCAAATCTGTAGCACCTGATTTCATGTTAAGACAAGAACTTTAGCTTAGCTCTTTAAAGGTACGTAAGGTTGTCGCTTTAAAATGAATAGGAGACTTCAGCACAAAATATTCCTTATTTGAGGATGGGAAACACTATGCCATCTTTTGCTTCAATATTGTGCCCTCTACAAAAACCTCATGCAGTTGTGCAATTTCTGAACCAGACAAGGTTCATTTCTTTGGTGTCCACACAGACCAAGTAACACTGCCAAGCAAACCCCCCTCCAGCTGCACCTCACACCTGCACACATCACAAACATGGCCTAAATTTCATTATTCATTCCAAGATTAGTCTTGGAGTACCAGATAACAGCCCAGTAATATTTGCTGCCTATCAAAACACCATATAGAAGTAATCTTGATTACACATTTTAAGTCAGAATTGGTTTTTTACCTGTCACGCCTTCAAACTCAGCCTACACACTGATTCTAACAAAGTCCGGTGTACTTCTACCTCTGAATTACACCCACAGCTACCTCCAGGAGGTTTGATATTTGAAACTGCTGTAGAAAAAAAATTTCGTTGCTACATCTCTTAATAGCCACATGTGGAAAAAGACTCAGCCATGCTTTTGTTTAAGCCTGTTTTCATAAGGATAAAAACCACCTTTAGAAATACATCAGGGGAAAAAAAATATGCTTGCTTCTACCATCACACATTTCTAACAAGAAAACTTATATGACCAGCATAATAAATGACAGACAGAATGCCATTTATAGAATTGCTTTTATGAATACAAAATATTATTGTTCCTATTGCTTTTTACTACTATAATTCATGCTCTTCAAAGTGCTATGTAACAATTGGGCATATCATAATCTTAAAGATTTTATATGGAAGCTTTAATTAACATTTTCAAGTAGCAAACCTGCATGCAGACAGCAAGTTTCTGACAGAGTTTGCAGACTATGTCAGACAGTTGCTGCATTAACTATTTTTAATTGCTCTATGGAAGAGCTTTCAGGGTGTACTATATTTGCCCTGATACATAATGACCATCCAGGCTGTTTTC
>VXBQ01014070.1:22876-43039 GCA_013400175.1 Phainopepla nitens | reverse complement strand
TGCTGAAACAGCAGTTTTCACAAACAGGCACTGATCTGTGACCAGATCTGTGTCCAGGGTGCCAAAGCTGTGGTCCTGCAGGAGGATCTGCAGAAGCTGCTTGCAGCCTCAGCTGGGTGCTGGGCATGTGCCGTGGACAGCTGTGTGTGGCACCTTCTAGACTTTTTCTCTTGGGTACCAACACTTAGAAGGTCATTTGCCTCCACTGGTGGCATCCAGAGGGATGACTGCCCGCTCCTCGCCCATGCAGGCACTGATGACCACTGTGGAAAAGCCCATCTAAACCACCTTTATGGGCAGGGTGTGAACAGCAGGTGGCAAAATAGACTTGGAAGACAAATACTGTCATTAAAACCAGATTAGTAAGTGATCATCATCCGTTCTGTGCACTGAATAAAGGGAGAGTCCTTCAAAAAGGAAATATAGCATGTAATTATAATTAAATATGATCTTATGGACAATATGGACAAAAAGGCTCAACTAAAATTGCCTAAAAAAACAAAAAAGGCAACTCCTGCATTATCTTGCTTCTGGATGCTTTGTTTTGCAATATTAATGAGTTTTTTTTCCTTAAAACCGCCTTTCTCTTGGTGTTTCAGTGTCTTCATTCAAAGAATGGTGATGTCTGCATGCAACTTCTGTAATTCCACTTAGCTCGTCTCTAAATTGACTGTGCACAGTCAAAGATATGCACCCAGCACAGCAGGGCAGCAGTGAGCTAAAATTAATATGTATGGATTTGGAGGGTTTTCTCCCTGACTTGAAAATTGCTCAAAATATTACTTTATTGTAAAGAAATGCAAATGAACATCTTTCATTCCTCTGCAGAATAATTACTCTTTTCTCTGTCTCTCTGTCAGAAAGAGATTTGTTGTCTATTGTTTCTTTGCTGGCTTTGAAAACTGTTCTTTTGAAATGATGAAGCTATAGCACTTGTTCCACTCCTTTGCAGGACTGGCCATCCATGCTACTAGCCAAAAGTGGAGGAGCTGTCAAGTTTGCAGGAAAGGATCATTTACCAAGTGACTTTTTGGAAAGATGTCAATTGGGAAGTCAGTGTCAGTGTAGGGTTTTTTTTCTTAAGCTGATGCATTTCTCAGGTTACAGATTTGTCGCTTTGTGTCAAGGCTGAGCCACAGGAAGCAGAGTAGTTGGAGAGTTCCTATTCTGATGGCCTTCCAGGGTGATGTTCATTAAAATTAAATCCACCTCCTGAATTCTGATCAACCATCCCTGTTAGAGCCCACAGGTGACTGATGGGAGTCCAACAGTCTTTGGCTTTAGCCAAGGTAAGCAAAACTGAAAGGACCTAGGTGGACATTTCTCAGCTGAATTTCATAAAGGTGGATCTCAAAATAAAGGGAAATAGGCATGGTAACATCCTTTCCATGAGGAAATGTCCACTGACATTCTTGGGACCACATCTGCCATCCTTCCACTGTCATCTGAGTGCGTGCATCATAAAAATCAATGTGGGAGGAAGGCCTTGATCATCTTTTATCATTCAACCATCTCCTGCTCAAGCCAGCCCACTGAGCAGGGAGCTGTTGCAGCTCTGTCTCCTGACACCTCACACTAGAGCTGTTTGAAATGTGGTGGGTACTCAAAAGCCAACAAACTGCCAGGTTTACACTGCAAACAGAGTTCAGCTCTGGTAGCTCTCCCAGGCCGGACTTGCCAAGGGTGCTCTCTGTCCCATCAGCCAGGTCGTTAATAACCTAAACTTTATCAGCCCCAGTACAGACACCTAAGGGATGTCACTGGTGATCATCCAGTAGCTGGACTCTGTACTGTTGATACCACTTCTTCCAGCCTCACAATCTGCACAATCATCCACCCACTTGATCAGCTACCCTGCCCATCTGTAGGTCACTGATTTAACCAAAAGGGTACTGCAGAAAATGGTATTAAAGGCTTTAAAATGTCCAGGAAATAAATGAGACACACTGATCTCATGCTTTGAGGAGGTTGCCCTGGAAGAACACCCAGCTCTCCTGGGCCCCTTCACTCTCCAGGGCAGCTCCCTTTGGGATCCTGCCAAGGAGATCCCTGGATGAAAGGAAACCTGCTCTCCTTCAGGTAAGGTGAGTAATGCTGTTTGTACTGCTGATTTCTTGCAGAATTTAGTATTTCACAGTTTCATGGTTGCTGCAGGCAAACTTGTCCTTGACCATCACATCCTGACCCAATTCTTCCTATTTTGTGAACAGCAAACCCAGCACAGCATCTCCTCCAGTTGCCTCCAGTTGTCTTATTAATCACTTGTGTCAACAAATTGTCTTGAGCACACCTGAGAAACCACCCAGGTTGAGCGTGACCATGCAGCCCTTCAGTTAAAGCACACTGTGAGTGAGCCCTAAGGCCAGTGGTTGTGTGGGATGGCTCTATTGACTTTCTCACCTTTCCCAAGAAGTCTGTCGTGAGTGCCTGGCACAACACTCCCCATAGCGCTTTGCCACCTTCTCCTTGTCCACAGGCACTCAGGCGGCCCATCACCTCTCCCATGGCCAAGTTCTGGGCACTTCTCTGCACAGCACACAACCACTCTTCACTGTTCCCAGCCTGTTCTTCCTGAAGACACTGTGCCCATTGTGGCAGCTCTCCAGGTGTGTGAACTACCCCAGCATGTCTCTGTAACTAAAAAGAAATCACAATTCTGCAGTTGTGTGGGAGCTCCTAATTCCCCCAGCTGTTTCCCATTCTACATGTTTGTTTAAAACTACTTGAGACAAACCCTGAGCCCTGAGTCATGATACTTTCAAAACAGGCTCCTGCTGTGGAGATTCCAGCAAGGTAAGGTCAGCACACAGATAATGAGTGTGGAAATGATTGTGTTTCCAGGGGAAAGGGTGTCTGGGGCCCTGGCTGCACACCAGCACTGCCTGCGCAGCATGTGCAGGTGCTCTGCCTTGCAGCCAGGGCTCTCCATCACTGCTGCAGCAACTGGCCCATTAGGAGCTTTTCCTCTGATCACACTGAGATCAAAGATCAAGCTCTGATGGGTTTAGGGCTTCTTTTTATCTAGAGCTGACTGTCCTAAGAGCAAGGTTTATTGGTCTAGGTGCCAGGAGCACACAGCTGTGCTGCCTCAGGAAATACCTTGACTAACTCCCTATTTGTGTTGTTCCCTTACTGCTGCCCCAAAGGCTGGATATTTTAGGCACCTTGCAATACATGTGACTTCTTCCTTGTAGCTGAGCTGTGTTCTACAAAAGCTGAGGTCATTGTGCTGACTGACATTTGGAGTTTGATAAAAATTTTTAATCCTAGAAACATAAAGTATTTTTAAAATCTCAAGTGACTGTTTTAAGCTAACTTCTGTAGTAAGTGCTTTCTGTAAGGGAATGTTTGATCTGACCTGAACTTTCTCAAGTTCCAATGGAACCTATCCTTAGCCTGCAAACAGAAACCTCTACGATCTGATTTAAACAACTTTTCCCAAATCACCCCATGAGAATGCAGCAAGACTGGTTGCTGATGAACCTCTCCTTGTGTGTCAGAGAAGGCACCCAACACCCAGGGCTTTACCCAGCCCTGCCCCACTGAAGGCATTGTTAGCCCTCACCCACCCACTACTTTCAGCAACAACAGAGGCCTCCGAGCTCTGGCTCAGGAGGAGGAGGAGGAAGAGGGATGACCCTCATCACCACTCCCCTAAGGCTGAACTGAGCAGAGGAGGAGCTTATAGTTAGAGCCAAGTTCCGCATTCAAACGCCAGCGAGTGCAGGGAGAGAGGAGGAGCAGCAGAAGAAGGCTGTGTGGGGAAGAGGAGGAAGCAAGGAGAAAGGGGCAGCTGTCAGGGCAAGAAAGTGAGAGAGAGGAGAAAAGGCAAAAGGAGGCAGCAACAGTCTGGGGTCAAAAGAGGAAGATCAAGGAGTAGACAGGCTACGAAATGGCCTTGCTCCTGTGGCTGGGGTCGCAGCTGTCATCAGTCTGGAGCAACATCTCTCTCCTGGGAGTTTTTCTTACAGTGTTTACTTTACTGCTTGACTTCATGAAGCGCAGAAAGCAGTGGAGCCGCTACCCGCCGGGCCCAGTCTCGCTGCCGTTCGTCGGGACCATGTTCTCCATTGACTTCCACAACCCCCACCACTCCTTCGGCCAGGTGAGTGGCAGCCCCTGAACAAAACGCTCCATGTACAATCCCCCGTGGGCCCAGGAGGGGGGGGGTCACACCCCGGCATCAGCTACAGATACATAACACAGAGAATAGGAATTTTTGTTTCCCCTGAAGTTGCTAGATAGAGCTCTAACTAGCAAAAAACCATAAAAGAATGTAAAAGTATGCATATAGGGTGATGAACATAACTCGGAGCAGTGGATAAACAGAAAATGAAGAATACAGTGGGTGTTTTGGCAAGTTGTGTAACAAGAAACAACAGCACATGACCAAAAAAAAAGTTCAAGTAAAGATCACCTGCAGTACTGAAGCATGACTCCCCGAGACACCTTTAGGTAACCCTCTGGGACCGTAAAAGGACTTCCAGTAGGAGGCAGATGTGTGCAGGTAAGTCCTAGGAAAAGTGATGTGTATGTAGTAGCTGGGAAGCACACTGCAATGAATATTTATTCTCATCATAAATATCTTGCTGAATAAATATCTTGCTGTAAGATTTCATGACATTCATTCTATTAGAGGAGTCCAGTGCTACTATAAGGAATACCTGCTTTCTAATATTTCAAATTATGTTAGAAAGTTTATTTTTGGCCAACTTCAGTATCTCTACCCTTGCACAAAGCTGAAGGGCAATGCTCTCTCCAAAGTCCAGGATGAAGCAAGTCACTGCCTAAGGACACTGACCTGGCCTGCACAGATAAAGAGATAATCACAAACCAACACTTCCCAGCCTCTATCTCCCCATCCCTGTACGAGCTCAGCGGGAGACCACTGCTGTGCCCCAGCCATAGGTGCTGCTGTAGAGCTGGCTGCCGGCCTGACAAGGGAGCAGGGGGCTGTACCAGCAAGGGAAGACAAATACCTGTGGGCTGGGAATGTGGCTGCAGGAATGGCAGGCTTCCCTGCGAGTTACTGAAGCACGCCTGCAGGCATGTGACAGTTTCAGTTGAAGAGACCAGCTTGTGGGATTTGCCCCAGCAGCAATGCCCAAAATCTCAGTAGGGTTCCTATTCAAAGTCAGGGCTTAGCTTTTCTCAAAGGAAAAGCAAGGCTTTCACAGCTTGCAGCAGATAAACCACGGGTGTTTTGTGCTTTAGCTTGTGAACTCTAAAGGCTTCTTTTCTAGGACAGCGCTGTTCAGCTGCCTGTCCAAAACTGCCAAGTGGAGAAACTAAGTATTTGTTTTATTTGCTTGCATGTAGTCGAAAAGTTTACCATTTTCAATTCATATCATGTTGTGGTCATGCTAACCACAATCTTGACCACTAATTATTTTTAATGACTTACTTCTAGTGCCAGTGAAGTGCAAATTCCCCTTTCAATCCTACTGCAAATACAGTACTAAGTACTTCAATTCCTTGCAATGCTATAGTGCAGAAATCAAGAATCTTAGCTCTTAAACAAAACAAAAAAAAAGGCAGAAAAAAGTAAAAGAAAACTCTGGAATATTGCTACGATTGCACTGTCTTTAAACAATGTGCTTCTGAGCTTTGCTGAGTATTCCTGAATAGCAGGGGAGCTTTGACCTGCCTTCCCAGGAGTCTGTGTCCCATTAAAGAAGACTGGAGAAGACTTTGCTCCATGGCCAGCTCCCATGGGGAGTGTGTGGCTGACAGGATTACCTGTGCAGCCATCCTGATTAGCTTTATGAGGCTTACAGAGCACAGCAGATGTAGGGTGTAGGCCAGTTACCAGTCATACTAGATGTGTACCCTCCTTTTAGGGAGAAAGTTGACTGAAACTTCAGTGTGGAATTGCCTTTCCCAACCATGTTTCTGGAAACCTGGCTCTGGGTAGATCTCTAGGTAGAAATGCGTCTTTAAATAGAAATTCCATATCACCTTATTAGCAATATTTCCTTCAGCAGAAGTAGACTAACTCAAAACTTAAGTAGTCTTTCGGATCAAAATAAATAGAAACATTAGGATATTCATTCATTATTGAACATGCAGTCTTAAAAAATCCCCAGAAAGGTTCTTGACAAAATAAGAAGTACTTGCACCATGTTCATGACAACAGTTTGGCCAGGATAGGTGTATTCTAAATTTTTCTACTTACAGGCACTGATCCCTGCTACAGCTGCTTCTTGGCACTGTTCAGAGCTGTTGCACTGCAAAGATAAAGGTCAAAAATCAGCTGAAGATCTCTGAATAAAAGTACCTCAAAGTTCCCTAAATAGTAAAGGTCCTAAGGAAGGAAGGATATGGAGGTATTTCTGACGTTACACTCAGCTCATTTTCAGGGACATGCTTTTTATCTTGGCAGCTTCAGAAGAAGTTTGGAAACATCTTCAGTCTCCAGAACTGCTGGACCAATGTGGTAGTGCTGAATGGGTATAAAACAGTGAAGGAAGCCCTGGTCCACAAATCAGAGGACTTTGCTGACCGGCCGTACTTCCCAATATATGAACATATGGGCTATGGAAAGAATTCTGAAGGCAAGTCCCATGAAAATGGACATTCCTTGATGGCACTAGCATGAGAAGGATTGGGCAGAGGCAAGGTTTTCTCAGTACAGTGCACCTTTGCATGTCCCCCCAGTCAACCTCCTTGTATGTGTGGCACCCTTTGGTGGTGACAAACTCAGATTTGATTAAATGGGGGCTCCCCTTGGTGGTGGTAGTACGGCTCCAGCAAGCACACACTTCTTCAGCTGTGTAAGGAAACCACAAGTGATACAACTTTTCAGCCAGCTCCCAACACCCACAAATTGGTGCTTATGGAAGGCAAAATGATTATGCAAAATGTTACATTTAAGTTGTTGCAAAAAAATAGGGTGACTTTCATTCAAGACAGAGTATTTTCCTGCATCCTGCCCACATCACATCCTCAGTGCCTGTGTGGTGGCACAAGCTGCTACCCAGTTCACACAAGCTATGGGAACAATGCTGAATGGTTTGGAGGGTTGATTCCTTTATCCTTAGCAGCCCCTGTGGCTCTCATGAATCCCCCTGCACCTTTGCCAGCCATGCACAGACATTAGAAGGTGCAGTGATCCATTTCTTCAATTCATCAGAACTGCTGTCTGAACAAGCTGCACGAGGTCAGACTGTTTCACCTATCCACTCAGACCAGTACCTCCAAACTCAGAATTGCTGTTCTCTAGCAAAATTCCCTTGATGTACAAGTCAGATACCTGACTTTTCTTGCTCATCCACAATTCCAGGGATTGTTGTAGCAAGATATGGGCACGTCTGGAAGGAGCTAAGGAGATTTGCACTCTCTACACTGAGGAACTTTGGGATGGGCAAGAAATCCCTGGAGGAGCGAGTGGTAGAGGAAAGTGCATTTCTTTGTTCTGCAATCAAGTCTAAAGAAGGTTTGTGACATCTGCAGGGATGGGGAAATCACAGAAAAAAGGCAATATAGTGGTGCAGAGAGAAGTAATACTACAGCTCCTGTTTGCATGCAGTGCTCTCTTCCCATGCAAATGCCGTGTTTCTAATCCATGTGCACTCCTTGGAGCCACTTCTGCTTTACCCAGTGGGGCTACTGAAACACTAATCCATTTGAAACGTAATCAAATAGGAAATTAGAAATAGAGGGGTAAAATAGAATTGTTCCCAGAGCTCAGTAACTCTAACTTTATAAAGTTTAGTGGAACATGTTGATACTATCATATGCAATAAAAGCGCAGCTGAGAATTCACAGCCTCTCATCCAGACACAGAACAAAGCGTTACCTGACAAGTCACAGAACAACCCTGCAACTCAGGGTTTTTTTGGGAGTTTTCTCCTTTAACACAGACCAACCAAATATTAATAAGAATGAGATGATCTTTGCTTCCTAGTGTGATGACTTGAGTGGTTTGGGGTTTTTTTCTCCTGGTGTCATCAAGGTGGTATTTGTATTATCTCATTGCTGACAGATGATTTCCAAACAGTTTGGTGTTGGTGAGCTTCATCTCTTGGTCTCAATTTCCATTTTCAGGTAAATCTTTTGATATACATGTTCCTATAAATAATGCCGTCTGCAACATGATCTGCACCATTGTCTTTGGAGACCGTTTTGACTACGGTGATGAGACATTCCACAAGCTGTCACGGTTATTTCAGAATTCCTTGGATGAAGAAACTGGATTCCTGCCTCAGGTAAACCACAAGCTGTAAGAAGCTGCTCTCTGTTGCTTGAGGGAATTGTGTTTCCATCATTTTTCTTTTTTGGCATCGTGTAATATCTTCTCTCGCTTTCACTCTCTGGTTCTCACACCCCAGCTTCTTAACGTGGTGCCCATTCTGGTGCACATCCCTGGAGTGCCACAGAAAATCTTTCGAGCACAAAATGAGTTAATGGACTTCGTAGATGTGGTCATAGATAAGCATATGAAGACCTGGGACCCTGCTTACACCCGAGATCTCACGGATGTGTTTTTGAAGGAAATGGAGAAGGTAGGGTGACACTAGCAGACCCTCCTGGGTCAGGAGTAGTTACTTTGCCTGTTCAAGTTTCTGAAGTTGACTTTCCTCATAGAGCTGCACAAAACCTTTTACCAGATAATTAGCTACTTTTTCATTCCACATTGTATCTTGAGAAGAAAGGTATTCTTCATGCTGTAACCTCTTTTATTGTCTTAAGACACCATATTATCTGCTGATGTTCTTGTTTCCATTTTCTACCTTCACATTTCCTTCAGAATCTAGGAACTTCCTTCTTTCCAGTCTACCAAAATTTGAAGGCTTTTAAATGGCAATGATTGAGAATTCACTAATTGTCCTAAGTTTGCACCGGGAACAAGTCAGCATGCGAGATTCTGTGTAAAGTCAGTGCATCAGTGACTGATGCCTCAAAATCAGTCACAAAACTGGAGCAACAGATTGACTTTTTGGTGTCATTGCCCCGTCCGTAGCCTGCCTTTAAACCAAGTTATGATTTGAAACTAGTGTCTCCTTTGAGCTAGATATTTTTGAATTGCTAGCCAAGAACTAGCTTGCTAGATATCAGAGGAAGGTCTAAATCTGAACTTCACTGAAATGAAAAGGAGTCTTTCCTTGAATTCAGTCAGGCACAAAGTCAGTATAAAATCAAAGATATTTGGGTCAGCCCATCCATCTGCACATGGATTCACTAAATTTCAAGTGCCAGATGAGCAATATTAGCAAATTCTGCTTGCAAATCACTTTCACCATCCAATTCCTCAGGCTGGGCTGCTGCTCTGCATAACAAACCCTGCCATGCTGTGGGTGTCAGGCACCTCCAGCCCATGCATTGTTCCCCCACAGCTGGCATGGGCAGAGGAACGTCACCCACGTTCCTCTGCACTGAGCAGTACAGCTTGGGGGTGGATGGGAGCCTGACCCTGTTGCCTCTTGTCACATCTCTCTTCTGTTAGGTAACATCACCTGGTAAGCCAGTCTGATAAACCCCTCTCCTGAGTTAACTTTGGTCAAGTCAGTCCCAAACTCCCTTGTCTGAGATCGTCTATTGGAATAACAGTTGAGTCTTAAATGCATTATTAATTGCTATCCCTATTACAACAGCATCTAAATATGGAGAATAACTTAACAGAAGCTTGTTCCTAGGAAAGGGAAGTATAAAGAGGATTAGAAAAGACAAGCAGATGAACTCACACAGAGAGCTTGTCATATCTCATATGCTAACAAATATGAGCTCAATTAGCATTAGGATGGGAGACCAGGTTTGCTGAAAATGGTGTTGCAGACTTAATAGGCAGCAATAATCCTTTAACCTGATAACCCTGATCCTTTTTTTTTTTTTTTCTTCATTGGTAAGAAAATACCAGTGTGGAAGCAGCAAGAATCTCTAATGCAAAGCCAAAGATAACCCTTTTAAAATAATGCTCATTTTGCATTTGCCACATCAATACAGTCTCCTCTCTTCTCTGTGGCTTTTATCATCTGATCAAACCTGAATAACTGTCTTCCACCTCCTCTGGGGGAAGATGCTACAGTGAGTGGCAAGGGCCTGCTGTCTGTTTGAGCTGAGAGCAAAGATGTTTATTCTGTCCTGAAGGCAGGGGTAGCGTTCTTCTCTTAGCCTGTTGGAGGTGGTTGAGGACCTTCACATACAGGAGGTAAGAGGGTTACAAAGTATGGGAGTCATGCTCAGACTGTTGCTTGTGCTGTGCTCTACTCTCCCAATGAAAAACAGGAACACATGCTAATGATTGATCTAGTGCTTCTCAGCACTTCTCTGGATAGTGGTCTTCTTGCCCAGTAAATACCCTAGCTCAAATCACCCACTTCTGCTCTCCACAGGGTAAGGAAGCTGAAGAGAATGGTTTCCACTACAGCAACCTTCGTCTGGTGGTCGTGGACTTGTTCACAGCTGGTTCTGAGACCACCTCCACCACTCTCCGGTGGGCGTTGTTGTATATGCTTCTCCACCCAGAAATACAGAGTAAGTCAGAAATTTACTTACAGAAGTGTGGCCTCTTCCCTTCAAGACTCATTTTCCGCAAGGATTTTGCAGTGAGGAACATCAATCCATGGATTTCACAATGAGGAACAGCTTTGGTGATTGTTGGTCTAGCAGAAACACAGGAGAATCACTTCCCAAACAGCTGTTCTGGCAGGGGGGTAGTCATGATAACAAGACTGGAGTTTGAAGGGCAAGTTCGTTCTCACCTTCATTCACCTGGAAACTTGCAGCGGTCAGTGTACCCTCTTCCAGTATTTGGAATAGATGCTGATTGGTTTAAATTGCCTAATGCTGCTTGCCCAGGTACCCCTCAAGCTGCACAGAGGAGGGGTAAGGTAGCAGGTCAAGTGGCAAGGCCTTTATTAAAGATCCTGTAAGCAAAGAAGAGTTGTACAGAGCCACCGGTCAGCTGAAAAATGCCTTCCTGTCTGGTTTCTGTTTCTAACTGCTTGTCCTGTTGTCACACAGGGCCTACAACCTCATGCAGCCAGTCTTCCTTCAGCTTGTACCAGCTGCTTCTGGTTATCTAAGGGTCCTCTAATTTTTTCTCTCTTCTGTCTCAGGCAAGGTCCAGGCAGAGATTGATAAAGTGCTTGGCAGAGAGAGACCCCCCACCATGAAGGACCAAGCAAGCATGCCTTATACCAATGCTGTGATCCATGAAGTGCAGCGCTGCGGGGATATTGTTCCTGTTGGGCTACCTCACATGACGTACCGGGACACCGAATTGCAAGGCTTCTTTATTCCCAAGGTGCCCGTGAGCAACACAGCAGCCTCTCCTTGTGCAGACGCCAGGCATGGGGTGGGGATGATCCCGTCCAACCCTGCAGCGTTGCACTTCCAGCCACAATTACAGTCACTGTTGAGCACTAAAACAGGACATTTTGAAATGCTAAATTCGGGCAGATGGTCATATCTGTGTTCTAGACCTATGCTTGTTGTATGGGAACACAACTGCAGTGGCAGCTCAGTGCAAAGGTTTCCTTTCCTCTCGATGAGCTGTGATACTCACTGCCTGTCAGACAAAGCCTAACAGGCTCTCTGGAGGCACTCAACAGCAGCTTACTGGCTTTCCTGGGATGGTAGTAGTTAAATTCTAACCTCTGAAGCTACTCAAATGCCATTAGCATTCAGACCAGTTCTGCTGTGATGAGCAGCTGCCCTGGAAGCAGTGGCAGAATTCAAGCCTGGATTTTTGTATTTTTTTTTTGTAGCCGTGTGGTGTCTCCTCTGATTTAGAACCTTGACATGTGAATCAGGAAAGCTTTGCGATTTTCCACGCTCCCTGTGAAAGTTGGGCTTTGAAGTCTGTCAGTCAGCTTTTTCTCTGCAGCTATAAAACAAGTCCAGGAGGATCTGAGAAGCAGAGGCTGTTTCCGCTGTGTAACCGTGAAATTGGCATTTGCATGCAACAGCCTTTGTAAGGATACAAGTTGCAAAAGTTCAGGTGCTTCAGCGTAGGGCAGGTGCCATTGGAAAAGGGCCCTGCTTTACCTCTGCTTCAGATAAGATGCAGAAGTGGAAAAGGGTGCTGTTAGATGGGAGACATGGCCTGAAGAGGGGCCAGCACCGTTCCATCGTGCCAAGATAATGCTGCTGTCCTCACTTATTTTTATTTTTCCTCTTGTGGGGGAGCGCAGGGGACGACAATCATCACCAACTTGTCTTCCGTGCTGAAGGATGAGACAGTCTGGGAGAAACCAAACGAGTTTTACCCGGAACACTTCCTGGATGCAAAAGGGCAGTTTGTGAAACCAGAGGCCTTCCTGCCTTTCTCAGCAGGTAAATCTGAGGGGAGGATCCAGCTGCAAGTCAGAAGCACAGCATTGCTCCCCCTGCGGCAATTCTAGCATCGATTATTGCCCTCTTTGACAGACGCTTCCTATTCCCTGTCTCGCAGGTCGCCGTGCCTGTCCGGGAGAACAGCTAGCCAGGATGGAGCTCTTTCTCTTCTTTACAACTCTCCTGCAGAATTTCACTTTCGTGCTCCCTGAGGATCAGCCCAGGCCACGGGAGGACGGTCACTTTGCAGTCACAAACTCTCCATACCCATACCTGTTGCGAGCTCTCCCAAGATAAGTGCCCACCACTGTCCTTTCACAGACCACCACCCACCCAAACTCTGTCAGACTAGATTGCAGGTCTAGGCAGGATCATGCCAGCTTCAATCTCAAGTCAGAAGGCCACATCTCTGTAAAGTAAGGGCCTAGGCAAATATCTTGTTTAGCTTAATTCTGGTTGTGGTTCTTGAATCGGACAAGAGAGCTTCAGCTTCACCATCAATGTTATATTGAAATGTAATTTCAGAGTAGTGCTTCTGAGAAATCTTACCATCCAAGACATACATGTCCCCTTCATTCCCTCCTGTTTATTACACGCTCTTGTATGTTGAACAAATATTGCATTGTCTTAAGTCATAGCCTCAAAGAAAGTAAGTTTTAATCCTGACAACGCTTATATCACACTATGCCTCCAGTACGAGTAAATACCAAGGAGTATATAAATAATCCATATGGTGATTCAGCCACAGATTAAGGTCATTTGTGACATACAGATATTTCAATAAATATATTTAAAGAGAAATCCTAGTGTTTTGATTTACTATCTCTTCTAATTAATTTTTTTTTTTTTGGCATTACATAAAGTCAGCTCTTGGACAGGTTTGGAACTCACAAGGGGATGGAGTTATACTGTTTGAAACTGTATGGCCTTAGATTTCAAAGTTACCTTTCTCATTCTTCCTGCAATATTCCTGACAAATTGTTTTGCAAGATGTAAAGAAATGTTGATGTTTAAATTAGGAATAGCTCCCTTACCACATCTGAAAAGACAGTGGCACAGAGGAGCTCCTATAGATAACCACCACTAAAATAAAATATCTGAAATTGAGTGTGTGTATGCAGTAGTAATTTTGGATGCTATGAAAGCTATTGAATCATGCAATTACTTATTAACATGATTAAGATTTGAGCTTAGGCAGGAACTGCAGATTTATGCTTTTCATCTACAAAATAACTTGAAAGAATAAAAGTGATGTGAAATCTGCTTTCTTGTCCCTCCTCTTTGTGGTTGCCTCAGTCCTGCCCTGCTCCTGCCTCAGATACTCACCTGAGATTTCTCTCCTCACACCCAGCCCCACACCTGCATCTTTCAAGATCATTTCAGTGTTACTTTTCTGGTCTGTTCAACGACACTGAACTGAATGTGTTCGGATTTATAGTGGCCAGCACATACCCAAGTCTGTTTGAAGAGAACTTAACTTTAGAGGTCTCGGCACTCGCGTACCTGGTTAGAAACCGTGGGTATAGCCAGAGTAGGGACTGTCTTTCTAGCATGCAAGAGTGTACTCAGAGGCAGTCCAGCTGCACGCCCGAACAGCTGCCGATTGCGGCGTCCCGGGGGCCAAGGGAACAAACGGATCGCCCCAAATCGCAGCCCCAGCCCTGCCCTGAGGGAGGAGCGGGCTCTGAGGGAGGAGCGGGCTCTGAGGAGCGGGCTCTGAGGGAGGAGCGGGCTCTGAGGGAGGAGCGGGCTCTGAGGGGCGGGCTCTGAGGGAGGAGCGGGCTCTGAGGGAGGAGCGGGCTCTGAGGAGCGGGCTCTGAGGGAGGAGCGGGCTCTGAGGGAGGAGCGGGCTCTGAGGGGCGGGCTCTGAGGGGCGGCGCGGACCCGACGGCCGCAGGAGGCGGGGCCCGGCTCGGGCTCGCCCACCAGCTCAACCCGTGCGGCAGCGGTGTTTGGCTTTTCTTCCGACCAATCGGGTGTGGGGCGGCCGGCCCGGGAGCGTGGAGTGGCAGCTCAGCTGGCCAATAGGGGATGTTGCCGTGCCCTGCGCGTTCCCGCGGGCAGCGCGGAAGGTGGCGGCGGCAGCAAGATGGCGGTGGCGGGCAAGGGAGTGGTGTCGGCCGCCGTGAAGCCGATCTTCAGCCGGGACCTGGGCGAGGCGAAGCGGCGCGTCAGGGAGCTCTACCGGGCCTGGTACCGCGAGGTGCCCAACACGGGTGGGTGAGGGACGCGGGGCCTGCCGCGCGGGCTCAAGGTCGGAACGGCCTTAATGACATTGGTGAAGCCAGCGGGCATCGCATGAACGAGTGACATCGTAGCGATTTTTAGATTGAGTTGCACGTTGCCGGTGGAACAAGTGCGACGTGGATGACCGCAGTAGGTGTTGTGTTTCTCTTAGTGCACCTGTACCAGCTGGACATCACGGTGAAACAGGGACGTAACAAGGTGCGGGAGATGTTCATGAAGAATGCCCACGTTACGGATCCACGCGTGATAGACATGCTGGTTATTAAGGTACAAACAGTTACTTCCGATTTGTTAAAGCTGCAGAGTGTGGATGATCGGAGGTGAGTGTGATGGAGGAGAGGGACAGCGGCGTAGCAGCCTGTCTGTGGAGTGGTTGTCTCTTGCAGTTGGATTGGTGTATCTGTGTCAGCAGACCTGTTGATAAGGGATCAGTTGGCTTTAGAATTCAGCAAGTGTATGTCAAGCAAAGTGGTCAAGCAAAGAGACATTTAAAATACTAAGTTTGTTTCTTTATTTTTGTTGCTTGCTTGCAAGTCTTTTTTTAACCACATCAATCAAAGAAAGGGGAAATATGTGCTGCTCACCAGTTTACTATTAAAAATGAACTTTCTACCCTCTACAGTACTTCATTGGATTGGAAAATGGTTCTCTTCACTGATTCTGAAACATACATTACAGTGTCCAGCTTGTTGGGAAGCTGGTTTTGGGTGGCAGAACACTCCAGCTCTGTAACACATCTGGTGGTGTTACAGGCCTGAGAGACATTCTGCTTCAAAATAGTAATCAGCACAACAGGCTTCAAAACGTGTCTGAGAAATAGTAACTGACATCTGCAGTTCTAATGCATTAGAAAGCTTCCGACCAAGGACTGCCATGCTCACCTGTTTTATTTCTTGCATTTCAAGACGATTACAATCTGTTTTTATATGATGAAAAAATCTGGAAACAGAATCTGAGGTAGTATGGTAGGTGACAATTCCAGGCAGTCTCATTTTGCTTTGTGCTACCATCCTATAAAACTGGTACAAAAGAGTGGAAATGTGAAGAAGTTGTATGTCTCAGTGGCAGTGATACTGCAGCAGTTAATTTTACAGCTAAAGTGTTGCTGTTCACCCAAATGCAGTAGTGGTGCTCGAAAGTTAGGAGTGTTGTGTATGGGATTTTATGGGAGGTGCTGTTCAGGAGAGAAACAAAGCAGGTTTTAAGAAGGCGACAGAGTGTCTTGCCTGTTTCACAGGGCTGCAGAGAAATCAACTTAAGTCCCAAGGCAGGAGCAGTATATTTGTGTCACAGTGTAGGTGATGCATGCAGGCAGTAGGAGTACAGAATTCTTGATGCAGCTATTATTTTTGTGTGTTTTAAAGTGCATTCAAATAACTTTCACATTACTGTGTGGTTAGACTTGTGCTCTAACTGCCAACTAGTCTAAAATTCTTTTGTGTGTGTGCAGGGGAAAATGGAGCTTCAAGAAACCATTCATGTCTGGAAGCAGAGGACTCACATCATGAGGTACTTCCACGAGACGGAGACCCCGCAGCCTAAAGACTTTCTGTCCAAATTCTATGCAGGCCACAATCCCTGAGAAACTGACTCTGTGTCTTCCTGCCTTATATTACAAATAAAGTTCTGTACAATAGAAAAAAAAACCGACAAAGAAATTCTCTAGCATCTTAGGAGCCTAATGACTAGATGAATCCAGAGCATGTGCAAGTGATTATGATCAGTTTGAAGAGACATAATTTCCTAGTTTTGCCAGTGTGTATTTTCAGTGGATGGCATTTATGCCATCACTTGCCCTGGGGTGTCTGCTGAATAACCACAACACAACCTGGCTGTGGGTCTTTGTGCTTAGCCTGCAGCCCCAGCTGTAGATGTTAGCTCTGTGAGCAGAAGGACAGGCCTTGAGAAAAGCCACTGTACTCACAGAAATATTTTTGTGCTTGAGGCACGTGTGTATTCATGCTGTGTCTTGCAATTTCATGCTATGACTTTGTTGACCTTGTGGTTTTTACTGGACATTAGTCTCCTTAGTTTCTCACAGAGAATATATAAAATCCAACAGGCAAATAAATCCTTGTGCATTAAAACATCATCAGAGTCCATTTCTCTGCTGTAAAATGAAATTACCTGGAAAAGGGGGGTTTGTACTATTTTCTAGAACAGGAAGGCTCTGTAAGAGCTTCTGAAGCCTAGCAGGAGATGGTGTCCTACCATCACTCATCCACTGAATCAGGAATTACTAGTTCCTTTTTGAGATGGAGAAGGAGAATTTACTCTTTCACCAGACAGAACCAGGTTTTCAGCAAGTAACTCAGTGCTGGAGCTCTTCCAGATGTGACCAGCCCTGGATGTTTGTAGTACACTCAAACTTCTTTTCTTCCAGCCTAAATAAATGTCTTTTTATCCTGTAAGCACTGGGGCTTTCTTCCCCGTGATGACTGTAACACAGCACTCCTCAGGGATGTGTACAGGTACCTTGGGGCTCCAGGGCTGGCATGTTTTTAAGGACAGGGTTGACAGTCAGGAGGGGCCCAGAAGGGACTGTGGGACAAAGCAGTGAAAAGGATTTTGCCAGCATACAGAACAGGAGCAGGTACATGTTTGGCTCCCAAGAGCTGATAAACTGGAACAACAGGTGGCTTTGGGCAAGGAAGGGGCAACTCCAATACCAAGTGACTCAAGAACCTGACAGCTGCCTTTAGCTACAGCTCTTGGGGTTACTCAGATTACAGGCTCTCTTTTCTCTCAGCAGCCATGCTGGAGAGTTACTGAGCAAAAACTGAAAGCTGTGCCAAAGAATAAGGGAACAAATGTGGTTGTTGGAAGTATACACTGCTCCCAATTCAACAGCAACACCATTAAGGAAGGAAGAAGTGGGCAGTCAAGAGGCCAGATCTAGTGACCAGAAACCATGAGCCACTGGGGCAACGCTGGCTTAAGAAAAATAAATAACTGACCAACCTCTCAAGGTTTCATTTTGAGAGAACAGCTGGTCTGATGTGACTAAAGATACTCTTCCTGTGCCATCACAGCAGAGAAGACCTTTTAAGTCCATGATACAAAGATTTAAGTGCAATAGCAAACACCTTTATGAAAAGAGGAGTTGAAGTTCATACAAATATGTTAGGGCTCTTTCAGAAGGAAGTACTGAACTATCTAGGAAATATTAGATACTTGGAGCCAGTGTTATACATGAGCAAGTTCATTTGCAACTTGTGATCTCAACCTTTTACCAAAGCCCCTCAAAGTTTGAACTCTGTGACAATACCGTCTTTAATCTTCAGTGAGGTGAAGTTAATGACACAGTCCCCATCAGATACAGCTGCTAGGTTGTTGAACCACAGTGCCATTGTCAATGTGCACTCCATTCTTTAACAGGGCTGTGTGGGGCTGCTGCTTCCCCCAGGATTCCACATGTCCTGTAGATCAGTACTGAGTTACTGAAAGGTCTCAAAAGAAAACAAGCATGAGGAGAGCCTCCCTACTGGAACAGAGATACAGAGATAGAAAGGTTAAGACAGAAGTGCTGGGAAACAGGCAAATAATGTATAAAAACACAGGACCAAAGTTGCACATGTCAATCTCTTGATCTTTAATTGTTTCCCATGTTGCTAATTAAAGGCATCTCAAGCAGTCTTTGATGAGGTGAGCATGTGTGTGCAAGGACGCAGGGCCTATCAAGCACTTCCTTCAACCCCGATCTACAGATTTCCAGCATACAGAGATGTGCAGGACACTCACTGGCAAAAGGGGATACAAAGCCCCCTGTCTCCTTTAGGAAGGACAAAACACAGGTGACAGATGTTGGAACCATTTGTCAATGGCTTTCTCCCTTCTGTTCTTCTGTTCCAGTGCTGCAAATAGAAAAACAATCTGTTACAGATACACTACTGTCTGGACCCTCCTCCCAAAACTCCACAGGATGGGGTTTACATAAAGGGAGTTTCCAACAGGCCAGTGCAGTCTTTGCAATCTTTTAAGTCTTAGCTTTTAGTTGCACAGTGCATGCTGGAAAACCCCTTATCAACTGGAATACATCCATCAAACTGATTATAAATCTACATTATTTACAAAAACTTCTCGAAAAGTTTCTTTGTTCTATAAAGAATCAAATACACCCAAACTCGAATCTTTACACAAGAACAAGCTAAACAGAATAATAGAAAATGGTAGAAAGTGTAGCATAGTGCAGATAAAGGTGAATTATTTCCATTCTTCCTTTCTGCAATGTCTGAATGTTCCAACTACTCCAAAGATCAGTGCTATAACATCCACCAGACAGTTTGTTCTGATGGGTTCCGGAATTCTCTTAAATTGTTCACCTATATCAGAATTTCAAACAGTGTGTGATTCTGTTTTAGAAGAGTGATTCTGTGAGTTAGGAGAAGACTTTTACACGAGTAAACAAGTAGAACAAAATAATGGAATCGTTTAGGTTGTAGGAGACCTTCAAGTTCATTGAGTCACAGCTGTTAACCCAGTACTGCCAAGTCCACTGCTAATCCATGTCCTTAAGTGCACCGTTTCCCTGGGCAGCCTGCTCCAATGCTTGACAACCCTTTCCCCAAGAAATGTTTCCTAATTCTCAGTCTAAACCTCCCCTAGCGCAACCTGAGGCTATTTCCTCTTGTCCTGTTACTTGTTACTTGGGAAAATAGACTGAACTCTACCTGGCTACAGCCTCTTTTCAGATAATTGCAGAGTGATAAACTCTTCCCTGAGCCTTCTTTTCACCAGGCTAAACAGCCCCAGCTCCCTCAGCCGCTCCTCATAACAGGTGTGCTTCACCAGCTCTGTTGTCCTTCTTTGGATGTGTAACATAAGAACACTGAAGTCTCTCTGTTGTCTGCAGTATAGACCCTCATTGATTACATTTTACTTCTGATTCAGCTGACAAGATCTTAAACACCATCAGTTTTTCCAGTCTCTAAGAAATGCACGGTGTGGAGATTGCATAGATAAGAGCTGGGCCGACTCTGGTACAAAACAAGAAAGTTCATAGCCAAAGGCATATCCGTGTCCATATATTTAACTGCAAGTGCGTCTTTTAAACTTGCTGGCTGTATTTTCTTGTTGGAGATTCTCCTCCCTGCCCCAAGCCAAACGAGAAGCAGAAATAATTAGACTGCCGGTGCAGTTAATGACATACCCTTTAATCATCGTCATCGTCATCCTCTGGCACAAAGATATCATGTTCTTCAAGTAAGGCTGCAAAGTTCTTACTGATCTGAGTACCAACATACAGGAAAGGGATCACGACGCTGAACACTCTGAGGAGGCCGAAGGGCGTCTGCAAGGAGTCGATTGTAAAAAGTGGATCTTTACATCCAAGCAAGTCGCACTTTGGCTGAACCGGCGCATTCCCGGCTCCCCAGGCGCGCGGAGGGCCCAGGAAGAGGCCCGAAGAACGATCTGCGTCCCCAGTGCCAAGCCCCGGTCACCGCAGCGCGCTCTGTTACAGTATTACAAACACTGCTGCACCAGCGAGCGGGGAGCCCGGGACCGGGAACGCCCGCGGCTTAGGAAGGGGGAGGCGGCCGCCGGTGGCAAAGGGCGGTGCGTAGGCGGGTGCTGATGTCCCCCTTACGCCGCAGCGCTGCCTCGCTCGGGGGGACACGGGGGGACACGGGGGGACACGGG
>VXBQ01014070.1:0-15593 GCA_013400175.1 Phainopepla nitens | reverse complement strand
GTGCGATGCCGGCGGGGCGCGGTGGCTGCGGGCGGGCGGGAGGCGTGGGCGGTCGGTCAGGTGATGCGGACGGCATCATGTGAGCGGGGCCGGGCCGGGGCCGGGAGAGGCGCTCGGCGGCAGCGATGGAGACGATGGTGCTGAGCGGGCTGGCCCTGGCCCTGGCCCTGGCGCTGCCCTCCGTGGCCCTGGAGAACGGGCTGGCGCGCACTCCCCCCATGGGCTGGATGTCCTGGGAGAGGTTCCGCTGCAACGTGGACTGCCAGGCGGATCCCCGCAACTGCATCAGGTCAGCGAATGGGGCTCGGTCGGGTCGAACTTCAGGCCCGGGATGGCTCTGACACCGTCTGCGTCCCTGGGACCCCGGGGTGGATGGTGCATGGGAGATGGGAGGCTTAGACGCCCCGGGGCTGGGCCGGAGAGCCCCCAGAGCTGAAGGATGTGGCCAGGCTTTTCAGGCAGTCGGGGAAACGCTTCCCCCTCGGTGAGGTCAATAAACACGGACAGGGTTTAAATGGGAGCGCTGGAGATCCTCCTGTGGCCCGGCCCGGCCCGGCCCTCCAGAGCCCTCAGTTGACCCCCAAATCCCTCTGCCTGCTTGACCTGGTGAGGCACAAGGGTCACACAGTCTCAGCCTGCCGTGTCTCCTCGAACCACAGCGAGCAGCTCTTCTTCGAGATGGCAGATCGGCTGGCAGAGGATGGCTGGAGGGAGCTGGGCTACGAGTACATCAACATTGATGACTGCTGGTCTGCCAAGCAGCGGGACGCAGCAGGACAGCTGGTTCCCGACCCCAAGAGATTTCCCAGTGGAATTAAGGCTCTGGCTGACTATGTGAGTGCCTGCTGGGAGCCACTGATCTCTGTCCCCATGCCAGTATGGTGGGAGAGCTGGGAAGGAAGAGAGGACCCTGGTACCTGGGAGACACCTTGGATCCCTTCATTTGCTCCTTGCAGCTCTGCTCTCTTCACAGGTCCATGCCAGGGGCCTGAAGCTGGGCATTTATGGTGACCTGGGCATCTTCACCTGTGGAGGCTACCCAGGCACCATGTTGGAACATGTGAAGCAGGATGCCCAGACCTTTGCAGCATGGGGTGTGGACATGCTGAAGCTGGATGGGTGCTACTCATCCGCAGAGGAGCAGGCAAAGGGTAAAAGTTCACCAGCCTCTGGCATTCCTCCCCGTGCTGCTTGGGTTGGGGCAGCTGGCCCTCTGCAGCAACACTCGGCCAGCCAGTTCTTCCCTTGTGCCTCCTATTGCAACTGTTGAGGAGTTTGTGTGCCCTGGAGCTGGTGTGAGGAAGGAAGCTGGGCTAGCCTGGTATTCCCCTTGCTGGGTGGGCTGGGACAAAGGCTGCTGCTGGGACATGGCTGCTGCCAGCCACCCCGTTCACTGGTTGTCATCTTCTCTCCCTAAGGATACCCAGAAATGGCGAGGGCCTTGAACGCCACAGGCCGCCCCATTGTCTACTCCTGCAGCTGGCCAGCATATCAGGGGGGTCTTCCCCCCAAGGTAGGGGTTTTCCCATCTGTTGGCAAGTTCCTGTGTCTCCTGTGCTCTGGAGGAGCTCTTGCTGGAGCGCCAGGGGCAGAGTGTTACACTCCACTTATTTTTTCACCCCTGGATGGTGCTGCAGGTCCCCAGAGGGAATGCGGCCTTCCTGCCAGGCATCTGGGGACACTTGGGGGTCCCAATATGGCTAGGTGATGGGAGTTCGTGGGAAGAAGGCTCTGGGCTGTATGCTCTCCACCCTACTCAAATGGTGTGGGGTTGGTCCTGACAGTCTTCTTGTGAGACAATCGTGTCTGGTTTCAGTGCTTGAAATAGGATAATCTTCCTAGTATATGTTTCTTGAGAATTGGTTGCACTCATGTATTTCCTCTTTCACTTTTTGAGTCAGTCCTGAGCTGCACTCATTCATGTAACTGATAAGTTATCATATTTCCCCATGGCCTCTATGGTTGTTTTGCCAGACATCCTGTCCTACTGGGATGTGTCCAGACATAGTGGGATATGACTCTGTCTTGCCTCCTTACCTTTCTCTCCTCGCCTTTCTCCAGATTCCTCTGCCTTTCACACACTTGCTGGACAGTGCAGCTCTCAACAGCTCAACAGTGCTGCCCCTGCCTCCCCCACCTTGCAGAACAGTTCTTTTTTCTCTCCTGCCTGATGCTACTGTCCTTGTCAGGTGAACTACACCATCCTGGCGGAGATCTGCAACCTGTGGCGTAACTATGACGATATCCAGGACTCCTGGGAGAGTGTGCTTTCCATCGTGGACTGGTTCTTCACTAACCAGGACGTGCTGCAGCCAGCAGCTGGCCCTGGTCACTGGAACGACCCGGACATGGTGCGGCTGGGTGGTGGGTGCTCTGACCCTGTCTGGGGATGAGGATCTCCAGGGATCCCCTTCTAGGGGTAGGGCAAAGGAAGAGCTCCAGGAGCAGGAGCCCTGTTGCAGCTGGTGTTGCCCTTGGCTAAGCCGTGGGAAAAACCCGTGGTTGCGATGAACCCTTCACCACCTGAGTTTACCTGTCAAGTTCTCCAGGTGTTCTTGTCCTTCCCTGCACAGCCGGAGGGCAAATCGTGGTGAAACAAAGGGTGTTAATGAATGCATTTGAATGTATGTTGCTGGCAGGGATGAGATCTGGTGGCTGTGGCAGCAGTGGTGGACTACTTAAGGGGAAGCAAAAATGTGAGGTTTCCCTTGTACGTTCCTTCCCCGCAGGAAGCAGCATCACCACGGGTAACAAGCAGACAAGTTTCTAACCATTTTCTGCTTCTTCCATCTTTTCACCGTCTCCCCTCCAGCTCATCATTGGAAACTTCGGCCTTAGCTACGAGCAGTCACGCTCCCAAATGGCTTTGTGGACAGTGATGGCAGCTCCGCTGCTCATGTCCACGGATCTCCGCACCATCTCCCCCAGTGCCAAGGAGATCCTGCAGAACCGCCTGATGATCCAGATCAACCAGGACCCCCTGGGAATCCAGGGCCGCAGGATTGTCAAGGTTGGGGGAAAGCAGATGCGTTTGGGAGAGCAGACAGAAGTAGCACAGAGCATCAAAATAAGGAGGGAGGGGGAAGCAATGCAGAGAAACAGGAGCAGGAGAGCTGCTGTGTACACTGTGGTGGAGCAGCCCCACAGTGCAAAGTCAGAAGTTACACTGCTCCTATCAACTCTGTCTCACCCACCTCTCCCCGCCCCCAGGAGAAATCCCACATCGAGGTGTTTCTGCGGCCACTGTCCCAGGCTGCCAGCGCCCTTGTGTTCTTCAGCCGGAGGACAGACATGCCCTTCCGCTACACCACCAGCCTGGCCAAGCTCCACTTCCCTGAGGATGCTGTGTATGAGGTGAGCCCCACTAACACACTGCATAGCAGGGCAGTCCCATGCCACGTGGATCCCCCTCTTCCCATGTCTCTAGGGGGGTGAGAGGGAGTACTCTCACTCCGTGCCTCTGGGATGAAGAGGCAGCTGCCCACTGGGTCACTCTTCTGTTGCCCGCTGCTGTGCCCTGTCCCGCTCTGCCATGTCAGTGACCACAGCTGGACCCCAAGATTCCGGTCCAGAATTGCTGGTAGCTCCATCTCTCTTTCAGGTGCAAGACGTGTACGTCGGGAAGATCGTCGGGGCCTTGAAGACAGCAGACAACTTCTCAGTCGTTATTAACCCCTCGGGGGTGGTGATGTGGTACCTCCGTCCCATGGCACTCCCGCTACAACTCTGGCATGTTGCCAGACAGCAAGCCCCCGGCGAGGGTTCCCGCCCAGCCCTTCTGTGACAGGGCCCAGTGGATGGGGTGTGGACCAGTGCCAGGGTGACCCGTGAGACCCCAGGGCACAGGGCTCTTCCCTGCACGAGTGCCTTCTGCTGGTGAGCCCAGCAATGCTGGGCAGTGACCATCCCCTGGTACCAGCGTGATGATGTCTCCTCTGTCTGTGTAAATCAGAAATTCTTGCTGCCCACTGCCTAAGGGGGTGCAGAGCATAGTGCCTCGGTGATGGCAAAGCCTTTTGAGATCCTCCTGTGGAAGATGCCATACAAGTAGAGTCCAGCCACTACTGAAGTTTGTCAGCTCTGACACCTCAGGAACTTCATTGCTTTGAGCTGGGTACTACTGGCTGCTGCAGGGGCTGTTTGAACTACACCTATAGAAAGGCTTTGGGTGCTTTAGTATCTCCTAAGGTTATGACATCACCTTTTCCCTTTTCCCCCAGCCTCACCCCCCAGTGTGTGATGGCGTTAACCTCAAGGATCAGACTTGGTCACCTTCTTTCTTTTGCAATAATCAGCTTGGTTTAGAACAAGGGGCTGTCAACAGGGCTGCATCTCTCCCATGTATCCCCACCAGGACACCAAGAGCTCTTGGAGGCATAATGGTCCTGTGCAGTGAGGCTTTGCTTGAAGGCCTGACCCTGCTGCCACCGTGCCAGAGGCCAGCATTAGTGCACCCTAGTGTGCGTGCTACCATTGCATTGAAGCCCCGCTGGTAGAAGTTTACAGCAGAGCAGAGCAAAAATCTTCATGAGCCATGCAGAACCCGGGAGCCGTGCTGTGGTACACACCAAAAACAGCAGAGCCATAGCACGTTGTGTAGGAGTGCTGGCAGGAAGATGCTGATACTCAGCTGGGATGTGTTTTGGGGTGGAAGTTGGTCACAGGTGCCTCTAGGCTGAAAGTTGCAATCTTCTTTCTCTAGAAGGAAATTCCTGCTAAAAGGAGGATCAGATCCTACTCCAGCAGGCCAAAAACTCAGGGTTTCTCAGGGAAAGGCTGCTTCTCCAAGGGCTCTTGCATCCACAGCTCTCTCCTGAGGAGGAGTCTGCACTGATAAACTGCAAAGTGAGGGTCAGGACACTCTAAAGCCCTCAACTGCTTCACCTTCATACAGCAGACTACCTGTGGAAGAGTTCTAGGTGACACAAGATTAAGCCTCAGACTGGGGAAATACCACATTTTAGATTAGGAAAAAAAAAATTATTTCTATTCAGCTGTGGGAGGGTTCCTGGTCATCTGTTCCACTCTGGTTCCTGAAGGACCAAATGGTTTATCCTGGCCCCTTCCAGAAACTTTCTCTGGGGTGCAGGGTCGAGATACTGAACACAAAGCTTGCAGTTCTAATCAGGATGGACTTGCTCACAAAACAAGGAGCTGGCTTTGTTCTTGGGGAGTAATTCAGGCAAATTGATTGAAATAAAAGGGAAATAGATCACAGACTCTGTCTTATGTGTTGCTAGCTATAGCTGTTTGGTTAATGTAGGATTACAGGGTCATTACCTCAAAACAGGAACAACTATGCTAGGAAATAGAACTGGTTTCTGGTCAGAAACAGGACTGATGCAGAGTAGGAAATGGCTTTCAGTATTCCATCATGTTAAGCAAGGCAGCAGCATTCCTTGGGATAAGGGGAAACAAATTTTACAGTCTGTAGCCAAGTGCCAGTTTCCCTATTATATATTTATTTTTCCATTGCTGGGAAAGAAATTGCTGGTGAGGAGTTTCTTTTAAAGACTTTAAAGGCCTTCCCTCTGGTGTAATGTACATAGAAGAGGTGCTGTGAATGCAGCTGTACTGAGTAGCAGTGTGGTGACACAGCCCCTGCTACATGCAGTGATGGGACATGAACACATGCCAGTTCTGGATACCTGAGCATAACCACAGGCACCAGCTTATCCCAGGCAGCAAGGAGATAAGCCCCATCTTCTTCACTCCCCCCATTTACTTGATTCCAGGTCCAGCTTAGCCACAAACCAGGGAGAGAGATGTACTGACCCACAGGTGACCCAAGGGAACAGCAGTAGTGGTTGTAGTTCATTCCAGCCTTCTGTGCAGTATGCAAGAGTTAAGGTCAGCACAACACACACACCAGTGAACTGGCAGATAAAGGTATCAACACTCCTGTATTAAAGTGCAATTCAAAAAGTTACAAACATTCATGGTTGATTTTTTTTTTTAAATACAGAGTTGTTAGAATATCTGTAAGTCAGAAAAAGTGTTTATAGATAAGGAAACTTACTTCCCCCCACATGGAACTGCTTTAGGAATTCATACTTTTAAGTAGTGCAAACCTGACTTGCAGGAGAGCCCTGCCATACAGGGAAGTAAGAGGGGAAACACTCCTGCCTCCTCCTCCTTGTGGAGGTAGGGAGGCTGTAGGAAGAAGTACAACCACCCTATATGTAAAGGATCACAAGGGTCTCCACCAGACTAGAGACTCTTCAGAGCAGGTTTAATAGCACTATGCCCTAAGGAAAAAGGACAGGTTGTGGCTGAGCAGCCAGAGTCTCTGCAAGAGACCCAAGCATTAGTAACTCCCACCCAGACAGCAGTTCCCAGCCGAGGGCACTCCACCTATAAGCAACCCACTCTGGCATTGCACTGCCCACCTGCCCACGCTGCTCAGCTGTGGGCACACACAGCCTGGCTCCAGCAGCTGAAGGAGAAGATGAAGGCCAGTTTTCCCCTGTGGAGGTAGCACACAGCACAAGTCTGCTCAGCAGAGGGAACCAGGGCTGCAGGACTTGTCTCCTGACAAGGCTAGAGTGCCAGGTCATCTGCCTCATGTAACATATTTTGCTCCAAGGCAGGCAGCCTCCCGTGCAGCACTTGACTCCTTTACACTTGAGGAACAGCTGCTTGACACAGGATCATTGCACAGACATGAGGCCTGCTCAGACAGGGGAAAGACAGACTGATGCTCAGGTCTGCCAGTCTGTGAGCTCACTGCCCTGGAGGCACACCTTTGTTTGCTTCTCTATTCAATGGCTACAAACACAGGTTGACTGGGACCCATCCATGCTTCAGCATCTCTGTCTCTTCAAACACCTTTCCCAAGGTCATCACCCCTCAACTATTAGTCCAGGATGCCACACACTTCCAACACAATACAGGATTTCCAAAGTCCCATCTCACACTGAACTGCCCTAGAATTTAAGGAAATTTAACACTTTTCTAGGGCACCTGAGGATCTATACAGGGAATCTCATAGCTCTCTACACCTTTCCTCCAGGATGGTGCTTCAGAAGTCAAAAGTTTGGCATTCCAAGTTGTTTTACTCCAACAAGATCCCAGAGCCTTCACATTTTAGTCCTGGATTGGTCATGTGATACAGTTTAATAAGAAGTCCATCTCTCTCCTCAAGCCAATGGCAGAGCAAAAGGTTAGTCTTTTGACCCCATGAGATAAAGCAAGTAAGTAGGAAAGTGCTGTTGTCCTGCCTTGTATTGCCACTGACTCAATGCTTAAGGAGGGCAGGTGCTCAGCTGCCCAGCACTATATCTATTGTAGAGAAACAGAGATCTAGAGATATGCTAACTTGAGGGGTATTGACAGCCAAGTTGTCTTCAGGGAGAGAGAATGTGGGAGGCTGGCTGCAATTTCCTTATATTAGTTGTTCTTCTTATCCTCAGGAGGTGCATAAGGAGGTGGCTGATCCTGGAAAGAGACACAGTAGAGTCAACAACCATGCCTGTTTTATGACCAGCTCTTTCCAGGCATTCCCAGGCTTGGCTCACCAGAAAGGAGTGCCCTGCAGTGAGCTACAGACAGAACTAAGTTCTATGGTTTAAGCTGTCACTTCATCACACCATTCCTCTCTAGTATCAGCAAAGTTCCATGATACATGCTGTCTCCCCAACATTTCTAGGAAAAGTCCCCTCAAAACCAGGTAACAAATGGTCCACTGCAAATGGACCATTTAATCTGTTTTAAATGCCATCCTCCCTTCCCTTC
The DNA here is from genome assembly GCA_013400175.1 of Phainopepla nitens. Lineage (NCBI taxonomy): Eukaryota > Metazoa > Chordata > Aves > Passeriformes > Bombycillidae > Phainopepla > Phainopepla nitens. The sequence goes on along the minus strand of VXBQ01014070.1, from coordinate 7,859 downwards.
CAGGGCTTTGTCCCTGTTGAAGCTCACAGCTCTGACCCAGCAGACAGCAAACCCTGGGCTGAGGGCCAGCTTTGCTGCTCCATCCATCTCCAGCCTGCCAGAGCCAAGCAAGGCAGTGAGGGGCACAGCCAGACTGCCATGTACCAGATGGAGGCTACAGACAACTTACTGGCTGCCACTGACTGAACAGTAAGAGACCTCCCTGTCTCCATGCAGCCCAGAAAGAAAGCAAAACAGAAACCCACACGCTGTCATCCTTAAGTGACCTATTCTTCTTTAACTCCCTCATTTTCAGGCCCAATGGATGCAGAAAACTCTGTGTTTTCTCTCTGCCCATGCAAGTCTGTTATGCCTTTAGGAGTAAGACAGGTAGTAAATGGCTGTTACTGGATCAATCTTAAGGCCTTCCTCCTTTCCTGACTGAAAATGTAAACAGCCTTCTTCATGGGAGCCTCCCTCCCAGAAAAATGCATACTTTCTGTGCATGTTCAACATGAAGGTACACTAGACTTTGCTAAGAAAGCAAAGCATCATCTCTGCTAGTGACAGAGGAGAGAGCAGGCACATGAAGACCAGGCATGGTACTCACCATGGGCATGTACACGTTGTGTGGGTTGGCAGGGTTGTAGTATGCACTGGAAGCAGCTTCCATGGCCTTACTGCTTCCTGGAAAGGAAGGAAAAGAAGCCACCTTAAATATCTGAGGCAATGGCCCAGCCTCAGAGCCTTCTCCCCAGCCTCACCTCTTTCAAGGAGGCAACAAAGGCCCAAGGAGCCAACAGGAATGGCAGCAAGCTGGGTTAGAATGCAAAGCAGCTCAGAAAGCTGGCTAGGGCTAAGCACAAGCTGTGCAGTGCAAGGCTGAGCAGCTCCCTACAGAAGACCTGGAGCTCTTGCAACAACAGCTTCCCCACCCCATGCTGTGCCCATGCCAGCCTCAGCCCAAGCCCCCAGGCACCCTTTTGCACCCAGACCCTGGCAACTGCCCAATCCCATTTACCTGGCATTCCTGGGCTCACCCAGGCTGGGGGAGCTGAGGGGGCTGAGGAGCCTGCAGGAGGTGCCCCGGAGTAGGGCGGTGGAGGTGGCATGTACACGGGGTTCATGTTTGGAAGTGGTGGGTAAATACCTGAAAAAGACAACAGCAGGCTGATGCTTTGGACCACAGACCACAGGACAGAGAGCTCAGAGGTCCAACAGCACGTTAGCTGGGGATCAGAGCAGTGGTAAGGGAAGCTCTCCAGGCTTGGCAGGGATGCAGACAAGCAGGGATTTGATAATTTGTAATGCCTGTCACATCAGCAGGCAATAATTCTCTACCAAGCAGCAGCACAATTTGCAAAGCACGTTTTCATGTAGCTACAACTACAGCGACACATGGGTGTGACCAACAGCACGTGACAGATTTCTGCAAGGACAAGGATCCTTGGTGGAGACAAAACTACAGCAACCCTCACCATCACCCTCACCGTACCACTGTCATTTCTTCCCAGCTCATATCAGACACAGCCACCATTACACAGCTTCCAAACCTGGAGTCTGGGCGTACGGGTACCCCATGGGCTGAGGAGCAGGCCCGTAGGCATTCACTGGAGGCGGTGCATGGGGATAAGATCCGTTTGCTGGCAGAGGGCCGGCGTAGCCTCCCGGCACAGGCGCGTATCCCCCGGGAACAGGGGCGTATCCACAGCCAGGGCTCTGCAGAGGAACGCCGCTGGAAGCTAAGGAACACACCTTTAGTAAGCCAGACATCTTTTCTGAAAGCTAAACGTACAGAATAAAATGAAAACAGTCCTGTTAATGCAGAGCTGTTTCCCTTTATCTAGATTCACTATACAGTCCTGCCATAGTACGGTGCCTGACAAGCATCAGTCAGAGTGCTAAAGGAAACCAGCTGCAAAAATACAACCTCACAGGTCCCAGTCCCACCCAGGAGCTCCCACTGCTTGAAGAAAAGACCACTCTAAATGAAGTAGCAGTACAGTACGTGTTTTCTTTATTCTTTCTGAAAACAAGTACATTTTATAAAGTTTTCTTTTTAAAGAAATGTATGTTATCAGAAAAAAGTACTTGTTCTTCCATTTGAAAATTTTAAAACGAAATTGTTTTTTAAACCTGTTTTTCCCCTCTCCAAATGTGCATGTTAGCTTTCCCCATCTTACTGCACTGTTTTAGAACTGAGCTGAGAGTAGGTAAGTGAAGCAATTTTTCACCATCACATATTTCAACTTTTTTCCAGGAGAAATAAGGTTCTGTGGTAAAAGGTGGTCCACCTCCAAAGCCCAAACCCCAGAATATTCTGACTGCACAAAGCACTAAGATGAAATAAAGAAAAAGAATTGAAAAGGAAACCGAAAGTTCCCATGGAAAGAGAAAAAAATACTTTGCTGTGGAAGCAGGCCTAGGGTACCCCTCTTCCCATGAAGTTCAGAATTAGCACAATTTGCTTACTACTTCAGCCAGCCATGGGGGAACCGCAGGATCTGAAAATCCCTTACCACTAGAAGCAGCTTTCAACATCAGCTGTCCAAACTCAATGGCTCCTCCACTGTTGAAAGTCAGTTTAAATGTTCCCTGCCCTTCCCAGCCACCTAGGAGAGAGAATTAGAAGTTAATCAGACTATTAGCCTCCTCAGTACCAGCCAAGACAGCAAAATTGTTTATACTTCAATTGGTTTTTTTCTTCTTGATTTCAAAACTATTTTGCATCCTATTACCAGGGAGAAAGTCATGGCACTGCTATCAGACGTCTCCCAAAATAATATCTCAAGAGATCATGAATTTATTTTTTTACCCTTTGAAAGTTATAGCCATGTAGAAGCAGCCTACTCTAGATACAAGACTGCTTTGTTCTTTCCTGAAAGGTTTAATGGAACCTAATAATGAACAATGTAAAGACTGAACATTTCTTTCACTGAGGATATTAACTGGAAGCCTTCAGATGAGGTTTTATTGATATCCTCGGTGAACTACAGATCAGGATCTGCAAATCAAGCTAGGACTTCAATCAAATGCAACATCTTTAACTGACACACAGAAGCTCAGACAGATTATTAAATGCTGAAGTATATTAGCAATTTCTTAAGAAAAAAATTCAAGTAGGCGATGTCTTGCAAGGCAAGTAAGAGTGCTTTGTTTTCTTAGGGCTTTTTGGGTTTTGTTATTTTTTTTGGTGGAAGGTGCTTTGAGTTTTGGTGCTTTTAACAAAAAATATGTGTCATTTAAATATAAGATTTATCTTCCTTGTCTAACAACTAAATTAGTATCACGTGAGAACAAAGTAGAAATAAAGTATAGAAATATAACAAAAGAGTCCATCATGGATAAAGTGATTCCTTTGGTGATCCACCTCTATCTTAGTATGATTCACCACTGTCTTAGTATGACTTCAGCCCAAGAAAGTGGGGTGATCCACAACTCCCAGAGGACCCAGTCACTTTAAAACATTGTTACAAACAGAAAGCAAAGAGAATAAACACTTCAGATGCCATGAAAACGCATGTGAAAGAGCTGAAGAGAGAAGAAATTTGAACCAGAAGCCATGTTTGCAATCCCTGTTTATCTTTTGCATTTCCCCACGTTTGGTCATAAACACCACTGTTACGTCTTACCAGGGCTTCACAATCACATTGGGATCAAAGCTAAATCAGTGATGGACATCAGACTCCCAGATCCATGCAACCCATACCCAAGGGGCTCTTGACTTCCCAAAAACCAAAAGTGGTTGCTAATTCTAATTCTGTGTATCAATAGCATGGACAGGTGCCTTGGTCATTTACCCACCCCTCCAGGTCAAAGACAGGAGAAAAACAAGCACATTGGGAAAATGAGCTAACACGATACACACAGCAAGACAGTAGTTAAAAAATTACACAAAAGTCATCCTGGGCAAGTCAGTCCCTGGCCTGGGGGCAGAAAGCAACATGGTAGCAGTGCCCTAAAGTGCAGGAGACTGTGGACACACCAGCTATACCACCACAGCTACTGTGCCTTTCCTGTGCCCATAAGCTGGTCTGGTGGTCAGCAAAAAAGGCCTTGTGACACTTGGGGAAAGTTCAATCCACAAAGCACTGGCACGTACCTCCAGCCTCAGCCTGGATCTGTCCTTTGATGTAATTGGCAGAGAAAACAGGCTGCTCAATCGAGCATCCTTTCACCAAATAAAATGGCATCATGAAAGACAGCATGGGATCCTTGCCCTTGGACACAAAGATCATCTGCAAGACAGGAGGAAATGCTTTAGAATTACTTGAATTCAACAGACAGAGTGATGATGGAGTTCTCCTATCAGCATCCAAAAAGAGGATAACTTAACCTCTAGTATGAGTATGCACTGAATTATTTTACAGCTTTAATACTGGGGATCTCCAACAGATTTGATGGCACGTGGCTCTCTCACCTGAAGCACGTACATTCCAGCATAACAAACCACTTAAAACACACCTGCACATTTACAGAGTTTTGCTGTTCTGCTTTTTAAGGACAAGCTATGAGAGTATGCAAAGAAGTATCATTGACCGACACATTATATGAAATATATTCTCTAGACAGCATTTTCCAGGACTGCATGTGCCTTTGTAGGTGACTGGGATTGTGACATGAACAATCCCACTTCCACCTTTCCTTCTCCTACACAGTGCTGTCAGTGGTTCCTTCCACAGCAAAAATCCCTTCTTCTATCATCAGCTAGGTTTCTGGTTTACAGTTTACAAGATCCCTTGAGAAAGAAGCAACCCTGCTGGCATCAGACTTACCCTGTAAGGGGTGAGATACAGCATTCCTTTCTTGGTGCCTTTGAAGATTTCAGGCTTGCCTGTCACGTCGCTGAAGGAGAGCTCCACATCTTTACACTGTTTGAGGACACTGCAGGAGGAAATCAGACAGATTGGAGAGAGAGTTGGTAACAACTCTGACACGTACCCTCATCACACAGGGAAGGGAATAGCACAGCAAAACTCGGAATATTATCTCAAAGCCCTGCTGTGGGCCCTGCTGTTTTGACTTTGAACAGAGAGGCATGATTTACTCGAACTGGAAGAATTCAACCTCTCAGCTGAGACAAGCCCAGCTCCCCTTCCATAAGGGCACCGTTAATACACAGAGGGTTTCTGTCTCCAAAGGTGTCAGGCTGAGGAATTCCACTATGCACACAAAGACCCTCAGCCCAAAGACCAGGGCACAGAAAGGGCTGAGGTGTCAGAAACCATCCCCTTGATGCCAAGGTGTAATCTCAGCAATCCTCCCTCCCCAGAGCATGCCCAAATCAAGCCCACTGCACTGGAAAACAGCACTGCTGTACCACCACACCCACTGTGCAAATGGAAACCTTCACCCTGCCTCATGCGACTTAAGGAAGTTTTTGTAGTAAACAGTACCAAGTTAAGGAATGAAACAATGAGTCAGCAGTGTCAGCAATAAAGGTATTATTGTTGGATATTTATGGGAACATTAGCAGAGTTTCCTAATGACACAAACCCAGATGAGAACTGTGAACACTGCAGGGTCAGAGGTACAAAGGTACATGAAAAATTAAGCAAATTTTCAGAAAAAAATGAGTAATCTTATGAAAACATGTCACTGAGTCTACAGTGCAGATCTAAACATACCACATAGTAAGAAACTGTGGAGAATAAACAAAAGAACTTTGGGGGTGATAAACCTTCAGCATGTTACAGTGGTGTAAGACTCCAAGGTGTTTATGGCTCAAGAGCATGAAAATCAAAGTGACAAAGCTCTAAACCAACACAAGCCTGAACGGGCTGGATCCAAAATAATCCTTATGTATTCTGCTGAGCATACTGTAGAAGTCAAACAAAGACAGGAAACTGTACAATTATTTGGGCAAGGGAGGAATCTGCAGGGCCACCCTATAGAAAAATAACCAAATGCCCGACAGTTTCAGGTTGTTTGGTCTTTAGGGAAGAGAAGAACATTGTAGATGGATATGAAAAATGCAGCTAGCCAAGAATGAAGACATTGAAAAGCACTGAAGACATCTAGCTTTGATGAAAAAAAAAAAAACCTGACCAAGAAACTCTACTGGGACACTACTTCATAGCTGAGCTAGATGGAGATTCTCAGACTGGCTGAAAGAGACTTGTGAGACAGCAGAGCTCTTTCCATTTCCAAAATGCAAGGGGAAAACATATATTCTAAGCTAAATGCAACCAACTTTTTGACAGCTTTAATCTTACCAGAACACTCCCTCAATCATGTCTTGTAGCAGCACTTCACGTAATTTTGCCTCACTGGGAAGAATTTCTAGGTAGTAATTGTAATGTTTACTGCTTTGCAGCTACTCACACAAGCAAATAACATGCAGCCACCACCACGGAGAATAATCAGGCTGCTGAACCGGTCTGCACCTGCATGCCTGGCCAGGGCTGTCACGGGAGGCTGCGCACCCTGTGGAGCCACACTGCCCTCACTTGTGACTGAGCAGCACCTCAAAGAATGCACAGATTTATGATCTCAAGCCAGTGTTAAGGGTTGGAAGGGATCTCAAAGATTACCCAGTCCCAACCCCCTGCCATGGCCATGGCCACCTTCCACTAGATCAGCTTGCTCAAGGCATTATCCAGCCTGGCTCTGAACACTGACAAGGCTGGGGCACCCACAGCTCACAGAGCAACCCGTTCCAGTGCCTCACTACCCTCACAGTAAAGAATTTCTTCCTAATGCCTAGCAGAGATTTCCCTTCTTTCAGCTTGTACCCATTACTCCTTGTCCTAGCACTGCAGCTCCAGACCAAGAGTCCCTCTGTGCCTTCCCTGTAGGTGCAGTTCAGGTACTGGAAGGTGCCGATGAGGTCTCCACACAACCTTCTCTTCTCCAGGCTGAACAGCCCCAACATTCTCAGCTTCTCTTGACAGAGGAAGTGCTTCATTCCTCTTACCAGCTTTGTGGCCTCCTCTGGACCTGCTCCAACAGTTTCAGATCCTTCTGATGTTGGGGACCCCAGAGCTGGATGCAGCACTCCAGGTGAGGTCACACCAGAGTGGAATACAGAGGCAGAATCAGCTCCCTTGCCCTTCTGCCCACACTGCTTTTGATGCAGCCCAGGATTCAAAGGATAGAGAAATCTCCTTCAAACCAGCATGAGCTCAGCATGTCAGAGGACCTTCCTGGACTGAAGCATTAGGAGTCAGCTCCAAACTCAACGCAAGATGGACTATATTTCTGAAGTGTAATTTTCCTACTGATCACCAGACCCAGACCAGCTCCTTTGATCCTTTTACTTAGACCCTTTACTGGGCCTCGGGTTTCTGGGACTTCTGTTGCCAGGCAGCTGGGAGCACCCAAACGCGGCCACACGGAAGCCCGGGTCTGTGAGGCTGGTCTGTCAGTCCCTGCTCGGAGCCAGGGCAGGCGTCGAGCTGTGCCTCCATGGAGAGGCGCTTCTCCGCCCAGAGCAACTCTGAATTCAAGTTCCCTACTTACGAATTCACGTGATCAAAACTCCCACCTTAAATACTCTCTGCCTCTCTGGCGTCACCGAGCGCACGACCTTACAAAAACCCCAATTCCTTGACTTTCACAAGCGACGGCAGCCTCAGTCTTCATCCAGGACGCCGGCTGGAGAGGCTTTGAGCACCCCCGAGTTCCCGCGCTGCAGACGGAGCAGCTCTCCGCACTCCAGCCAAGCCCGCTGCCCGCCGCCCGCCCCAGCCCCAGCCCCTGCCGGGGAGCCCTGTAGTAACGCACACCCCAGCCCGAGCCGGGCAGGAAACGGGGGTCGCCCCAGCGGGAACCTGCCCCCAGCGGGCCCCGCCGCCCCGGCCCTGAGGGGGAGAGAGGGGGCGAGGAAGACGCTCGCGGCCCCGGTACCTCTCGGCATTGGGGATGACGACACCGCCCTC
>VXBQ01014065.1:262764-294070 GCA_013400175.1 Phainopepla nitens | reverse complement strand
GAAGGAAGGAAGGAAGGGAAGCAGCGCGCCCGGCAGGGCACGTCTCACCGGGCACCTGAGGCCGCACTTGTTGCTCCCCAGCGCGGGGCCGGGGCCGCAGCAGCGCAGCCGGGAGCTCCGGTGGCGCTGCTCGCCGGCGAGGGAGCGGGGCCGGGCGCGGAGCCGCCGTGTGCGCTGCCCACCCTGCCCCGGCAGGATTTACCCTGCTCGGCACGGGCGCTCTCCGCTTCCCGTCCCCAGCCTGAGCGTCACGGGGAGTGCTCGAGCCCCGCGAGCAGTTTTTGGTTGGGAATGCTCGTGTCTCTGTTGGTTACGCGTTTAACTTACAGCGAAATCTGCATTCACCTCCTAGCAGCTTCTCTGTAAGCGCGTTATGTGAAGTACGTACGACCAGCTACGACACCGAGCAAAATCAAGGCTCCCGCAATTACAGGTAATTTGCGACACGCCTACAGATGTTAAGAGAGCTGCGGGAAGGTAAACAGCTTGCATCAGTAAAACTGACAGGTCCTGTGAGTGCCTGATCACACACTGGAAACATTCCTTAGAATTAGAGGGGGAATAGGAAATGAGGTGTGAGTCAGAAAAAATGTATTTCTGAGTATCGAGGCTGGATAAGATCGTGCAAAGAATGAGTACTTAAGGCCTTAAATAAAAGACGAAGGACGTGCTGGAGTAAGGGCAGGAGTGCTTGCTTAGCTCCTGGCACTAGCTGGTAGCTGGGCATGTTCCGGGCATGACAGGCTTTTCCGTCATCGGGCTTTCCTAGATTGGGTATTGCTTTCTCATGTTGAAGAATCTCCCCCTGCTCTCAACAGAGGAAATTATTTCTTTGTCTTGTACCCCATTAGTTTTCACCATGTAGCATGGAAATACTATTGAGACAGCAGGCAGAGGGTTGCAAGAAGGAAGTCGCCTTTTGTCTTAAGAGTGCTCTTTTAAACCCAGGTTTTATAACTTTGATGATTACATGCGGTGTCCTGTATGAAATACTGTGAGAGTTTGGGCCCAGATTTGGTTTGGGATCACCAGAGTGTAAGTGTGTACACGGAGTCAAAAGCAGAAGGAAATGTATTTTCATCCTTAATTTTGTTAAAGGAGTTATGTAATTTTTAATGTTTCTTGGCCTCCCCTGCTCAGCCTGGAAACCCTGTTGCCAGCTACGTCCTTTGAAGAGCTCCAGAGGAAAGACAGTAGGCAAAAGCATGTGCATGTGATGGGGTTAGATCTTTCTTGGAGAACAAGGCAATGGTGGGACAAGCCTCAGCCGGGAAGAAGGCGATGCCTCCGTGTGTCAACGAGGCATTGCAATGTAAATTTCCGGGTGGGATTTTCAGCACGCTTCCAGAGCCATGAGATTACATCTGTGCTGCATGTGTCAGGGTTTCTAGCAGACTTCAGGCGGTCCCCAGAACTGTCAGTCTCATAATTGGTAGGATTACATATCTCAGAGCTTAAAAATGGAGCAGTAAAACCCCATGAATTAGCGTACTTCCCTGGAGAAATTGATTCTGTCCTGATGGGGCCAGTTCTCCCAATTGCTGGAGCTGGGCCTCTTAGGCCTCTGACAGTGGTGTTGTTTTGCATCCCTTGATCCAGGTAAATAATTTGGGCAGCCTCATTTATTTTGTGCAAAAAAAGCAATAGGTACAAGTTCATAACAGTCACTGTGTAACCTCGGTGGGTACTTGTGAGTAAAGAGGATGCTTTTACAAGTTGAGTCTTGTGAGCAGTTCCAGTTAAATCAGTGGTCCCTGCGGGAAATGGGAGCATGGGTTGAAGCTGTGTTTTTCTTTTGATGTTTTCCCGTGTTCTGTTCCTTGCTGAATTTTAATTGTTACTTAATGATGACTGATGAGGTATCCGAAAGGAGAACTGTGACTCTTACCTGGCTAAACACCAGTTTGTGTAAGGAAAAGCTTGAAGTGATGATATGAGGTGAGATAATGTGCTGTCAAAACAGCAAGAATGTGGAAAAAGAGAAGCATGTCTCCTATTAGTTGACAAAAGAATGTTGAAACTAATTCTATTCCTTATCTCACACCTGCATTTCTTCCTGTAATAGAGTTTTAAAAAGGAGAAAGTTGCTTTTGACTTTACTCTTGATGAATGAAATAACAAAATACATGCTCAAGCAAAAGCTGCAGTGCAGTGTAAAATGTTAGTGTTTATAAGTCTAATTAGTGTTTCCAAAAGGGTATGAGTTCTGTGTGTGAAAGAAGACAGAGGCTTGTTAATTTTAGAAGAGAAACTTGTAGAGAGGATGTAGACTTTTGCCTAGGCATAGGGGGATGGATATAGGAATTAGGTAACAGGCTTTAAAAAAAAAAAAGGGAAAACTAACATTAAAAAGTCATAACTAGAAAGTTATTTTGATGACCAGAAGCTGAGCACAGTATCTCAGACTTTCTTTAAGATACGAGAAATAGGATGCTTGTATGAGTGGAGGCATAGTCCTCAGGAATTCAGCTTTCTTCCAAAATTAGAAGCTTTAAGCCCACTTTGAAGGAAAAGTTTACAGGGGAAAATGGCTGAGACAGACTAAACTGTAATAGGACTTGTACTGTCTTGTTATGCCTTCAAGTGTGACCTCTGTTTTCCTGTTTTGTATGAGTGGAATTAATTTTGTGCAGAGATGTTCTGGAGGATAGTAATCTCCAGTTACATTTACAGGCTGGTGAAATAGGTATGGATGTTTCCAAGCATCTTTGGAAAATGACTTAAAACTTGTGTGAGGGCCTGAATATGGGACAGTCATAAGGGTGTCACTGTGGGCAGAAACTGAACCCTTAAATGCTCTTGATATTTAAGTAGCATAAATTTTTAATAACATTTAACTACATACAAATTGGGTCCTAATCTGTTTGGTTTCTCTGGATTTCATGCTGTGTTTAATTAGAGCAAAGAATGCCTCCTGTTTTCCCAAACTTGAGTAGAAGGAAAGAACAATGCTTGCAGTGTTCAGACCTGCAAGTGTCAGAGGTTTCCTGTTCCTGATTAGTCTTTGCCTGTTCTTGTGTAAAATCAGATATACTGTAATCCTTCTGTCGTGGCTCTTCTCCTCTCCAGTTTCCACTCTGATCTGGAGACAGGTGTTCAGAACAAAGTTTAAGAGCTACTAGAGAGAATTGCACAGGCTTTTCTGATTGTTAAGCTGCTCCTTTGATCTTTCAGCTTTTTAGGAAAGTAGTGTTGCTGATATTCCAGAGTCTTCCAGCTGCATACTCCTTGAAGTTTTTAATATACTGCTGTAAAATTAAAATAGCTGGAAGCTACCTATTAAAGGATTTTAGTTGCCAAGGTCTAAGTTCAAAGCTTTGTCTTCCATTTTGAACTCTGCATTAGAGCTGTAGCCAGGTAGGGAGCTGCATTCTTTTTCAGGTGTCAGAAATATCCTGGACGATTGAATTCAAGCTCTGTGCTTCCAGCTTTGAACTGTTACTTATCTGTCTTGATCCATTGAGCCTGTGAAGCTTGTAATTGCAGTGAGGCATTTCAGGAGAACAGCCCTGTGAGATGGTGAGATTTTTCTTATCTCTAGTTTAATGTCTGGGAAACTGAGGCACGGGCCAGAATGACAGATTAGGTAGGAAGTCTGAGCAAGCTAGCAAGTGCTTGATGTAGCCTGTGTACCAGCCTTTCTTGGTGAAATAAAAGGATGCTGTCTTTTGGAAGATGTTAATCTGTATTTATTAGAAGCTTCCTTGCTTCAGCCTTGGCAGTGCAGCTGTTCTTGTAGTACAGCACCAAAACTAACTCAGCAATAGGAATAACAAAATCTAACTAGTGTGTTCTTCAAATCTGAGTAATGACAGAGCATTATGCAGCTCTAGGATACCTCGATGCTGGTTGTCAGCTTCCCCTGTGAGCTGCTGCTCCAGTGCAGCTGTTGAGATCAACATCTGAAAGGAAAGTTGTCTCAGCAGCACGTTTGAATGCGTGTTGGACCTCAACATGCAGCAGTACTTCTTGTGCTAAGTTGGGTCATAAAATAATTTTGGTAATGATTTTGCATCTGTTAGTTTAGATGTTTGGAAGCTTTTCTATGGCAAAAGTTCTGCATTAAACTGCAGCCTCGGGTATGTGAGTTACCTTTGTCCCCAGCTTGGTGGGTAGGCAGGGACACTTGAGACCAGTGCTTTTTTACTTAAAGAGTATCTTGGTTAACACATCCCCATATGGGATAAAGTGACTTTTTGTCTTGGTAGTCTACTGATCTTTTATCAGTATCCGGAGGCCCTGCTGAAAGTTGTTGAATGTCACACCAAACTGGTAACTCCTGGTACACTGCACGCTAAAATTCTCATAGAAGTGGAGTCATTGTGAACACCCTCTAAATTTTTGTGTACATCCAGTACAGTAAATAAATTGATATCCAAATTGAAGGTGAGAAGGATATAATCTTAGTCTGAATTTATGCATAAATTAAGGGTCTTTGGACCTCTTCTTGAATGGAACTCCTAGATGTTCCTGTAGCATAAGCAGATACTGTAATAATTGCTTATGACTACTTTTTTTTTTGCTTGATAATATCCTATAGCACAAGCACCATATATGTATGTGATAGAGACATATCTTCTGTTCTTTTTACACCTTGACTTATTCCAGCTGTGGATTTAGCCACTGAGTAATGATTTTCCAGAATAACAGTCTTTAACAAAGGAAGAGGGTGTCTGTTAACAAGCCAGCTGTACTCATAAACAGGGGAGCTCAGTGATGATTGTCCTCGGTGTTGTGAATTGCAGGGATTTTCACTGGGTGGACGCACGGTGCTGTGACTGCGACTGCGGTTTAATGTAGGCTTTCAGGAGCTAGCTTTAAAGTAGAAGGCAGTCTAGCCATGGCAGCCCAGAGCTCAAAATACTGCCCATAAGCTGTAGAACTACAGAAGGAGTTAAGCCGTAGTTCTTTTGCTGCTCTCTAGCTTACTACTGGGAAAAAAAAACCCAAACAAAACCCCAAACAAACAATGCCAGCAAAAAAACACAAATGAAACACCTGCTTATGTGGCTATGTTGTGTGATCATACAGAACTGTTCCCGTTGTAACTTAACTTTTCAGTCAAGCACGGTGATCTTCTGTGATTGTTTTTAACTGTTAACTGTAACAACCATATCCCACTGTGGTCCTCTAATTGTTGAAATGTAACAGAAGGTGCTGCTGGTAGTAGAACAGATATCTATGTGGAGGCTTGGAAAAGCTTATTTTCATGCCCAGTTGCAATTTTTGTGAAGGAGCATTTAACACTTAATGCACTCCCCTGTTAGAAATTATTCTATATGCTTAGTTACTCAACCTCACTAACTTCAGCTGTCTTCTGTTCTTCCCAGTTTCTTCCTTTATAAACAATCCCTATCCTCATTCCTACTTTACATTTTTTCCCCAAAATTCACCTAAGCTTTCGTGTCTTTAATGTGTTCCTGTAGTGTTCTGTACCAGCAAACTAGGTAAGTCCTTGGCTGTCTACATACTATTATTTCTGTGAGCATTTGGCAGGATTTGCTCAGCTAGAAATAGTATCTGGACTGGCTCTATAAAAATAGGACTTACCAACCCATTAAAGGAATGTAATTTTCCTGTTTTCTTCTCCTTTGGTCAGGAACACAGTTAATATTTTACTTCCTAGTGAAAAGGAAAGCAAGTATTTGAAAGAAAGATAACTAACCCATGATCAAGGTTCTAGCTTTTGAGTGAATAAAAAGTGAATGAGTCATCACATCAGTACAAGTAGCCCTGATGGGCTGTTTAGTTGGAGTGATCTGTACTGGTGGCTTTAGTAGTGTGAAGAGCCATACTTGGCTAACCTAAATTCTGCTTGGATCACTGTGTCTGTTTGTTGGAGAGGTGTGAACACTTTGGCAGCGTCTGAATTGCCTTCATTGGATCCTCTAAATTGCATTGAGGAGAACTGTTTAAAGCCAGTTAGTAGGAAACACTGTGGCCAGAGTATTTGGATGGCATTCAGGCTGACTGGATATGGCACTACAATCTTAGACGTGCCACGTTTCAGGGAGAAGATAGTGAGACTTCAGTGGTATCTGATCGGTGTCTGTAGCACTCTAGAGTAGTCCAGAAGTCATATGACTCTCCACCATTGTCAAAACAAGCCTGGGAGGCTGTGAGCAAAAAGGGGCAAAGGTTGGTAACCTGCACAGCAAGCAGTGGGAAGATCAGTGGATGGTGGCAGGAGGAGCTGAAGAGATCACTGGAAGATTTGGTAAGGTATGTAGGAAGGGAAAAGGGAGGAGTGTTTGGGGAGATATGAAAGACAAAGGCTTTTTTGGAAAGGAGAGGAGATGTTACCGGGAGGCTCTGGGCAAAAGACTGCCTCTTCAAAGTGTGGTGGCTTTTCCTTCTTTCTTGATCCAGATACAGCCATATCTTTGCTAGAATTGAAGCACAATATTTTGGCTTAACAAGCACAGTATACTCTGAGAGAAGATGGAGCGAGTCAGATGAAGAGGAGTGCATATTATCTTCAGCATTAAAGCTTTGCCAACCTCTCTTTCCCACTGACTGCTCGTTCTTACCCATGCTTTGCAATTTGCAGCCTGGGGTTTTTGTTGTTTGGTGGGTTTGTTTTAGTTCTGTTGAGCCTTTTGGTTGGTGGGTTTTTGTTGTTTTTTTTTTTTTGTTTGTTTGTTTGGTTGGTTTTGGGTTTTTTTGCGGAGGGGTGGGTTTCAGTGTTTGTTTTGGTATGATTTTTTAATGAAGCTGTCCTTACCAGATGATGTGTGGGTCTGTGCTGTTAAAATGATTGATGAAATGGACCAGGTTTAAAACAACCAAACCAACCAAAACATACTAGTCCTGGGAAGAACTTATGGACAGGTCACCTGCTTTATAATGTGCCTTCACAAAGTCACAGGGGGTGAACTGTAGTGTGACCTTAGGAGGAAACAGGACTAGGAGAGCTTCTTGAGCTAACTACACACTGGGGAACTTGTATTTTGAATCTCCTTCTGTACAGGGAGGAGAAAACAAATCCATGTGAAGTTACAACAAAATGGCAGCACTGTTGGTATGCAGTGAGATGTGAAGCCAAGAAACAGGGCTTATGAGGAGTGGATACACAGGTTTCACTTCACAGCCTTTTCACTCTAAGATGGTTGACAGGCAGGGAGAAGAAGATGGAATGACTGAGAAGAAAGTAAGAACTCTGGTGGAGTTACAGGATAGGTGGATAATGTGTGTAATACCACAGTTTGCATGGTGTCAGTCTTCTACAGGATTTATTTTCAAATGTTCATAAGTATTTCTAGTCACAATACTTAGTTGTAGTGTCATTTTATGAGTACTGTAATTGCCATATATGTGTAATAGTAACAGAGAACACTAAAAATTTGTAACTGTCCCTCTGTTTAACAGTACAATAATTGCCAAGGCAAATTCTGAAAGAATTTTCATCAATCAGATAATAGAAAAAGGGGTGGAAACAGTTAAAAATCCAGCTGATATGTTTATCTGTGGTATTAAGGAGTCTTTCCTGTGTCCTCATAGGATTGTTAACCTGCAGAGACTTTCTGTAACTGTATGCTAATGAAAAAAGAATCTTTATTCTTGGAAAAAATAGCCTAGCAGGAGAGCAAGGTAAGTCTGTTTCAGGATTGTTTTCAGTCACATACAGAGGAAATAGTCCATATAGATTGTGCATCCTGAAGGGGGCTCAGGAGAAGTTCTCTCCAGTCTGAAGGAGATCTTGGATCTCCCCCTTGGTTTTCACCTCCTGGAGTATAACCTCACACAGTCAACCAGCAGGATCTGAGGGAAATGTAGTTTATGGAACTAGTGAAGGGAGGTTACATTTAAATCGCAGTAACTCAAGGAAAATACACCATCATGTTGCACAACAATTAGGTGTCCTCATTTTCTCTGAGCTGTTGTGTACTTTGACTGAGTATCAGTGGCCTACTGATTATCTATAACTCACTGTAAACCAGGAAGGTTTTTGACATTACTCAGATTGGGAGCGTGACATGGAAGACAACTACAAAAGAGTGTCGTCATTTTCTTCCTCATGCAGTGTGATCTAGCTCAGAGTCAGGAAAATCTTGTGCTTGATATGATGACCTTTTTGCCAGTAGCTGCTCTTTAAAGCAACTTTGAAAAGATGATTTTGCTTATTGGTGCCTGGTGCTGTAAATGCCAAAGAAATATGGGCTCTGAGATACAAACAAATTAACAAAGTTGCAAAATAAAAACCTTCATGAGCAATTTTAGAGCCAGGAGATCTGTGAGGACTCTTAGAGGATCTTGGCTGGTAGGCACAAGAAATGCCAGTTTCTTGAATACACAGTAGGTGGCAAAAAAACTTTCTGTAAATCCATCTGAAGTGGAGGGATGAGGGGAGATGGGCTGAAATACCTCTGAATGCTCTCTGTGAAAAGCTGTTTGTGGAAGCTGTGAAAACCCAGACAATTGTGGTGTTCCTGAACAGACCAAAAGGTGAAATCCTTAATTCATTACGGTCATACTAATTTGAAACTCACCTGCTGGAAACAATACGCTTCTGTTGAAAAAGTCTCTGAGCTACTGCTGGCCTGTCTGAACTCTTCAAATGTTGACTGTAGCTTGACTGTAGCACTCTCCTGGCCTCTGAAATATCTGCCCTAATCTAGGACTAATGAAGTTTGTGGTATGAGGGGAAAAAAAAAAATCCAACCTGACAGGCATTCACAATGAAGGAGGCATTATCCAGTTACCCTAGGCCCTTTTTGTAGCTAGTGGAAAGAAAAGCAATTTTGGTATGAATCTTAAGCATTGGTTTTAAATGTCCAACTTGAGATGGATAATGACCAAGGTTTTACCTTCATTGCTTCAAGCTAGTGTGGAGTTTGCTTTGACTAAGAATGCAGTCACACTTTTTAAACTAGTGAATGCAGGTAATCCAGGCCTTCTCATGGAAGGTGCACAGCATCAGCAGCAGTTACTCAGGGTCTGTCTTTATTGCTGGAATGTGCTCAAATCATTATTTTCACCCTAAAGATAAGGATAAACCAATTTACCTTGATTTATATAGGAATTGTATCTGTCTAATACACTTTATTTTTAAACATAATGTCTACCTTACTTTTGGCTGGTGTCTTCTATTGTTTTGTTACTGTTATCAAGCTATTAGAAGCTGTATCATTTTGCTTAAGGTTGTGTTCATCATTTTCCCATCTATCCTTCTTACTTGATGTGGCATTGGCAAATAGACCTCAGAGTCAAATTAATGTGGTGCCGTGTGTGTAATCCAGTATGAAATATTACCTGCTGATATGTGATTAGGTTATCATTTATGACTAGTTGTAGGTAAGCTCACTGCATCAACAAAACGTTACCACAGCCAGTGGATGTGCTGCAATTATGATATTGCCTTTATTTTAAACCACGTGCTTGCTGGTATTTGTTTCCTGTCTTGATTAATCTTAGTTTTGTTTATTTGTCTTGTCTTAGGTCAGAGGATTGAAACAAGACAATGGATTGGGGAGCTCTGCATACCATTTTGGGAGGTGTAAATAAGCACTCCACCAGTATCGGGAAGATATGGCTCACAGTCCTCTTCATCTTCCGTATCATGATCCTGGTTGTGGCTGCAGAGAAAGTCTGGGGAGATGAACAAGATGACTTTGTCTGCAACACGCTTCAGCCTGGCTGCAGAAATGTTTGCTATGATCACTTTTTCCCCATCTCTCACATCAGACTCTGGGCCCTGCAGCTGATCTTTGTCTCCACACCTGCGCTGCTGGTGGCCATGCACGTGGCTTACAGGAGGCATGAGAAGAAAAGGCAGTTCAGAAAAGGAGACCAGAAATGTGAATTCAAGGACATGGAAGAAATCAGGAAACAGAGGTTTCGTATTGAGGG
Source organism: Phainopepla nitens (assembly GCA_013400175.1). Classification (NCBI taxonomy): domain Eukaryota; kingdom Metazoa; phylum Chordata; class Aves; order Passeriformes; family Bombycillidae; genus Phainopepla; species Phainopepla nitens. The sequence continues at coordinate 284,221 of VXBQ01014065.1, read as the reverse complement.
CTCCTTGTGGTGGACGTACACCAGCAGCATCTTTTTCAGACTGATCTTTGAAGCCGTCTTCATGTACGCGTTTTATTTCATGTACGATGGGTTCCGAATGCCGCGCTTGATGAAGTGTAATGCCTGGCCCTGCCCCAACACTGTAGACTGCTTTGTTTCCCGACCTACTGAAAAGACGGTGTTCACTATTTTCATGATTGCTGTGTCCAGCATTTGCATTCTTTTAAATGTGGCTGAATTGTGTTACTTACTGACAAAGTTTTTCCTCAGAAGGTCTAAAAAAGCTGGAAATTCGAAACAGCAACCCAACCATGAGAATAAGGAAGAAACCAAACAAAATGAAATGAATGAGTTGATATCTGATAGCTGCCAGAACACAGTTATAGGGTTTTCAAGTAGCTAAGGTTGTGTCAATTCTGATGTTCACTCTTTTTGGAGTGAATATTTTATTTAAAGGCTGCAAATGAAATTTGTTGTATGAAACAAAGTTGGGTGAGATTTTGATGCATTGTGTCAGATGTCGAGTATGTACACGTCTGGGAAAAGTCAGGGCAGCCTAAACATGTGAAAATTGCCTGAGGATTAAATAGGAAGATACACTTTCCTATGAGTACCCTTACAAGCTGACTATGACAAATGGGAAGCCCACTGCTGCCTTCATGCTGACACAACTCTTGAAAACTAAATGCAACAGCAATAAGAACAAAACTCTTTCCAGGCTAGGTATTCTAGTATTACAAGATGTTTTGTAATAGTGATAGTTTTTACTTCTGAACTGATGATTAAAATATTTTTCTAAAATCTAAAATTCCATGTTACTTAAGGTGTTATAGTACACAAGTGACTGTGTTTTATTTCTTAACCAGGCATATGCCGATGAACCCTGTAATACTATATTCATAGGGAAGAGACAGCAATAGGCTACATACATCTTCACAGCTCTGCAAGTTCTGCTTGAGTCTGGGCAGGTAGCTTGACATGCTTGCATACATGCTGCTGGCTGTAGGGGAATTGTACGAAAGCCCACCAGTGTGGATAATTGAGGTAGCTAGATTCTGAGTGCAGACTCATGCTTAAAAACAGCACAAGAATATAGTTACAGCCTATGTAGACTTGTTTAAACATCTAGCAGACCTGGTAATCTTACCAGTCTCTTAATTGCATACTGCCAGTTTTATAGCAAGTTACATAAGTTTATGTAGATGTTTATTTCTCTAATGTATTAGCTGTATTTGTTTCTTTATACTGTATCACATCATGGAACTTTTTTGGTTTTGATTTGTTTGCTTTTTTTTTTTTGTAGTAGACTGATGGTGCTGTTATGAGACTAGAGTCTGTCTGGTTTCAAGGACATGGAAAAGTATTACTGGAAATGGAGCAAGTCTTCTGAATAAAAGGCAAACACTTTAATCTTTCTTAGTGAAGTGAGAGTCTCTATGTGAATGCTAGGCAAAATTTTAAGTAGGAACTTAAACTTTTTCAAGTAGAGACTCTGCATCCAAAGTGCATATAACCCCTAGACACCCCTCATTCCCATCCAGGGTACTGCTGCCCTTATTCTGTTGTCTGTACTTTAATGGAGATACACAGGTAACTCTGAGTGCATGGCAGTATGTGGCTGTGGGAGGGGTGGGTGTGCTTGTGAAAGCAGAGGAACCTGAAAGCCAGAGGTGGGTGCAATGCAAAACAGCTATATTGTCTTGTGTGCTTCCTGTTTTAGGCCGCTTCTCACCACCATGGGTACACTGACCTTGGCAGAGCTATGCTTTGGAGCTTTGTTTGTCTTTTTATAAATGGATTAGCCTCACTGTTTTTGTATAATGAAACTACTCTTCCAAGGCACAGAATGAAGAGCAGGTATCCTTAGGAGCAGACACTGTGGAGTGCCCTTTTCCTCATGCTGTTGGATCACACTTCTTACAGGTGCTGGCACAGCTCTGTGTGTCCATGCTGTAAGAGGACTTGGGTAGGTTGGTTGTTTCATTTGTGACGAGTAAAACCCTAACAGGGAGCAGGCACAAGCAACAGGAGAGAGAAAATACCTAGAGTCAGCTCTGTCCCTGCATGAGGGCCTGAGCTGAGCCCTGTCATTTATCTATTCTCTTCCACTGGCAAACTCCTGATCTTTCCTGCCTTCACAGCACATTTTCTTTTTTAATTGCTGTTGTGAAAAGAAATTGCTGCTAGTCTTCTGAATGTGTCTACCAGCAAGCTCGAGGAAAAAGTATACACAACTATAGTATATTAGTGTATATTCTCTCTGCAGATTTAAGGAAGCTATTCCTTTAGGGTCAGGAAGGTGGGTGCTCCGGCTCTACCTCGCTGGATCACACCCCAGTCTGCCCAGGGGCAAAAGAAGAGTGGTGGTTCCAGGGTGTGGAGATACAGCTACTTCTCTTCCAGGACTGTGTTTCATGGAACAACTTGAGACTTGACTTTCATCTGAGACATCTGTGGATCACATACTATATTGTGAATATGAATGGAGATCAGTTAATAATTATGCTTGATTGTGTCTTACCTCCTTAGTGATCAATTTGAAATAGCCCTTTGCTGAATGCCAATAAACCTGTGAAACACCTTGAGGTGGATGTTTTCCTCAAACGGAGGAGAGGTAGTTTTTCTTGGTCTGTGATAAAATGCAGGCCTGCAAAACCCTAAATGGGGCTATGATGATAGCTCTCTCTGTGGTTTTTCTTTTCCTGCTCACAAGTTTTCAAACTGTCAGTTCCTATTCCAGCAGTTACTTTTTTCTGGAATGTCAGTTCCATTACTATTTTTCTTTTCATCCTGGGTAAGTGGGCAAAGTTTCAATGAAGAAATTGGTTGTCTGCGGTCCTTTGTAGACCAGCACAACTGTGTGCAGCTGTGCTGTAAGCGGATTAGGGTTGGCTGGACATTTCCTGTGTGGTAACAGGACCTGCTAAGGTGCAGTCTGGCAACACTGTGCTGTTGCTGCGGTGTCCTGGCAGCCAGATGGGTTGGGAACAAATGTGCCAGTCCCTGTCTAATCTGCACCAAGGGTAGCTGTAAATCAAAGAGCCAGAGCTGATCCAAGGCTTCACTAGCACTAAGCTACTGACATCTCAGCAGGCACGACCAGTTGAGCCTAGTGTTTGGCTGAAATACTTCTTCTCATTCTATGTACAACCCTCATTATGAACATTCTCCTCTGAAATATTCTTAGCTTCTGTTACTGCCAAGGTAAGGTCCCAGACATTTTCTGTGGCCTCTTTAAATTATTCCTAGTAGATGGCATCATGATGAAATGACAGCTTTAGTGACTTCTTTCTCCAAGTCAGCTTCCCCCTGCCTGCTGCATTTTGTGGCCTCAGCAGAGGAGGCAGCTGTGTTCAGTAGGGTTGCCATTAACCTTTTCTGCAGGAAAAAGCCAAGCTGCTTTTCTTGGCTTCCAACTTCCTGTGCCTTCCCAAACTGGCTGGGGCTGCTCTGAACTGCAAAGCACACTCGACCCCAGACATTCTCTGTGCTTGCCCTTGCTCCTGCCCTGCAGCCATCCCTCCGGGAGAGGGTCTCCCCAGCCCTCTAAATCTCTGACCTACTGGTGACTGATTTGTACTGTACTGGCACCACCATCCTCCCATGGTAGTTCAGCTAGTTTTCTCTGATGGCAGCCGCCTCAATTGTCTCTGCCCATCCCTGCTGCAGTTCCCCACCCTGTGGTTTCTCCTTTGTTATGCCTGGGGCAGAGATTGCTTAAATTGGTTTTGATGCCAAACGATTAATCAGAGCCTCTGGAAAAGCTCTCTTGCAAATTCCCTTCATCCCCTCCCACCTTCTTGTCTTGCTGTCCTCTCAAACAGGCAGGAGCCCTGACTGCCTACAAGTGCAGCAGCACTGGCTCCTGGACTCTATTCCTGTTGTGTACGGTCGCCCTTGACTCCAGCACCACTGCACACCCTCCTCCATCCTTCTCTCTTCCTCTCAGCCCAGCCCTATTGCAACTTTGACTCTGTTTTTCCATTGACTTAGGCCTGTCCCAGCAACTCTGCATGCCAAAATCTAAAAGCAAATGAGACCAGCTGTGGGATGGTCTGAACCCGCTCTCCTCCTTTTGCACAGTCAGACTGCCTCCCCAACACCAGGTGCTGCAGCCATGAGCTCTTTGCTGCCAGTTTAGAGTCACTTTGGCTCCCCAGCCCTTTTCGTGGTGTGTGTTGTGTCAGCCCAGTGCCTCACCCACCCCTGCCCTGCAAGAACATGCTGGGAAGCACTGCCACAGCAAACATGAGGCAGATCTCTGCTCCTAACTGCCTGGTATGTTTTTCTATTGCCATTGTTATCTGTATTCCCCTTACTGAGCCAATGCTGTATTACAATCCTGCTGAAATAAATCTATTTCATTGAATTAGAGAATAGTTTGGGTTGGAAGAGACCTTGAGAGGTTGTCTAGTACAATCCCCTTGCAATAAGCAGGGGTATCTTCATCTAGATCAGGTTGCTCAGAATCCCATCCAACATGACCCTGAATCTTTCTAGTAATGGGGTATCTACCATCTCTCTGAGCAACCTGTTCCAGTGTTTCACCACCCTCATCCTTAAATGTCATCCTTATATCTATCTAGTCTGAATCTGCCCTCCTTCAGTTTAAAACCATTATCCTTGTTCTACTGTACAGGCCCTGCTAAAAAGTTCGTCACCATCTTTCTTATAAGTCTCTTTTAAGTACTAAAAGGCTGCAAAAAGGTCTCCTTGGAGCCCTCCTGTCTCCAGGCTGAAGAACCTTAATTCTCTCAGAGACCTTCCACTCCTCTGATCATTTTTGTGGCCCTCCTCTGGACTCACTCCAACAGGTCCCCACACCTTTGCTGTTCTGAAGACTTCAGATCTGGATGCAGCTCTGCAGGTGGGGTCTCACCAGAGCAGAGCAGAGCAGAGGGGCAGAATCCCCTCCCTGGCCCTGCTGCCCACGCTGCTGTGGATGCAGCCCAGGACACATTTGGCTTTCCAGGCTGTGAGTGCACACTGACAGCTCATGGCCAGCTTCTCACCCACCAGCACCCCCAAGTCCTCTGCAGGGCTGCTCTCAATCCCTTCATCCTATTGATACTTAGGGTTGCCCTGACCCAGGTTCAGCACCTTGCATTTGGCTTTGTTGAACTTCGTGAGGTTCCCATGGGCCCACTTGTTGAGCTTGTCCAGGTCCCTCAGGTGTGTCATTTGAAAACTTTTTGAGGGTGCACTTGATCCTGCTGTGTATGTCTGATATCACTGCTGGAGATACTACAGAATATTCTGATTTGGGAGACTCCCACAAGGACCGTGAAGTCCAGCTCTGAAGTGAATAGGCCCATATGGGGATCAAACACACCACCTTGGTGTTGTTAGCACTGTGCTCTAATCAACTGAGATAATCCCAGTGGCTCAAATTAAAGGTCACATGGTTTGAAACTGCTTGCCATGGTAGAGGAAAAGATATTGAGCAGTCTGGTCCCAATATGGAGGTGGTCCCTGAGGGACACCACTTTTTACCAATCTCTATTGGGACATTCAACCATTGACCACTCCTTTTTAGATATGACCATCCCAACCTATTCTGCATCTACTGAACAGCATATCCATTAAATCCATCTCTCCATTTCAGAGAGAAGGATGTTGTGAGTGGACATTGCCAAAGGCCTCACAGAAATGCAGGTAAATGACACCTGTAGCCCTTCCCTTGTCTGCTGCTGGAGTCACACCATCACAGAAGGCCTCTGGGTTGGTTAGGCAGGACTTGCCCTTGCTGAAGCTGTGTTGACTGTTTCAAATCACCTCCCTGTCCTCCATATGCCTTAGCATAGCTGTGCTGTCAGAGAGCATGGCCTCTGAAGCAAGAGGAACTGCCAGAATGAGATCCTGCGCCACTTCTGTCTCCTCAGGTGGGCCCATGAGCAGAGACCATCTCCACCTCAGCAAACTTCCATAGGGACATTGCACGGGGCTGCAGTGAGCGCGTGACTGGTGTGGCAGCCTTTCCCCTGCCAGAGGCAGCGTGTACACCCGTTTCCCTGAACAGCCCTGTATTGTCAGGCTTCTATTCTCAACTTAGGCATGTAAAGGTGAATGGCCTCCTTTTCAACTTCCACAGAAGCTGAAAATTGGCTTTACAAAAAAAGATGGGGGTGGGATGCAAATAACACTTCTGCAGTTTCCCACCTGCTTGTCCCTGCACCCCTGATGCTGCTTTGGAGTACTACTGCTTCTCCTGCATGCACGCAGAGCCTGCATGCATGGCTCGGGTGGGCTTTTCCAGAAAGAAGCACCCTACGCTGTGACTGACACACAAAGCAATGGGCAGGTGGGTCCGTGGGAGGAAAAGACAGGGAGAGGTTCTTGCAGAGCCCTGACTCAGCCATCAAGTCCCAGCAAGGGCCCCAGTCAGCACCCTGTTTCATCCCTGGCAAGAGGTGTATGGACAGGAGTGCCGCTCCCTGCGCCTTGTCACCACTGGCTACCCCCTGCCTGAGCCCCGGGGACACCCATCAATGCCAGAATTTGCACTTCAGCCTCCCCACACCCACCAATGCTGTGAACATCACGTTGGCCCTTACTGCAAGCTCGCAGATATTTCAGGACCAGATCCAAAGCTCCTCGCTGTCACTCAGCAAATCCCTGTTGATTCCAAGCAGGCTTGGGCCAGGCCCTTAGGAAGGGCGTAACTCCTTAAAAACACTGCAATACCACCCAGACGCTTCCTGCACTCCCCTTTTGCAACATCAGGTCCCATTTCGCAGAGCAGCTATTACCTCCTGGCAGCTGATCTTCATGCTAATATAGATATTCTGGGATACAGAATTCCCAGTTCAGGCCGTGCCCACCCACTGCTGGCAGTGATGGTGCCCCGGTGCTGTGCAGGCTGAAGAGCCTACACTATGTGTGGTCATGTCTCACAGCTATTTCAGCCACTTCCAGCTTCTGCTGGTGGCTGCAGAAAACACTTTATTACTTAGAGGAGGAGGGGGAGAGGTCCCTAGAATGTTCTGGTTTAATAAATCCAAGAGACTTTTTTTTATTTCCTGCTGTTTTGGCTGTTGGCTAGCCATTTATTTGTGTATAAGCACACGAATCAGAGAAGCTTTGGACAGCAAGATCAGTAAAGCAGGAAGGTCTTACACCCTGCTGGCTCCCAATCCAACAGGACTCTCAGACCATGGCAGTCAGGCTATTCAGCTTCCTTCAGACCAGAGGCACAGCTGGTTCTGCTCCTAACAATGCAGAGCAGCATGGTGCAGCCTTTCTATATTAGCAAAACCACAGTGGAGTCCTGGCTAATATCATTTCTCCCAGGATTTTACACCACCATTGCCTTGTTATAATTTACATGATGCACCTCTCAGGCCAGTGACCCAGCTGAGTGATGTCTTTGGGACATCTGGGAAATTTAGGCAAGCATTAAACAACGATGACATCATATAAAGCTTGACAATGGCCTTGAGAAAGAATTCTTTGATGCCACCTAGGATATGTGAAAAGCCTGGAAAGAAAAGCAACTGGTGAACCCTGTGGCCCAGGTAAAACGCCCTGTATGTCCCTGGGGCTAAAGTTCACAACAGTGAACCTGTTGGCTCTTGCAGGTTTTAGCCAGATGTGGGTGACATGGGAGGGAGAATTTAATCCTGTTATTAGGGATGATGGCTTGGGTTTAATTAAAATATTGCCCAGGTAGGCACACAGTGTGTGTTCAGTTGACAACAATAAAAAAAACATTTGAAAGCATCCAACAGAGGCTGTTAGAAAAAATTGCCACACTCAGTTATTTACTCATTTTTGATTCCTTATCTGGTAAAAATTTAACTAGTTCACCAGTCCCTGCAAAGTTTCCCAGAGCAGATGAGACTTGTCCAATGAGCCAGAATACTTGTGTCCCACACCACAGCTGTCCAAATGGGGCCAAACCCAGCTCTGATCCCACAGTTCCAAAGGGAGGAATAATGAAAATAATAGTTTGTATTGACACATATAAGTATAGCAAATAGTAAGATTCCCAGCAAAGATGGGGAAAGATGTTTTTAGCAGTAACACTATGGTAGATGAAAAATAAAATTAATTTCAAGGAAAGATTTTCACTTCTTATCCAACTCCCTGTTTTCTAGTGGCCTGATAATCTTCAGGAACAAGAACTATCTAGGCAGGCAATTCAGCCAGCTCTGCTCTATGCCCTGAGGTGAAAGAGAGAGGAAAAAAAAGCAAAACCAAAAATATTTAGATGTGTAAAGAAAAAAAATTGCTAATGAAATAGGTAATTATATCACCTAGCTATGCTCCCAGGTGGAGCAGGTTCAGCTGTCCTTGGGGGTCAGAGACCTAAGGGACCCAAAACCACACGTGATTTCTGGCACAGAGCTGGAAGGTGTGTCCACACCCAGCAGAGGCGATAAGTGATGAGCAGAAACACCTTCCTTTTTCCTGGTCACTGTAAGGAAAAACAGCAGCATCAATGAGAATAACAACTTCACTTGCTCACAGACACATGAAACTGATAACCTAGAGCTGTGTTTACTGTGTATTATTTTACAGGAATTAGAGATGAAAGGGGAATGCTGCATAACTCAGTTTTATCTCCTCACAGCCAAGAGGGACAACCTTGATTCCAAGCTTATTTTTGTGTTTGTCCACTGCTTATTGTAAAGATTAAAGTCCTGCTGGGGCTTCCTCTGGAGGGAGAGCCTGACTTGCCAAACTGCCACCCACGCTTTCTCCCTCTGGCATTTCCCCTGCTCTTCCCAGCACCGAGGTGGGGCTGATATGGAAGTTATATGGGGTTATGTGGGATTACATGGAGACATCCCTTGTCCACTCCTCTTGTCCCTCCAGTGACACCAGAGAGGAGTTGTGAATGAACTCACAGGTGATAGTGGAAGCCACCCAGTGAATTTGAGTGCCTGGAGGGCTGGGTGGCAGCTGGATGGGGGTTTCCTTTATTACAGCTCTGAACTGAGTAGGTGTTTGACATCTGTTTAAGTCCTATCAAGTACCTAAATAGTCCCTTGGATCTCATCCCAAAACCTATCTAACCCCATTATCACTGTGTAGGGAAACCCTGTTTAGCAATCAAAGGCTTTGGCAGTCAAAGACATCCTACCAGCTAATAACCAACTAAAGGGAACACTTCACAGCCTCTGGAGGACCCACCTGTACAGCTGTATGTCCCCGGCCCCAATGCTCTTGTGACATCACCTGGTTCACACACAATTCATCAACTTAATTTACTCCTCAGCAAGCTAACTCTCACTTTTTTTTTTCTTTTTTTTCCTTTTTTTCTTTTTAAACAGCTCTGCTATTTTATAGCATCATTCACCAAAGAGCTGGGAGGGATTATCCAATCGACTACTGAAGAATAGCCAACTATTAAACATGTTTAAAAAACAGCAGAAAATGCATTGTTTCTTGATGGATCTGTTAGAAAGACAGGAAGGAATGCTTTTTAAACACTTACTAATCAATGAAAAAAGGTGAATATTAGAAATGTCACAATCTGCAAATCTGAAACAGAATCACATTCACATGGATCATACTTGAGGAGTGTTTGACTTGAAGAATGCTTGAAGAATAAGGGCTACCTGATCTTACTTCAGCATTTCCTATATCAGAAAGGCTGCTTTGATTAACGAAATTAATTTTATATTTATCTTGATAAATCCCTGGAAAATTCGTGTGGTAGATATACTTCAATTAATCTAAAGCTTGGATACATTATTTTAGCTTATTTTGGTAAGCTGTCAGTGCTGTGAAACCAATTTGAACATTGGGTAAATTCTCAGCACTAGCCAAGCCCAGCAACACTGACAGCAAAAGCCCGAATATTTGTTATTTTGGGGTTTAACTAATTTTCAGAGGGTGGAAGACACCAGTGAGGGCTTAAACATGTGGCTGAAGTGATACCTTTAGACTGCAGGGTTCAAACCCACATCTCCATCAGGAGAGAGAGGTGAGAGTACCTTCCCCACCACTGACACAGTTCACAAGCCCTCACTCACTGTCCTAGGCTGTGGTATAAAAATGCAATGCTTTCCAGAAAGTGGTGGATTTCAGAAATCTGGCCAGTAACTTCTAGACCTAATTGGAGAGTATTTAGACAACTTTTCCCATCTCTTCTTTGCTCTCTGGAATTTCAAAGGGAAGTTAAGCTGTTTTATTCCTGAAGCTGGACTGTGGCCACAACTCTGTCATAGCACATGTGAAATAAGCAAAAGCAAAAATAATAATTATTTTAGCTATTTTTAGAGATCATGATGTGATTTTCACATCAGCAGGCAATGCTATTACTTTACTGGGCAGTGTTGGAAGTGTACTGAGTGCCATAGAAAAGGAAAGAGATGCAAATACAACTAACTGGGCCAGCTGGAGCTATGCATAGCTAAAAGGGCATGAACAATCTTGTTTCTTATGCCTTTATGTTTTTTTTATTTCATGTCTGTGAAGTTATAGACATGCATGTGAATTTTGCTGACTTACAGGTAAAATACCTGTTCCCAGGACGTACAATTGGCTGCACAATAATGCAACATGCCTTGACACAAGGAAGAATGACCTCACCTGGGGCTGTGGGTTGCAGTTTGGAAATAAAGTGTTTCAACAGCAATTGCAATCCTTAGCAGGAACTGAAAACTCTGCATGTTTTGCTCTTGAATGGAATTTCCTTGTGGCTTTGCATAAATGCTGTCAATCCAAATAATTCCCAGTAGATTCCATCTCTTTTGAAATAATAGCAACTACTGCAAGTGATTTATGAACATCTTTGCCTGATACTCTACCCATAATGATAAAATATCTAGCAGTAAAACACCTGGAGTGGTTTAGACCTGATTTATTTTACACTTTTTCCACAAACTAGACATGTACAGAGTCACTGTAAGGTTGCTTTAATCCCATTTTTCTGGTGTCCAGACAACATTCCCTGCACAACTCAGGACATCAGCCAGCCCATATCAGGCACATGACAGCAGGAGCACCGTGTTCCTTCCCCACACTGGTCCCACTGTGAATGCCTCCTGGTCTCATTTTGGTTTGGAACCTCATAGCCTGTGGGTCACCAAGACCTGAAATTTGCCTCTCTTCCCATCCTCTCCATTTTCTCTGAAACCTCAACGTATTTGGGGAGCAATTTTTCCTGCTATTTGCATTTGTACACTTAGGTATGTGCCAAGACAGCCCAACACCCAGTTCCTCTGTGCTGCCTTGACCACGAAAGACATCGCAGTCCTTCACGGTGCCAGACTGAGAAGGGACTGCACACACAGGTTGGGGAGAAGAGAGAAATTGAGGTGTGTGCAGCAGAGGGATGGCAGGCCCGTGGCTGCTGCTGAGATCAGACACGGCAGCATGGGGCAAAGGTGGTCTGCCAGTGGTGTTGGGGGTTAAACTGGGGATCTCCTGGAAGAGTATCCTAGCACTGATAAGGGGCTCTGGTAAGGAAGCCCCAGCTAACATAGTTCATGTATGGGGTTTGGACACTTCCTCTTGAGCAGGTCTCAAGCAAATCCAACCTCCTTTTCAAAATGCTACCCTTTTATGTAGTCAAATAACAAAGGAGCAGATTTTTTTTTCCCCATGGTTAGTTTATTCTGCCACCCACCATTTACTCATAAAAATGTCAGTTCAAACAGGAACAACCTAGCAGAAGGCATGTGATGGTGCTGAGAAAGAATCTCAAATAAGGAGCAGCAACCTGGCAAAAATTTATTTCTTAGTAAAATAAATTATCTAGTGACCTATTAAATTATGCCAGCAAGTCACCAAGCACCTGTTCAGATTGACTTCATGCCAGATTTTAAGTACTGAGAGTACACGGATAATGCAAACATTGCAAAAGACAGTGGTTTTGTTGGATGTCCACCTTTCCCTGCCTGAAGCAAATCCCTTTATGGTGTACTTGAATAAAATGAAAAGCAGAGGTAGAAACATTCCTAACCCAAAGCGATGTGGTTTTCCTTCTTTTGGGGTGCTGGCTGAAAGGGATATTTCTTCTGTTTAGCTGGAGCTTTTGTAATCTGAATGCCTCCATTTCTTAGGAATAAGTTCAGTGACCTTTCTGAGGACCTACTGTGTGGCTCTTTGCAATGTCTTGGCATAGTATCTCTGTTTCTTCTATGTCTACAAGATCCCTTCCCACAGATCTCTGCAGTGGGCTCTGCTGGGACTCCTGTGGTTAGCAACATGGTGACAAGCAAGGAGAAGAGACACTGCTACCTGGAACATTGTCATTCCTGGGGCTCCACCACCCTTTGGAGACAGAAATCAAGAACTTCTGCCTCATATTCATCTAACAATAATTGCTGATCCAGTCCTAAATGATCTGGTCTCTTTGGCTTGTTCCAAGTCCAGCTGATTCAGTCTGTGTGTAGACTTAATAACCACCTGAGCTCCTTTCCCTGGTTGTCTGTAGTTGAAATGTACCTGCAGCTGCAGAGAAATCCTTGAGATCTTTCAGGGAACATCCTGGCAGTTTGCAGCTTACCTTCTTTTCAGATCTGCCAGTACAAGTCTCCTCAAAGAGCTTGAAAGTCACCTTCCACCACCTAGTCAGACCTAGGGAAAAGCCTTTCTTCTTTCTGGGACTATTCTGCACACTAGAGATTTCTTGGTTTCCCAAAAAAAATAAACACAGAAGTGAGACAAGTTCTCAGTTTTTCCAGCCTGTGGCAGCTGCTGGCAAAAAGACTGGGAGAGTGACAGAGCTGAAAAGGCAATGTCCTTTGGGCAATGAAAAGGGGGTGTTAGAAAAGTCAGGACCGGGAAGAACACACGTAAACTTTGTAAAGGAGGTCAGGGAGAGCCTAAAATAGCGGGCAGATATTTCAGACTACTGGGGCAAGAGTTCCAGGGATTTCTTCACCAGCAGCCTTTGTACCCCAAGGATACTGCCATGTTCAAAGTGCTCTCCACCTCTTATTGCACAGAGCAGGGGAAGAGCCAACATCCTTATCCCTTTCTGACCTGTTACAGACAAGAGCTATGAAACTGATGAATACAAAACCATGACTTCATCCTTCCCATAACTATTCATGATAATTTCTGCTGTCATAAATTATGGACTCTTTTAATGAAATACTGGTTCATCCCTAGTTGTTATCTCCAACTATCATCCCAATTTATCAGTAAGGGTCATAAATTATAAGCATTGACCATTACTTAGGCCTTAAAAATCAAGTTCCTATCTTTATACCTATCATTTGTTTATCACCTGTAGAAAATGCAGGAGAGGAACATAACAAACCAGAAACACTTGGGCAAGAAAAGGGTCACAGTGCCCCATGAACGTTTTATTCAGCTGCAGCATTATTATTTTAGTAAAAAAGTTGTTGGGATTTTTTGTTGTTTTTGCTTATTTGTTTGTTTGATTGTTTGTTTTTTAATGTTAGCAAGGCATCTAGCATTTTCCCTGGCCTAACTCATGCATTTATTTTTGAGGTTTTACATACAAAATACACTATCTGAGACTTGTGCTGCTGGTCTGGAGTTTGTCTATACCACAGAGCTGAGAAGAGTCCTTCTAAGCATCAGTGCTATGCTGTAGTCCAGCCCCACACCCCTCAAACTCCAGAGAAGCATGATCTGCCTTCCTCTGACAAAGGATACTGCCCTCAGCTCAACAGCATTTCTGTGTACTTTGCTGTTTGGTTTTGTGTCTGGTTGTTTCAGCTCAGCAGATTCATTCCAGCAAGCTGACCACTCCCCACTCTGCTGGTAATATTTCCCTCTTAGGTACAAGGTGGTGTATAACCTGGATGCATACCCTTTTTTATTACACACTTAGTGGCCCTTGGCCACACTAGTCTTCCTGAAGCCTACTTCAGCTTCCTTTATTATTTCCTGTATAAGGCATAGTCTTGCATAATTTCTGTTAACTTTACAGCTCCAAATTATTGCCCATTGACCAACAGCAGTCAAGCTTGAGCATGCAGCTGCCTGCTTTGCTCCTGTCAGGACAGGAGCTCTCCTAATGTTGTCTCTGCACAGGTGCACCAGTGCCAGCTTTGCACACAGCTTTTTGTGCTTCAGTGCCCAAGAGCTCTTCAGGTGCTGCAGCTTTTGCTTCATCAGCATAACAATCTTACTCTGTCACCCTGTGTTTTTTTTAATCTCTTGCACTGAATACAGATGGCTGCTGAAAGTCAGCAGATTTGGAGCATTCTCCAAAATATGTGCATAACCCCCTTGCAATGTGCTAATTTTTTTTTCAACTTGCAGTAGCAGTGGAGCCCTTGCTCTTGGATACCCACAGACAAAGAGAGAGCCACTTGGCTTTGACAGGTGAAAGAGCCATCTGCTGGGATGTGTGGCAGGTGTTTCACAAGTAATCGAATTGCCAGGAAAAAAGTTTTAAAGTAGAGAATGAAAAAAACCTAGGCAATGAAAAAATTCTCAAATGCCCAGAGAGTGGGCATTTGAGAATTTGACTCGTCCATACATCCTGGGGCACAGCCTGAATATATCCCAGACAGCTTCACAAGCATGTTCCCATGGGCATTGCTCCAGGGAATAGCACTGGACACGGGGAGAGCGCCCAAATGGCCCTGGGATTGCCACTGACTGAGAGCACCACACAAACACATGACCTCCAGGGTACAGCTGTAACCCAGCACGGATCTGTTGGAGGAACATGTTAGTGTGGGCTTGACCGTAGCTTCTGCCTGGAAAGCTCTTTTTAATAGTCACTGCTTTTCTTAATCTTGTTGACAGCATGAGATTTCAACTGTATCCCTTTAGCTCCTCATGACTCTTCCTTCCCAACTCCTTTCAACTCCCAATTCAACTCTTTTATCTCTGAATAGTTTAGCAAGAGGAAATGTTTCCCATTATATATTTGCATGCAAGAAATGACTTAGTTAATATGATGCATACATAGGTGCAAACAGGTAGTTACTGAGTCATCCTATCCTTGTTTTTAATCTCATTCAGGACACGAATTTCAGACCTTGGCAAACTGCTGGATCAGTCACGTAGTCAACGATTTGAATATTGACAAAAGGAACTAGAGAATATACTTTATTCTGATTAAATTAAAACAATGCAAAAAATGTGACTCCAGCCCAATTTTCATGGAAGAATCGTTCTCAGATACTGCCTGCTTCCCCACCATTCCCCTTGAGTTCCTGTCACTGGGTCCAGCGACTCACACCAGAAATTTTAATCACGACACTTCCCACCCACATCTTCCCCTTCTCTTTGTGGGGTGTGCAGAATCAGATCTTTTCCCATTGTTGGCATCCAGCCTCTCCTCAGTCTTCACTGGCACTACCCTTTGTATTTAGCAGTTTTTATGGCTCTCTATAAAAGCTCCATCATCTCAGCTTTTAGCAATTTCTCTCCCTATCCTTGAGAATTTGCCACTGATACCTCTCATTGTCTTCTTCCCACCCTTATCTGTGAGTAAGTAAATTAAAGTGGGTTTCTTCTAGTCTCTATGTTCTCCAAGAGATAGAGAAGGACAAAACCTCCTCAGATAAGCATCAAAGATTAAAAGTGCTCCTGGCAAACCTGGGAAGTTTGCCTGAACTCTAATAGGGCATTTACAGACATGGAATGTGCATGGCAAAGGGGGAATTGGTCAAAGGTAAGGTCTACCCCTAGCTCTGGCTGTGCCCTACACCCCTCTTCTTTGGGGAGAGATTTTTTCTGACAGACATAATTTCTGAGAGAGTGGAAAGATGCAAAGAAAATCACAAAGCTCCTTTATAGACCCTGCTCTGCCCATTGCTGGCCTTACAGTGCATCTTTGTGACCCTCTCTGTGAAAAGATACCACTCTCTTACACGAAACTCCCCACCCTATCACAATTTTTTTTTTAACAGGTAGGAAACAGGGGTCCTGTCCGACTCTGTCTTACCCATGAAGGAGTTTGAGCCTTCGTGCACAAGCAGGCCAGAGTCTGTGGAGCTGAGGGCAGTGGAGACCCTGAGAGCTGCAAGGCGAGTTGGGCCAGCCAGATACCCCCCTGAGGGGATAGGTGGCCCTGTGAAGGTGTCTCTGGAGCTGCGGGGCATAGACAAAAGACCCGAGAAGTTGAGGGAAGCACACTCATCTGTTCTAATTAGGGAGGAAAGGCAAATAGCTACTACAAAGAAAATTCTGATTGCCATAGGGGGTTGAAACAAAGGATCGGGCAGCTATTGACACTTTAAAATGTGTCACTTAAATGTTGTGTTAAAGTGTCTTTTTTACAACTGGATGAAAGCTGTTTAACTTCCTTGTTAAAGGAAGTTAAACTGCAAAGCCAAGAGAAAAGGAAGAACCCATGCTGCTTTGTGAAATAAATTTGGAAGATGATTTTGAGGAACTTCTGGAAGACAGCTCTTACTCAGGGAAGTAAACCAGGAGCTGTGTCTCTCTCCAGAAGTCTCCTGAATTGTTTGAACCAGGCAGCCAGCATAAAAGAAGGTTGATGTCTTCCGTGCTGCCTTCCTTAGTCAGAGATTTTAAGCTTTGTCTGGCGGAGAAGCCTTCAGAGACTGTAATGATCATGGGATGGATGCCCGTGGCCAGAGAACTGAGAGTCACCTGCAGCAACGTTGACATAAACGAGTATCTTTGCAAAGACAGTCAACGTTGAGTTTACAAAGCACACTGAGTGCTGTTTTCACACACAGAGCAGCCTCTCAATCCCTGATCCTCCTCCTACAGCATAAACCACAGCAGTATTTTTATCACATTAACATTTTACTGTAAAAAAGGCTGAAAGATGACAAAGTGACAAAGTAACAAAGTATTTATGTCAAACAATGAAGGTTTGTTCTTTGTAAATAAAATGTTCCCTGAAAATGACACACGAGCCCATCACTTCTGTGTGGGGAGGGAACAGGCAGAGTTGTACCCAACATGGTGGCTCAGTGAGCTTTAAGAATTCAATGTTGTGTAATAGATATGGAAGCTACGGCTCTATGGATTGGAGCTCCTACAACCATGTAGTTGTATTAGCCAGACTTTGCCAACAGCACTTCAGGCACTGTTCTATAACATAAAAGGCTTAGTTTTTAAAAGGCTGGGAGGGCAATTAAAGTGAACAAAATAAAAATGACTGGGTACCTATTTCAGACACTAATATACATGTAAAGATATTGAAGGAGACAAAATTATTTGCTCGAGGGCTAAGCAAGTACGGTATTTTGGTCGTATAATGACAGAATGAGTGTTTGAACAGCAGAGGCAAACTGGTGAGTTGAACTGGGAAGGTACTTTTATTGCTGATGTTAGCACAAATATGCCAGGTGTAACATGTTTAATCCAGCTTTAAAGAAATAAAAACTATTTCCAAAGTGTGGTCTGAGTCTGTAGCTGCATTTCCAGTTGATTAATGACAATTGTGCAAGACAAGTAGTGAGTAAGCTGCTAGGTGTTGAAAGAGCCTCTTTGAAGCAGAAGGGGGGAATAAGGAGGTTACTACACATATGAATCAGCAAAAATCAAAATCTTTGTGAATTATAAAAGTGGTGTTCTGTGGTAGTCAAAACTAAACTTGACCATGAGGAAGCGCAGATCTTATCCTGTGTAACAGGACAATAAAATTGCAAGTGAATCTGGGCATCTGCTGATGCAGACTAATATACAGTATGAAAATTAGTTCAAAATACACCTATTCAAGTGTGTGGGCATATATGTACCCCTGGAGGTACTGTTCTAATTTCTAACAATGCTTGGGAAAGAATCTTGGACTGACTATGAAAAATCAACGCATTGATATAATGTGTCTAAAAAATGAAAACAAGTAAATAGGAATTACTAGAAAATGATGGCAAATGCCACAGGAAGCGTTGCTCTGAATTTATAAACTGTGCAGGTTACTTGGACTGCTCTTGTAAAAATGACACACATCACAAGTTGTGATGAGAATAATAAAAATATATAACAGCTCCTGTATGTAGCTTCAACAAATTAGGCCTTTCAGCACAGAATAAAAAGGATGGAGAGAGGATATGACAGAAGTTAATTCACTCTTAAAGGAGATGAACAGGGAAAGACAATAAGTTATTACTCCCAATGGTGAGAACTCAGGAATGTCCCATGAAATTATCTAAGAGTAAGTTTTCAGGAAATGAAATTTTTTTCTCTTTCAGCACACGTGATTAAGCTATTAAGGTCATCACTCCAGGATCATACGGATTTATATATATACATATATATATGGGATGAATAATAAATATTTATATAAGCCATATAGAAGTGACATCAAAACATAGTTAGGCAAAGCAGAGGATGAAACAAGAGTTATTAAAACTATTAAAAGTATAGATCCAGACAGAGCCTCCGGAGGTGCCTGCGGGCTATTGAATGCAGAGATGAAGACAGTCTTTGGAAAGCCACAGGGCTTTACTAGGAGATGATGCCAAGATTTCTGCTATCCTGAGATAAACTAAAACCTGTTTATGAGTTGAGGAAGTTACAACAGTATTTATTTTCCTATTTTTATAACGCTTTTATTTCCGCATTACTTTATGACCCACAAGAAACAGTGTTTTGTATATACACGATCACTTGGTAGCATTCACCAGCCTCAATGCTACCCCTTCCTTACAGATGAACTTTTACAGATTCCAGAGCTGTTACAACTTGCCTCTTGCACCTCCTGCCCATGAGACAGGTGTTAAGAAAAGTGTATGCAACAAGCCTGCAATTTATGCAAGCCATTTAAATAAGCCCTGGATTTATGCTCTGTCAGAACTCCTTGCTAGGATTTCCCTCTCCTTCCCAAATAAAGCATTACATACATGAGCAAGCAAACAAAAATCAAGGAAACTAAGAATATCACTCAGCTTTAACATAGAATTTGTTTGGTTGTTAACAAAAAATGCTGTGGCAGTAGTGAGTGACATGAGCTGTGAATTTCTTCCAAGTATTTACAATTACTGTGTATCAAACCTGCGTATCATTTCATAAAACATTGTTAACTATTCAAGATCTTATGTTTTAGATTATTTAAAGATCTTAGATTTCAGTGAAGTTTTTAATACTCTCGCAGTACCCTTCTGGACAAAATGTCCAGCATGCAGCTGGATAAACATGTCATGCAATGGTGAGCAACTGGCTCATGGGTTGGGCACAAAGGGTTACAGTGAATGGGATGACACCAGACTAGTGACCTGTCACCACTGGGTTTTCCACAGGACTCCATCTCAGGCCCTGTGCTCTTCAACATCTTCAGAAATTACTTGGGTGCAGGACTCAAAGATATACTAAGTTCACCAATGATTGTAAATTGGGAGCAGCTGTTGACTCCCACGAAGGCAGAGAGGCTCTGCAGAGGAACCTGGACAAATCAGAGGGCTGGGCAATCACCAACCAGATGAAGTTCAAGAAGGGAAATTGCTGGATTCTGCACCTGGGATGGGGCAGCCCTGAATGTAGGGACAGACTGGGGAATGAGGTGCTGGAGAGCAGCGCTGCACAAAGGGACCTGGGGGTCCTGGGCAATGGCAAGTTGGACACGAGCCAGCAGTGCCCTGGCAGCCAGGAGGGCCAGCCCTGTCCTGGGCATCAGGCACAGCATCACAGCTGGGCAGGGGAGGGTATTGTCCTGCTCTGCTCTGCACTGGGGCAGCCTCACCTCCAGTGCTGGGGGCAGCTCTGGGTGCCACAATATAAAAAAGACATTAAACTGTTAGAGGGTGTCCAAAGGAGGGCAACAAAGGTGGTGAAGGGCCTTGAGGAGAAGCCATGTGAGAAGCAGCTGAGGTTACTTAGCTGGTTCAGCCTGGAGGAGACTGAGGAGAGACCTCACTGCAGTCTGCAGCTTCCTTGTGAAGTGAAGAGGAGGGGCAGGCACTGATCTCTTCTCTGCAGTGACCAGCGACAGGACCCGAGGGAATGGCCTTGAGTTGTATCCAGGGAGCTTTAGGCTGGATATGAGGAAAAGGTTTTTCACCCAGAGGGTGTTTGGGCACTGGAACAGGCTCCCCAGGGAAGTGGTTACAGCACCAGCCTGGCAGAGTTCAAGGAGCATTTCGACAATGCTCTCAGGCACATGATGTGACTCTTGGGGTGTCCTGTGCAGGGCCAGCAGTTGGACTTGATGGTCTTTGTAGGTCCCTTCCAACTCAGAATATTCTGTGAAGTCCAACTTAATTTTCTAAACCTCTGAGAGCAAAGCCAAATTAATTTGTAATTTTGCAGATACGCACACAAGTTCGAGTTTCTAGTAATTATCTATACAAATTACTAGATCAAGTTTAATGTTATTTAAGTCTCCACTGATGAAAGCATTTCTACTTCCAGACAAGTGTCACAAAACCAGACTCAGTACTAAGTGTAACATACAGAGCTTTACTTCAATATGGAGTAACAAACAAAGCATTTTCAGCAGTACTTTATATAGTCAGACAAATTTTTATTATTTTTCCTACATATCCTTTCTAATACAGCACTCATTTCTAGTCAGAATTTTTGTCAGTGTTTTGAAAAGCCAAGACCCTTTACTAAGTTGTAATGAAGCATCATTTAATAGAACTCATACTTGGTTGGATGTTTTGGGTGAAGTGCAGACTGTGTGAGGCTAACCGAGAGCAACACTGGGTGTACTTTACACGTTACAAGCAAAGCTCAAAGTAAGGGCTTCTAGTGCTGATGCAAGTAATTCACGCCAGGCTGGCTTGGACATTCTCCACAAAACCTTTATTTAAAGATGGGGCTTAAAGAGTACTATAATAAGAAGAAACTTTTTTTTTTTTCATTGTGAACAACAGAGCTCAATCGCCAGACAAATAACACCTAGTGACACATCTTCACACAGCAAGTTACTCTGATTTGAGTCACTCTTTATACTTCCTGCTAGATTACTTTCTCTCACAAAACCGGCTTTAACCCCCACTCCGTTTGCACGGTAGCAGTGAAATCAAGGCTGTGGACCCTAGTGAGGAATTCCTTTTCAAAAGAAAACCAAGCATCTTACTTCTACCCTGCCCCTAGCTGCCTGATGCCCTTGTTATCCCTATATCTGGCTACCCAGATGCATTTTTTATTATCAATTCATGAGCTAGTTAACCTATTCCTTGTCTTCCAAACTCAGGCCTTCTAAGAAGGTCTCTGAGGTTTTGTTCTCTAGCCCTGCCTCACCCTAGAGAAAATCTATGGGAGCTACTTTTTATCCGACCATAGTCCGAACTTTCTCTAGGTGACGATTTCCTCCGGCTGCCACGGCTCCGGGGCAGTTTCGAAGTGTCCCCCGGGACTGATTTCCCTCCGGGACATGTTTTCTGCCGACACTTAGTAATCAATCCCGGCGCCGGGCCCTATTTGGAGGGTGCCGGGTCCGCTCCGCCCGATGCGCGCCCTGTGCTCACGGACGTGCGGGGCGAACCCGCGGGCGCTCCCGCGGTGGGCACCGTTCCCAGCCCCGCTGCCCCGCGGCCACGGCAGGACACAGGACAGAGCCCAGCGCCGGCGGCTCAGCCCCGGCCCCGCCCCGGGCTCCCCCCGCCGCCTCCGCGGGCGGCCGCAGGAGCGGGGCGCGGGCAGGGGCGGG
>VXBQ01014065.1:249812-262083 GCA_013400175.1 Phainopepla nitens | reverse complement strand
ATCCAGGTACTAACCCCAGAGTGGGGATTTGGAGTTTGGGGTTTTCAGTAATGGTGTCTTGGTTGGCAAGCTGGGCGTCCGGGTAGATAGACTCCCCAATAGCCAATTTCAGTGTTTCGGTAGCGGCAGATAAGAGGGAGAAAAGTTTTATTCCCCCTCCAAAACTTGCAGCCTTGGTTCAGAACTGCAGTGTGAGACGGCACTTTGAATCTAGGCTGTTCAGCTCAGCGATATGCACTTCCCGGACTTTGCTTCAATTCTGATTAGCTTCTTGTGAAGGTTTCATTGACTTTATTTTAAGGACTATGCAACAGACATGAGGAAAATCTTA
Source organism: Phainopepla nitens (assembly GCA_013400175.1). Taxonomy (NCBI): domain Eukaryota; kingdom Metazoa; phylum Chordata; class Aves; order Passeriformes; family Bombycillidae; genus Phainopepla; species Phainopepla nitens. The sequence goes on along the minus strand of VXBQ01014065.1, from coordinate 261,752 downwards.
CCAGAATGATGCAGCTATCTCATCATAGCCTGCAGGTTAGGTCAGTGTAAAATGTTGCATAAAATGGTGCTCCTTTCAGTAAAGACAAAACATGAGAAGTCTCAGGAATTCCAAACATCTTCTCAAAGTTGTTTTCTTTTTTGCCTTACCCAATTTCACCTTTCCTCATCACAGTAAATCTGACCTCTCCCTCTTGCCTCCAGGCTTGTCCCTACAAGCTAGGCCCTCGTACCAAGGGTATGTGTTGAGGCACGTTTGTCCTTTGGTTGGGATGTAACTACATCAGGGCAAACAGTTCTTTTTTTTCCCTCTCTGCTGTGTGAGAATGAGAGATTTTTGTAAACTTTGGCCAGCGCTGTGTTGCAAGGTACCATGCTCTCCCCACAGCACACAGCCAGCACCAAGAGGAGAAGGAGCTTTATCCACGGCCTGTGTGGCTCTCCTAGTCTAGCCTTGAGAGAGGATGGACCAGCTATGCAGGTTCCCAGCTCAGGTTTCAAAGTGTTTCGTCCAGTTCAGTGGTAGTTTCCAAATGGCTGCAATCAGTGAAAGCTGAGCCCTGAGACTGAAGTCTGAACTTCAGCAAAACATCCTCTCAAGTGGGCAAAGAGTGGATTTTAGTTTTTAGGAGTAGAAGGAAAGCTGAAATGGAACTTTGAATGCAATGTTTGACTTTCTGTATTCTCCTGGAGTGTGATAGCATCTAGAAAATCAACAAACTCTTTAGCTGAGGGTTTTTTCTTCTCAACTCCGACTCTGCTTGCCTCCTTTTTTGGATGGCATAGCAATGAATGTGGAAGGGCAGGCTCTGCTCTGTCTGCCTTTGCCTGCTGGTTTGTGCTATATAAGCATGCAGCCCTGACAGAGTTGGGTTGAGGCTTCTCACCAGTGTTGGCAAATTCAAACCTTGTGCTTTTGAGATTAAAGGGCCTTGTCTCAGCTGCAACAGAAAGCCTTGGAGGCCTGCTGGGGAGGTGTCTGGGTGGAGCAAGGACTTCTGCTGAAGAAGGCCAAGTAGTACTTACCTCCAGGACAAAGAAAACAGCTCAGCCTTCTAGGGCTATGGTGTTGGCAGAGAAATCCTTTAAAAATGCTAGACAAATCTCTACTTTGTCTAGATGTGGTTTAACTCATGTAGTGATAGTAATTTCTATTGCTTTGGGAAGTATGCTGAAAGGCAAAAAAATGACCAGAGTCAACCACAGAAAGGGAAGGAGAGCATAGAGGATGTACAGAGGAACTGTACTAAGATGTACTCATTTCCTGCCCAAAGTCTTGTTGAATAATACACTGAGGTATGCCTGTCCCATCAAAAACTTATGGAAGGAGAGAGTTTAATAAGTTGTTGCAATCTAATAAACATATGGGTGACTTAAATGAAAGTGACTTACACTTGCCTATGGCTCTGGAGAGACTGTTAGGAAGTCCTTTTTTTCACACATCTAGACTTGATTTTTCACAGTTTGAAAAGTGCATTTTGTCATCCTGCAGGTAAAAGGACACAGAAAAGAAGATGGACTGGGGAACTCTGCAGGCTGTTTTGGGAGGTGTAAATAAGCACTCCACCAGTATCGGGAAGATATGGCTCACAGTCCTCTTCATCTTCCGTATCATGATCCTGGTTGTGGCTGCAGAGAAAGTCTGGGGAGATGAACAAGATGACTTTGTCTGCAACACGCTTCAGCCTGGCTGCAGAAATGTTTGCTATGACCACTTTTTCCCCATCTCTCACATCAGACTCTGGGCCCTGCAGCTGATCTTTGTCTCCACACCTGCGCTGCTGGTGGCCATGCACGTGGCTTACACCAGGCATGAGAAGAAAAGGCGGTTCAGAAATGGTGAGAAAATTGATATTGAAGAGCTAAAAAATGAAAAGATTCATATTCGGGGCCCCTTGTGGTGGACGTACACCAGCAGCATCTTTTTCAGACTGATCTTTGAAGCCGTCTTCATGTACGTGTTCTATTACATGTACGATGGCTACCAGATGCCGCGCCTGGTGAAGTGCGAAGCTTGGCCCTGCCCCAACACTGTGGATTGTTTTGTGTCTCGGCCCACTGAGAAAACCACATTTACTATTTTCATGCTTGCTGTATCTGGGATCTGCATGATGTTGAATCTGGCTGAGTTGTGCTACCTAGTGATAAAAATTTGCATGAAAGAATCCAGAAAAACAACAGTTTTGAAATAAGTCCCCAGTTTCAGGATTTACTGGCTCCCCATTTCCCTTAAACTTTCTTAGGTATAAGAAAACAATAAAAAATATTTTCACACTCAAGGAAAAGGATAAAAAAATGAATGTTCTTTTATGTGTTAAAACTGATAGCCTCCCTGGGAAGCTGATGCTGAGGCAAGTTTTAAAGATCATAAGCTAATGCAGTGTTTCTGCATCCACAATTAGAGAGAGCAGCCTTCTAGCACCAGCTTCTCAAAGTATGCCTGCTGCTGGGATCCTGTTATTGGGACAGTTAACTCTTCAAACAGTGGGAGTGGAAAGGACCACAGAAGGCTCTGGTGCCCAGAGGAGATCCAGGAACACACTGTGTTGGCTCAGAGGCAAAACAGTATCAAAGGTTTTTGGTTAAAAGTGGGATAAAGGATTTTTTGGGGCAAGTCACAGCTTTTGAGAAGGAAGAAGACAGGTGATTGTGTTTATATTAGGTGTCCTCTAAGTAACCTGGAGAGCAAGAAAATGCTGTAGGCACAGATACTCTGGCAGTGCATGCTATCAGCTTTGCTGGTCACCATCATGTTGGTTTTTTTTTTTTTTTTCCCTCCTTGCCTGCACTGAGAAACATTTCCTTAAGAGTTAGGGGTGGCCAGTCTCAACTGCCAGTGAATGCCATTAGGTCAATGCTGCCTCCCCATAGTCACGGAGACTACAGCAATGGGAGCAATGAAGTTCATTTTTCATTCTCTTGATCAGATGAAGAGAAAATATTGTCACCTCTGGGAGGGTGGAGGAGGCACTGCAACTGTCTTCCTCCTCTTGTTCTCCCCCAATATGTTGAGAAGAATGTCAGTACACTAGACATTATCTGATGAAGAGATGTTTTACCACCTGACTGTGCCTCACTCAGCTGTATACTTTTAAAACTTTTTTTTCAATAAAAAACAAGAAAAAATGACCTTTAGCATTCTGTTGGTTATCCAAAAGAAGTGCTTCAACTTACAGTATGATATCCTAGTGCTCCTTCCATTGCTCCTTTTTTCTCTCTAACCTGTACAGCTTTTCTTCATAAAACCTTCTTCCTATCTGAAGTGCCTTTCAAATGAGTTGAGCAAACCACTCCCAGTCTCTCTGACATTCCACATTGTGAGATTAAATCACTATTCCTTTTCTTAGAGTTGGTCTAGCAGGAATTACAGTCAGCTTGCAGAGCTAAAATAGCAAAGGGACCGAATCAGAAATGAGGAGGAACTTGATATTTTTCTTATGCTGTGCTGTAAATTGTATATTACTAATTTGAAGTACTAGATGAGTCAGTCTGGTCCTGTCTCAAAAGGTGTTTTACGCCTACAATGGGCAGCATATGGCATTTAGGGCAACACAGTTTACCTCCCAAGTGCCTGCCCATTGAACCCAGTTCTAGAAAGCTGGCTGTTTCTCCTCCTTAGCTTTAATATCTGACTTTTCCCCACAATGAATGAGCACTAACTCAGCTTCTCTATTTGCATTCATCTTTTACTGTACATTTATATTTGTCACTGTTGGAGTAAACAAAGCTGCAGGAGGTTTCACTGTGCACTGAAAGTAGAGTATAAACAAGCTTCCCTTGCTTGTGAGCTACACCCAGTGTTACAATTTGACTGCAGATGGGAATCTGCCAGCTAAGAGGGAAGCAAGAAAACCATAAAAATACCATCCTTAGAATAATGAAAAAAAAAAGAAAGTCATTCGTAATGACCTGGACTGGAAATTTGGACTGTGAATAGATCCTTAATTCAGCTCCAAAGAACACAATTTGGCACATATCGGGTTTGTGCTTGATAGAGTTCCTGCATTGTTCCATGTCCAAGTACAAAGACAGCAAACTAGTCCCAGTGCTCTAGTATTACATTTCTTTTGTAACCAGATTTTTATTCTTTTTTTCTGAAATTATAATTAAAGCACTTCTGTGGTGTCTGTTTTCTGTATTACTTGTATGTGCTGTGTGTTACCTAATGTGTCTAACAAACACCTGTTTACCATAATGGAAAAGGTATGCACCAATACTCGAAAGCCAAGGGCTAGTATAAGGATTTTAGCCCTGTGCTGCAGGTTGGTGTTTCCATTGGTTACACTGCCTGTTACCCTGAGGTTTCCTGAGCTCATAGTGGAAAGCCACATATGTGCTCCACTTGAAATTAAATATGCTGCTTAAGACAGCCTTGCAGCTGGAAAAGGCTAGCCAGTGATAAACTTAACCTGCTCCATAGGGAAAGAGTTATTTTTGCTGCCTATGTTTGAATTTAGCTGGAACTTGGAATGAGACACACAAAAACTGTTAACACTAACACTATGAAGTTATCTTCAATTAGCAGTTTGGCAACCAGATTATCAGATAGGAAAAAAAGATAGAACTGGGGAAAGTGTTTGGATGTAGCCAAGAGAGGGCTTTGATCCAGAACAGCAGCGTCAGACAATAATGGTTCTGAGATCTGTGTATATTTAATTTGACTGAATAGCTGCTTTGTATGTGAAAAAAAAATCAGAGACTTTATAGGAACGTGGGAATTGCACCTATTTCTACATGTGTTACATTGTATAGCTGACCTTCTACAGATGGATTTCATACAGATTAAAATATATTGCTGTGTTGAAATTGTGTGTGTTCTTCCCTGAAATGCACTAGTAGTGTCTGCATTTCTGTACTTGGTTCCTAGGCTTTCCTCAGAATAAAAATTGCAAAGCCTGGTGAAAACTTAAGCAGCAAATCTGAGGTCATGACTGTGAAATAGGCTGATTCCTCATTGTTCAGTGTCCAGCATAGCCAGGACATAAAGTGTCTAATAATGTGGTGTCCAAACTGAGAAGTGGAGGAATGGGACTGGCTGAAATTATTCTTTGACTGAAATTGCCAGGAAAAATCACCATTGACTCAATCAGGTTAAACTCCCATCCAAAACCTTGAAACCAAAACTACAGCCATGTTTGTCAGAAGAGTAAGGAGATGAGGGGAAGAAAACTTCATTGGTAATTCAGGAACCCAGACGGAAAAAAAAATCCTAACTACCTTGGGAGAAAGACTGATTTAAAATGGAAATCAGAAATATAGATCTTCTGTATTTATGACTTATGTATACAGAAGTACCTTTATTAAAGGTTTTATTAGACAAAAAAAAATACTTTGGTTATTTACAGTTATTATAAGCCAATGTGCTAAGTTATTTTATATCTGATCGGACACATAAAAGACAAATTATATGGTCCATACAGAGAAGTCCACTCCTGTACCATGGAGGTTCAATTCAAAATAGCAACCCTGTTAAAAGCTGCTTTATTTTGTAAAAAGTGTACTGCAGCAGTAAGGAACTAAGAGTATTTTGCTAGAAACTAAACTTGGGGAAAATTAATCTATTTTTTCTCTAATTATAATTTCCTCCCCTGAAAATTAGGCTAATGGGGTTTACCCCTCAACAAAAAGAATTGCACTGTGGTTTTGTGGACCTGTTCTGACATTCAGGACAGCCCACTACCCTGACAGTTAATTACAGGGTCATTTGATTTATCACCATCTTATTATCTACGTAGTCATTTGAACTTGTTTGCAGACAGTCGCAAGAGTAATGGTAACTATTTGAAGCTTAATGAGCTAAGACTAATGGTAATGACTTTCAAGATAGTTCCGAAGTACCTACACTTTTGTCCCCATCTGACCAACCTGGCTTGTCATTGTCATTTTCTCTTAGGGATTATATTTCTCTTCTATAAAGCTGGCTCAGCTTTGACTTGACTATTTTCTATACAAAGTTTCCTAGTCACCAAAAGAAAGTCTTTATAACCTAGGCTTGGAAATGCATTGATCTTTAATTTGGAAGGCCCAGATGAGGAAACAAATCACATCTCAGACTCTCCGTGTCTGGGAACATTCCTTGCTCTTGCTATGATTGGTTCCCCATTCTAGCGTAGATTTAAATGGCAGAATTGGTCACATCATTACACCTACCTTCTCCCTTTTTCTGACAGTTTAATCACTGCCACTAACTCAGAGATTATTTCACATCTATCTGCTCTATGTATTTGAATAGTCAAATCCATTGTATTTGAATTGGCCATCTACTAAAAACATCCTCTCCTAGAATACCACCAGGTTGACTGAAGCTTGCATAAATCTTTGTGGTAAAGGCATGATACAGTATCAGTATGATGTACAGTTTAGGGAAGTATATTTTCAGTGAACTGAGAGAACTTGTCGAGTTGAGCTATGAATGACTGCAGGTTGTAGATGAATGTTTTCAAGAGCAGCATATAGTCTGTGTGCTGCTAAGAACCAGCATTTTGGTCATAGCCTGGCACAGTCCCCAGTGTGTGGTGCAGACACTGGTCTGAAGCTCAAGGCATTTTTCAACGGACAAGCTGTGCTAGGCAGGTTTAGTTGCTTATGCAAGATGTATATTTTCTGTTGTCTTGGCAATTATGGCAATTTACACACATCATCTGAGAAAGACAGTAGTAGGCTTAAAACTGTGTAAGTTGAGATAGTGAAATAGGGTTTAAAAGTGTTCTGTAGATAATTTTCTGTGGTGGTTCAATCTTTATGACAACATATGAAAACTCCTCCCACATCTCTCAGCAATCCACACATTAGCAGGAGGAATGCTGCACTTCTGTTGTGATGACTGGAAAACTTGCTAACTCTTTGGTATCCAACTATCAACATTTCCTGCGTCACAAGACTTCTTTCACTTGATTTGAAAGTATAATCGCAGTCCTGGTACACAGACTCAACCCTGACTCTCATTGTTCCTGAGTTTTCCCAATTGAAAGATAAAGGTGACAACTGCGTCATGTTCACAGGGATCAGAACAGTTTAATCAAGCGCTGTTTGTTCAGATCATTGCAACAGGTGCCAGAAAAAAATATAATTATTGTGTGGTAAAGATTTCAAATGTATTGTATGTTGCATCATTACTGCAATGTCTGCTTACAGTTTGTCATATCCCTGCCCTAGGTATTGCATCCTTTACAAGGACTGAGTGCTAATATACAGTTTAAACAGCTTCCACAATCTGTCCAGCACAGATAAAACAAACCAGTCTATTCCTTTACACACACCCATGTACAAAGACACAGAGCAGCAAGCTGACTAAATCATTCCCTCACTGTTATCTGGTAGAATGAGACATTGCAACATGGATTTGTCAGGCATAATTTCTGTTTATGCCATGATAGAAGCTTTTGTATATTGCAGTTAAATAGTTATTAATGAGTCATTGTCAGAGCATCAGGATCCACCAAATGGGATAAATTGTGTGCTGCTGGGAGGAGCTGCAGGTACACGGGAAGATAAGCTTAGGATTCAATAAGGTCTTTATCATCGGGAGAAATGATTTAACAATAGCAGTTTTAGATGGTAGGAAGGTCTAAGTGCTTCTATTGTGAAACATGGAGCATTTGCAAAACTGTTGGATGGAGACCTGTTTTTAAGCAAAGAACAGTTTTGTAAAGAAGAGCAGGAGTTTGTGGAAGATCATCTGTGGAAAATTACAAAACAATGTGATTTACTTGAAAAAAACCGTCATACTGGTATGCATTCAAAGTTTGTCATAACCAGGATGAAATTATTTTTTCAGTCTTGTTAGCAGCCAAAAGTCAGTGCCAGTGCAGGGTTTGTCCAGGATCTCTGTCAACATGGTTCCTTTGTGCTTTTAGCAACTGTAATAAGATATTGGCGTGCTATAGTAAGTTCCACCTAACCAAGTATATGAGGTGATATTGTGAGTAAATAAAATTCCAATTTATATAAGTGAAATTGGTGATATATATTTTTTTTCTTCCCAGCACAGTTAGTAAAAAGCTCCTTATGCCTTGGCTGTATGTCTCATAAAAGGCATTTGTCCCAACAGGAGAAAGACCAAAACCCAGATCACTGTTCAGTTTTGCTGCCCATTTTACTGTATGTGCAAACACTGGTGGAGTCCACTGAAGCCTGGTCTGCAGCCAGGAGATTATTTCCCACCAATGGCATGCCATTTTGTGCTACCGATTTCTTTAATTCCAAAGGCAGACCATCACATCGGGCGGCAGTTTGAATTTTGTAGAGGAATTTTCCCTTACATAATACTGTTTTTTCTATTTTAAAGCAAGATGCCTCTTGCTGTTCTTTTCTGTGGAAGGCAGTAATTATTTGAGATCTTTACAAATTCATCATGCACGACACCCAGGTATATTCCTGGTAAAACATACTGTATTTGCTCTTATCCTGAATACAATGGAAAAGAACATCCTTATTTAGAAGCCTTGGTTGTGGTTTTGCACAGTGAATTGCCCACTGGCAATACTAGTTTAGGGCATAAATACTGACATCATTCCTTCCTGCTCATTCTTATCCTGTCTGTATCTCTCTCCCACCCCATTCAACACAGTGTCTCCAACTCCAGGACCTGCACTGAGCCAGCACAGTTGTTTGCACAGCTGTGCTCAGCACTGGACCAGCCCACTGTTTTAGCTGATGAAGAAACAAATGTTTTGCTTTGCTGGATTGTTTTTCAGATGGATTAATTGATCTTAATCTTCATTATAGGGAGGCCATATGAACTTCCACACTGACAAGACTGTGGGGCAGTAGGCCACGGTGTTAGGCAAGAAGAGCTGCAGGGAGTGAGTGGAAGTGGTGGAGGGAATGGCAACATGAAGTTTATTTGCTGCTGCACATGCTGCAATTTCAAACCACAGCCTCTGGCTGTGTTTTCCTGAGTGACTGCTGCTATAAAGGCAAAAATCTTACCTGCCTTTTCTCCCTTTGCTGCTGTACCCTTGTGTGCTCCCTGTTCCTCTCTACTGGTCCTGCTTCTCAGCTACTGGCCATCTTCTTCCTTGCTCCAACACAATCTTTCCTCAACTTTTGTATGAGTTGATTTAACTCACTAATTCAGCAGTGAACTATTTGAACTCTACATTTTAAATTTGTTTTCTTCAGCTCAGATTTCTGCCAGATTTCCTGTTGTAGCAGGAATCAATGTGTTTCAAACACCGGTATTTTTATTTCCTATTTCTGTCTGTAGTGTCAGAAAAAAAATTAGCATCAAACCATGACAGAATGATAATAGACATAATTCCTCTTAGGATTCTGCATGTCCTGTCTCTCTCTCTTTTTGATTCTTCCTCTTAACAGATGCCTGGCTTGTGCAGTTAGAGTTCTTCCTCTGCTACATCTTACATGGAGCTTTTGATTCCATGAAGATGAATGGAAAGCATCTTGCTGTTCCATATCCCAGAACATTCAGCTTTATGTTGTTGTTGTTCTTGTTATAGTATTAGGAGACTTCCCACGTTTCCAAAGGAAAGAACCAGAAAGGACCAGAGGAAGGTGGTTGAAACACCAGCCTAGAGTCTCAGTGCTATTCTCAGAACCATATAACCTAGGACGAGATATTTAGTCTTCCTGTTCCTCCATTCCAAAAAACTAGAACTCACAGTGTCATCCTACAAAACTAGGAAGAATAATCCTTCCTGACACCAGTTCTTCTGCTGCCTTCTCTGATGTGCTTAGCAGTAGTATCATACAGAACAGAACACTAATCACTAACTGGCACAATAATAAAAATTAGTATATAATGTGCGATCAAACTACAACTTCATTGTCATGTTATTGTCATGTTATTTATTATTTAATTAACTCTAAAGGCTTTTGATTCATCCAGGTAGAAAGCGACCAGAAATTTTAGTCCTCCTTGCTTCAAGCTGTGCCTCCAGAGGTAGCAGTACCCTATCCCAGAATTTAAATATCTTTAGTGCCATCTTCTGTAGGGCAGTGGCATGTCAAGTGCAATTCTCTTTACCGACACAGGTACAGTGCCACAATGAGCTGAACTGAAGGCATTTGTAGCTCTTTTTTTTTTAGCTGATTCTGTGGACAAAAATGCTGTCAGCACTGCTGAGAATGTGTCACTTTGGCATGGCTTATGACTGCAGACATGTACCAGAGTTTAGGGGTCCTTCCACCAGACCGTGCTTGGATGCGCAGTTACATAAGAGCACTTCTCCTCTGTACTTCAAAATAGATGTTTAAACTAGAAATAGCAAGGGGTAATTCACTGTTTTAGATCAATACTGATCTGAAAACGTCTATTTTCCTTCTTGAGCATCAGCTCAGGTTCAGACTAAGATCAGTCAAGATCAGTCTCCTTAACTTAAGAGATCTTTTTATCATTTCATGGAGCTTGGTGTCTTTTTTATTTTCTTTCATTTATCTTGTCATAAAAACCAGAATAATTAATCTAATCTTAAAAATACCTGCCTGACTGCTCTGTCTTCCCACTTCCTGAATTCACTGTGTTTCTGTGCCTGGCAAATCATGTACTGCTAAATGTCTGTCTACATGTGGACCAGGGGTTGTCACCTGTGTGGAGGCTTGGATGGAAGACAAAAGACAGTACTAAAGAAGATAATTAATCCCACTCTGGAGACATTCAAAACCCAGCTGGACATGTTCCTGTGTAACCTGCTGTAGATGACCCTGCCTTGGCAAGGATGTTGGACTGGATGATCTCCAGAGGTCCCTTCCAACCTTAACCATTTGTGATTCTGTGTTAATTAAAGGAAGGCTGAAAATTTTGTAAGTGTGCATTTTAATGCAAAAATTTAAACTTCACCTTAAAGTGTGTTGCTGTTTAGTGTTAATGCCAATGGAGGGAACCCTTTAAACATAATGAGAGCTAGCAGTGCTGTGCTTCTTTAAAGTTAATTGAGGAAACTAGCAGGATGGCTCTTGCAAGGAAATCCTTCTGTCAGACAGTCCACACAAAGAGACATTTTTGAACATCATTAACTAAATCTGAGCCTATTTTCTTTCTGAATAAACTCCTCAGAACAACAAGCCATACTTTTTTCTATTTACCCCTTGTTTGGCCACAGATCCTCTTGTTCTAGTATACGACTAACAAAATCTTACGTCCTCAACATGCTTCCATGCTTGGGTTTCACCAGTATATAATTGGTTCTTCACTTTTAAAACTGCTTCCTTCAAGTTTTCCCCATGGATTTTGCATCCTAGCCTGTCCCGTTTTCTGCAAATGATCCAGGGGGTTCTGATGACAGACCAAACCTGTTCTTGTATGAACCCAGAAGGGAATTCTTGGGAAGGAAATTGTTAGCTGGTGGGTGTAGTCCCACGTCCGGAAGGTACTGCATCAGCTTCTCCCAGTTTGAAATGTAAAGGATTCTATCATAAAAACCTTCTGTGGCACTACTAAAAGGATGCTCTAGAATCTCAGTGCCCTCCTGAGTAAGAATATTTTTCTTTAAAAAACAGGTGTCAAGGCCAGTTTGTACAGATAGTGGGAAATACCACTTGAAACTTCCAGAGAGTGAAAAAGCCATCAGAGAAACACCTAGTGTTTCGTGCTATTAGAACTTATGAGCTAAGAGACTCCACTGCAGGAAGAAAGTTTTAGTGTTCGGAGTTACTGCAGCTTCTGGGATTCCATCCTGTACCCATCTTATGTTCCAGTGCTTCAGGATCAACCCTCTGATACCCTGTGATACACTTACAATCATGGCAGCACTGTGTTTCAGACGTATTACCCATCTCTGAGCAGTCATTTATCCTTGTGCCACCTCTAGTGCTTAGGGTCAGCAGAGATCTTCCTCTCCAGTGCTTTCAGCTGAAATATTTACAGGGATAAATCAAGCAGTGCAAGAATACAAGAACATGGGCATGGTCAGATTCAGATTCTCAACAGTTCTCTGCTACACACAACTTCTCAAAGTGTCTCAAAAATTTTACTGGGTTTTTT